>JARQOC010000004.1:8651120-9038674 GCA_033576535.1 Allobates femoralis
CCATCCTGCCCCGCTCGCTCCATTTTGCCCTGCCGCCTCCATCCTGCCCCTCCACCATCATCCTGCCCCCCGCCACCATCCTGCCCCGCTCCCCCCACCATCATCCTGCCCCGCTCACTCCATCCTGCCCCACTCACTCCATCCTGCCCTGCTCCCACCATCCTGCCCCCCCTGCCATATACCATAGCGCTGCTATACATGTAATGTAATGTACCGCCATAAACCATAGCGCTGCTATACATGTAATGTTATGTACCGCCATATACTATAGTGCTGCTATACATGTACTGTAATGTACCGCCATATACCATAGCGCTGCTATACATGTAATGTAATGTACCGCCATATACCATAGCGCTGCTATACATGTAATGTAATGTACCGCCATATACCATAGCGCTGATATATATGTAGTTCACTCACGTTGACTGAACAAGTTCTGTCAGTCACAGCATGTCAACTACATACATATTTTAGAATACCCGATGCGTTAGAATCTGGCCATCATCTAGTACATTTATAAATACACATTATACACTGGTGATTAAAATTAGAGAACAACACACAATTTCTTTAATGCTAAGGTCAGTGTGTTGTAAAATAGTGTAATGGGCAAAATAGCCATATTTTAAGCTTATTTCATAAATTGAAAATATTGTAAAGTCAGAATAAAAATGTAAATAAGATAAATGACCAGAAATGACGTGGCTTCGCGTCATACTATGAGGAGGAGGTGGGATTTTCAAAATATGGGACGCACAGGAGAAGGAATGATGACACCCAGTGGGACATAATAAGAGCAGGGAGGGGGTTGAGAATGGAGACCCAAAGACCGCTCATGTTAGTCTACACAGTAGCCTCGATGCCTCATTACCATAGGAAAATGTAATTTACTAAATTGTTTTTCTCAAGCATTATATTGCAGTTTTAGCTCAGACAGGGATGGTTAGGGATTTGCTAGCAAGGTTCAGGGACAATTAGTGGTAGGTTAGGGGGTAAACATGAGTGTGGCACCCTGCCCTTACAGGTAGCCACAGAACCACCTTGTGCATGGAGGGATTTCCACAGTAGGTACCCACACACACACAACACCTTACACCACAGCCCTGTAGGGGGAGCTCCACCTGCTGCCTTTAAGCAAGATCCCCTATAAATACTGGTGCTGGGGGAGGAGTTAGGCAGTGCAGTACTGTGAAGAGTCCAGTACAGAGCAGTACTGAGAGAGACGTCCTGGTAATGGAGCCGCGCTAGGCCCGAACCAGTGGACAGCCTTAGCCAGTGTGAGGGACTGAGAGTGAGGGCTGTAGGCAAGGCGAGAAATAGATCGAGGAGCAGACTGGGGGCAGAGGGGCCATACCAGCTCACCCCAGGAAGCAACCCGGACACCGGAGTCCGAGTATGCAGAAAACACCAGTTCACCGAGGAGACTCCAGTCTCCCAGACACCTGTAGCACAACCAACATGAGGGCCAGGAGTCGCAGGAGAAGTGATAGTAGTAGTCCACAAAACACCACAATACGGGTGAAAGAGACACAGAGGAGGCCAGGCCTAGTTCTACACAGGTCAGGGGCTTCACCACGGGGAAAGAGACAAGGAAGACTTACAACCCACTCACTGTGGAAATCCCGAAGTGCTTCCCGACCACCTGGAGTATAACCTGGACAGTGCCTGCCATAACATCAGTAAAGGTACAGAAAAAGCTCCTAGCGTGTGTGTCAGTCATTTCAGCTCAGATCCCGTAAAGCCCAGAGACTGTAGCAGCGGCCCGGTTCCCGAGCCACCACCCTGTGCAAACCGCATCACCACATCCCTGCCCTGTGGACCCTGCACCACTTGCGGGGAACGACGACATCTGACTGCCTACCCACCGTCCCAAGAGGTCTGCCGGCAGCACTGGCGTATTCACCAGAGTCCGCAAGTGGCGTCACGAGACTTTATTTTTTTATTTTTATCCCCCATTTTTAAGTGACGACCAGGGCCACGAGCCTGGGCAGGCCACCCGTGATATCCCCTTACAGTAACCGCCCGGGTACTGAGTCCCCACCGGTCATGAGCTGACAGGTTCTCTTTAATGATAGATCCACCACAAGATATACCAGCTCTGGAAGATGTCATCTTCCTCACCAATTCACCACAGGGGCAGATGGTGCTTCAGCACCAGAACTGGATCAGCCCACACAGGACACATGTCACCTGGAGCTCCACTATGCTACCCTCAAAGTCAGGGTTCAGAAGAAAATCCTAAAGAGGTCATAGTCAGGAGGTGATCAATTCCCCATGCCAGCCAGGAGCAGCAGATGTCACACTCAGGAGGATCTTGCAGCATGCCTGGCATTATTACACATGCAACTGATGCTGCAGCTGCTGGATTGCCAAATCCAGGACCAGGAGCATGATGAGGAGACTAAGGAGCATCAGGAAGAACAGAAGGTATTAGACGCAGAAGGTCCTGTTTCCCAGCCTTATGTAGAACCCGCAAAAGAAGTCTTCAACTGGGAGAATGCCATGTGGGGACCCCTACCCCATCCAAGCAACTATCTGATATGGCATGAACCACCCTGATCTGTCTCCTTTTTTGAGATTCGGCTCACGGATGCCATTGCCCTATAGTGGTTGCATGGGATTTAAGTCCAATGACTTTGATGACTAAAGTAGCCGAGACCAGGTGGTGGTATTTATCCAGCAGAGGGGGTTTGGCTTCATAGTCGAAGTAGGTACTGGTCATCGGAGCTACATCAACCAGTACATTCTGCTGCATGACCATCTACACAAAAGACTACGCACCATTTATGTTGGGGAGGAGGTCATCTTCATGAAGGTCATGGGCAGCAAGGGGTGGTTCGTGGTTGGCGTAAATCAGGTTGCCACCACCGAAGACTTTGAAAGTGGCAGCAGGAGCCCGACCTGAAGAGAATGATGCATCAGATGAGGGCCAGGCATCTCTTGGTTAGCCAGCCAGCCATCGAACCTGATGGCATTGCGCAAGTTGCTCCCACCTCTCCTAGAGAGGGTCTTGGTTCCCTGATTCCTCCATCATCTTCTACAGCGGTGCCCATAAGGTGGTGTGCTGGGCTGCAGGTGGGGGTAGAGAATTCCCCTGGAGAAGTAGACTCTGCAATCCACCCCCCTGAGACCATCCGGCTGCGGAGTACCGTGTGGAGTGTCTACCTTTATCCCAAGCAGTGTTCAAAAAGTTTCAAGTTTTTCTATTCTAAATAAAAAAATGACTGACCTAAAAAAAAGGCATGTTGTTAGGTTGCTGACCTGCACCCTATTTGGCATTTTGTCCCGAGATGGACTTTTTTCAGTTTTTGAGTTCTTTGAAAAATGGGGCGTGTTTATGTTTTTCCCCTTCCCCAGTTTAGCGCCGGTTGTGCTTATCCCTACTGGATTAGCGGGACTACAGCCTTTGAGCTACACCTCAATGAATTTAAGGGACTATGCCCTTAATGGGTTTTGCACCATTATAATGGAATCTGCTGTGGGACTTTCCATATATACTGGGTCTTTGAGACTTATTATAGTCTGTGCTAGAGTAAAGGCTTTTTTTGTCTATGACAGGTCAGAAGTGCTGTGCCCAGGTTGCTTTTTTTTCCTTGTACATGTGGTTCAGATTTCTTTTTTTCTGCCCCAAAATCTGCATCAAATCTACAAAAAACAAAGAAAACACGTTGGCACAGGACTTCTGAACTGTCATTGACTTTGCTGACCTCAGGATAGACTTGTAGATTCTCAAAATCTGATTCAAAAGAAGCATCACTCAACATGCCATGGGAACGGGGCCTTACAACAATATGGTGGGGTCACGTTCACAGAAAGCATCCCCATATACTGTGAGAGCAGGCACTCGTGAGAGTGTGACAAGCGGTGCCATCACAAACATTACTGCAGTTCAGACCAAAGGGGTCACAGAGGGGCTATCCCACAAGTTTGAACTGTGCTGCACTCCCCAATATCACCACTCCTCACATGCGCTCTCTCACGATACCGACGAGATATATCTGCTATGTCTCACGCGATATCACTGGTCTAAGAAGACAGCTATCGTTACGAGCACTGATACCACTGAGTGCTGATTTCCTGCTGCGTGATACCCGCTGTGTAACCTGAAACAACTTCAAGGAAGTCATAAGAATGTCTGAGGTTCATTAGCGGACCTGGAAGCATAGTGACAAGTGTCGAGCCACAGGGCCGGGGTACTTGGGTATCAGTCTCGGGTGGTTCACGGGGAATGTCACTGGTGGCGGTGCCTGAGCCCGTAGCCTGGGTGACACTTCAAAAAAAGGGGTTTATTTACAAGGGATAAGAGTTATTGTCTCATGACGCCACCTGTAGTACCTGGTGAAGGGTCACCAGCGCCGCCACAGTCCTCTGGAGGGTGATTGTATTGCGGCAAGGGTAGTAAAGCTCACTACAGGTGGAGCTGGGCCTCTGGGGCAGTGTGGAGCAGGGCAGCTTGGAGTGGGACTTGGGATCAGGGTAGAAAGCGGTGGAGCAGTCTATATGGAGGCTGGGGACGGAGAGGAATAACACACACAACGAAGTAGTCTCTTTTACCTTTTACTGATCGAATTTGGCAGGTAAAGATGTCCAGGGCACTGTCGGGTGACCCTTTGCACAGTGAGTCTCCACAGCAAGTGGGTATAAGGCCTCCTCAGGTTCCCTGCTGTTGCTGAAGCCCGGTCTGTATACAACACGACTGGCCTTCTCACTTTCTCTGGTCCTCTCTCCTCCTGCGCGGTCCACGGGTTACCCTCTCTGATCACTGCGGTGCTGTTCCACACTACGGTGTCTGGCTCCCTTTTACGGGGTACGCAGGGGGATCGGTGGACTAAAGTCACTAGAGTGCTCCTGCAGGTGCGGATGCCCGAAGTCCGTTAATTACTGGGTAAACTTCCACTAGTTTCTCTGTTCCCTTGGCTAAGCTCCGTGCCTTCTGCACCCACTCCTAGGCTTGGCTGGACAGCAGAAGGGCCACTCCGGGTCACTGGTTCTGAGCCTAACCACAGCTCCGAGCACCAGGACGTCTTCGCAGCTCTCCTAGCGTCTGCACACTCTACTAATTCCTCCCCCAACAGCAGTATTTATAGGGGATCTCACCTAAAGTCGGTAAGTGGGGCTGCCCCTACTGTGGCGGGGTGGAAGGTGTTGCATGTAGTTGGTACCTGCTGTGGAAACCAGCTGTGCATTAGGGAAGATAAGATTGTGGTTACCTGCGTAAGCAGGGAGCCACACAAGCGGCACTGAAGTTTGCTAAGTAATAGTTTAGTAAAATTGTTTGGGAAAATATTGCTTTGATATACAAGTGCATCTCAATAAATTAAAGTTTCATCAAAAAGTTAATTTATTTAAGTAATTCAATACATTGAGTGAAACACATATTAGAGTCAAAACAGAGTGATCTTTTTCAATTGTTTCTGTTAATGTTGATGATCATGGCTGTATGCCAATGGAATTCCAAATGTCATTATCTCAGACAATTAGTATTTTACATAAGATCAACTGAAAAAAGGATTTTTAACTCATACATGTTGGGCTACTGAAAAGTATGTACAGTAAATGCACTCAATACTTAATAGGGGGCTCCTTTTCCATGAATTACTGCATCAATGTGGTGTGGCATGGAGGTGATCAGCCTGTGGCACTGCTGAGGGATTATGGAAGCCCAGGTTGCTTTGATAGCAGTGTTCAGCTCATCTGCATTGTTGGGACTATTATCTCTCATCTTACTCTTGACAATACCCCATAGATTACTTATGGGGTTTAGGTCAGATGAGTTTGCTGACCAATAAATAACAGTGATACTGTGGTTAGTAGCTGTGTGGACAGGTGCCAAGTCCTGCTGGTAAATGAAATCTTCATCTCCAATAAGCTTATTGAAAGAGGGAAGCATGAAGTGGTGCAAAATATCCCGGTAGACTGCAGCACTGACTTTGGTCTTGATTAAACACAGTGGATGTATGCCAGCAGAAGATATGTCTCCCCAAACCCTCACTGATTGTGGAAACTTCACACTAGATCTCAGGCAGCTTGGATTGTGGATTGTGCCTCTCCACTCTTTATCTAGATTTTGGGACCTTGACTTCCAAATGAAATGCAAAATACTTTTATCTGAAAACAACACCTTGGACCACTGACAACAGTTTTCCTCGGACCAGCTAAGAGTGTCAGAAAGATAGGAAAAACTTCTGGACAAATTACCTCAAGGTCCGCGCTGCTGCCAAATGGATACAGAAGACACCAGAAACAACGGAATGTCTGGATCAAGGTGATGAAAGATAGGAAGAGAACCAGGAGATTGAGTGGAGCATAGTGAGTAGGAGATGATGATCAACAGTGTCAAACGTTTCAAGAGGTCAAGATGAATAAGTAGAGAGTGGTCACCATTACTTTTTGCAGCAGAAGGTCATTGGTCACTTTGAGGTCAATTTCTGTAGAGTGAAGGGAACGGAAACCATACTGTAATGGATCTAGAAAAGATTGAATGGAGAGGTAATGGGTGAGGCGGGAGTAGACCAGGCGCTCCAAGAGTTTAGAGATGAAAGGGAGATTGGAGACTGGTCTGTATTTATTAGTGCAAGATGAGTTACCTGATCTATCACAATAAATTACATCACATTTTGCCCTGTACCTGAAGTCCACTGCCTTGGAGTGATCCTTGACTCCGCCTTATCCTTCAGACCACACAATCAAGCCTTACCACCTCCTGCCGCCTCCAACTCAGAAATATTTCCAGAATCTGTCCTTTCCTCAACCCTCAATCTACTAAACTACTAGTGCATGCCTTCCTCATCTTCCGTCTCGACTACTGCAACCTCCTCCTCTGTGGCCTCCCTGCTAACACTCTTGCACCTCTCCACTCTGTCCTTAACTCTGCTGCCTGACTAATCCACCTCTCTCCTCGCTGCTTCTCCACTTTTCCCCTTTGCAAATCCCTCCACTGGCTCCCAATTCACCAGCGTATCCAATTCAAACTACTAACATTGACTTACAAAGCCATCCACAATCTGTCCCCCCATACATCTCTGAACTAATCTCCAGATATCATCCAACTCATAATCTTTGATCCTCCCAAGACCTCCTCCTTTCCTTCACACTTGTACGTTCCTCATCTAACTGCCTGCAAGACTTCCCCCGAGCATCCCCCATCCTCTGGAATTCTGCACCTCAAAATGTCCGGCTGTCCCCTACACTCGGTGCCTTCAAGCGGAACCAGAAAGCCCACCTCATCAGAACATCCTACAGCCTGCAATGACCACAGTGCCACCTCACCACCACTGGACCCGACGCTCCACCACCACTGAACCTGGTGCTCCACCCCCACCTGAGTAGACTCATCCTACTGTTTCCCTCCCCGTTGTCCTGCAGAATGTAAGCCCGCAAGGACAGGGTCCTCTCTCCCCTCTGTACCAGTCTGTCACTGTTAGTTTGTTCATTGAATTTTTAACTTGTTTGTACGTATGCCTTTCTCATGTACAACACCATGGAATCAATGGTGCTCTAGAAATAAATAATAATAATAATAGAAAAAATAATGAGTCAAGAGAAGATTTCTTTAACAATGGAGTAACAATAGAGTGTTTAAAGGAGCAGGGGAAGATGCCAGAGGAGAGGGAGAGATTGAAGATTTTGGTTAGGTGAAGAGTGATGACCGGAGAGACTGGAGTAGGTGTTATGGGATGGGGTCAGTGATGCATGTAGTAGGACAAGTGGAAGAGAGGAGCCTGGAGACATTTTCTGTGACTGGGTCAAATTTGGAGAATAAGACAGAGGAGATGTGGGGAGGGATGGGAGTAACAGCACTTGGAGGTTGGAAGCTGATTTCCTGGTGGATATTTTCTACTTGTTCTGTAAAGTAGGAAGGCACTATAGGACTGAGGAGAGTGTGAAAGTTGTCAAAGAGTCCTTTTGGATTTTTTGATAGTGAGCAGATCAGGGTGGTGAAGTTCTGTTTGGCAAGGTGAAGGGCAGAGTTATAGATTCTTAACATAAATTTATAGTGGATAAAGTTTTCTGGTGAGTGAGTTTCCCTCATAAGCATTCGACACTCCTAGAGCATCGCTGGAGGAATCGAGTTTGTGATGTGAGCCAGGGCTGTTTTGTTCTCTGTTTGGAGGTTCTGAGGGTGAGGGGCGCTACTTGGTCCAGGGAGCTTCTGAGAGAGTCATTGTAGTGACTCACAGCCAGATCAGGACAGAAAAAGGAGGAGGTTGGGGACAGTGAGTGTAGAGAGTCTGTGAGTGTATGAGGGTTAATGGCTTATACATTTCTGGATGTGTGATGGGTCGGACTGTGCTGTTATGGTCGAGAGTTTGGGAGTGTGAAGGAGAGAATGTTGTGGTCAGAGAGAGGAAGAGGTGAGTTATCTAAGGAGGAGGTTAAACAGAGCTGGGTAAAAACAAGGTCAAGGATGTTACAGTTTTTTGTGTGTCTCAGAGGTTGAGAGCTGTGAAAGGCCATGAGAGTTGGTTAGAGATAGGAGCTGGGATGCAGATGGGGAGATGGGGCTGTTTATGGGGATGACAGTTACAGCGATGACTGTAACACAGAGAAAGATTATAAAAATACAATGTTTTGAAGGTTACAACAGTCACCAATCAGTAGGAAGTGTACAGGCCTTTGCTGTGTACAGACCTTTGCTGTGTACAGGCCTTTGCTGTGAATGACTTCAGCACATCTGCGGCCACAGGACATCACTAGTCTCTCTCTGCTCTGGGGGATTTTGTCCCACTCTTCTTCCATTCTCTTCCACAGTTCTGTGACTGTTGGGGTTTCTTGGCCATAAATTTGTCACCAAGGATTCTCCAGAGGTTTCTATTAGGTTTAGATGAGGACATGGCCATTTCATTGGTTCAATGTTTTCTGTTTTAGGGAACTGCTTTACCAATTTTGCTTTGTGATGAGGCATTGTCCTGCATTAAAATTGCTGGTTAAGTGTATTGAACACAAGTAAGGTACTACATGTTTTTAAAGAAGGTTCTGATACACACTTGCATTCACTCTGCCATGTAGCTGTACGAGTGGTCCAACCCCTGCAGCATACAACATTCCCCAAACCATCACACTTCCTCCACCACTTTTCACTGACTTTTTTGCGCACTTTGGGTTCAGTCTCTCCCCAGTTTGTCGACAAACATAATGTTTCCTATCAGACCCAAATAAATTACATTTGTTTTCATCACTAAAATTAACTGTGGACCCCTTCTCTGTCCACACAACATATTCTTCACCAAAGGTGAGTCTAACCTTTTGATTTTTTCTGCTTATGAGAGGCTTGGTCACTGCAGAGTGGGCTTTCAGTCCAAATGCTCTTAAATGTTGTGACACTGTATGACGAAACAAATCCTCTCTTGCACTCGTCTTTCAAAGGCGACCAGCCTACATGTGGGGGGACTTGAAAGAGTTTGTGATGATGTAAAGATGCAAAATTCTACAAATCAGAGACTTGGAACAACCAACTTCTGTTGCTATGGCTGATAGGGAGAAGTCTTTGGCCTTCAATTGGACAATATGCTGGTTTCAGTCACTTTGGAACGGCACACCATTTTTGCAAAGTAAGCGCAAACTGGAAAGTTAGGCTGCCTGTTAAATATGGTTTGCCAAATAATGAAGGGAATTAGCACCGGGTGCAGATTAACACCAGTAACCTGCAGGTTCATTTCTCATTTACATATCTATTCTTTGCTTTAGAATATTTTCAATTTATGAAATGAGCTTACAATTCTGCTATTTAACTCAAGTTAGCATATTTTCACATGGAACAACACAATGACCTTAACATTAAGGACATTGCGTGTTGTTTTCTAATTTTGATCACCACTGTATGTGTATAATATATATATACAGTGTTGGCCAAAAGTATTGACACCCCTGCAATTCTGTCAGACAATACTCAGTTTCTTCCTGAAAATGATTGCAATCACAAATTCTTTGGTATTATTATCTTCATTTAATTTGTCTTCAATAAAAAAACACAAAAGAGAATGAAGCAAAAAGCAAAACATTGATCATTTCACACAAAACTCCAAAAATGGGCCAGACAAAAGTATTGGCACCCTCAGCCTAATACTTGGTTGCACAACCTTTAGCCAAAATAACTGCGACCAACCGCTTCCGGTAACCATCAATGAGTTTCTTACAATGCTCTGCTGGAATTTTAGACCATTCTTCTTTGGCAAACTGCTCCAGGCCCCTGATATTTGAAGGGTGCCTTCTCCAAACTGCCATTTTTAGATCTCTCCACAGATGTTCTATGGGATTCAGGTCTGGACTCATTGCTGGCCACCTTAGAAGTCTCCAGTGCTTTCTCTCAAACCATTTTCTAGTGCTTTTTGAAGTGTGTTTTGGGTCATTGTCCTGCTGGAAGACCCATGACCTCTGAGGGAGACCCAGCTTTCTCACACTGGGCCCTACATTATACTGCAAAATTTGTTGGTAGTCTTCAGACTTCATAATGCCATGCACACGGTCAAGCAGTCCAGTGCCAGAGGCAGCAAAGCAACCCCAAAACATCAGGGAACCTCCACCATGTTTGACTGTAGGGACCGTGTTCTTTTCTTTGAATGCCTCTTTTTTTCTCCTGTAAACTCTATGTTGATGCCTTTGCCCATAAAGCTCTACTTTTGTCTCATCTGACCAGAGAACATTCTTCCAAAACATTTTAGAATTTCTCAGGTAAGTTTTGGCAAACTCCAGCCTGGCTTTTTATGTCTCAGGGTAAGAAGTGAGGTCTTCCTGGGTATCCTACCATACAGTCCCTTTTCATTCAGATGCCGACGGATAGTACGGGTTGACACTGTTGTACCCTCTGACTGCAGGGCAGCTTGAACTTGTTTGGATGTTAGTCGAGGTTCTTTATCCACCATCCGCACAATCTTGCGTTGAAATCTCTTGTCAATTTTTCTTTTCTGTCCACATCTAGGGAGGTTAGCCACAGTGCCATGGGCTTTACACTTCTTGATGACACGGCGCACGGTAGACACAGGAACATTCAGGTCTTTGGAGATGGACTTGCAGCCTTGAGATTGCTCATGCTTCCTCACAATTTGGTTTCTCAAGTCCTCAGACAGTTCTTTGGTCTTCTTTCTTTTCTCCATGCTCAATGTGGTACACACAAGGACACAGGACAGAGGTTGAGTCAACTTTAATCCATGTCAACTGGCTGCAAGTGTGATTTAGTTATTGCCAACACCTGTTAGGTGCCACAGGTAAGTTACAGGTGCTGTTAATTACACAAATTAGAGAAGCATCACATGATTTTACTAACAGTGCCAATACTTTTGTCCACCCCCTTTTTTATGTTTGGTGTGGAATTAGATCCAATTTGGCTTTAGGACAATTCTTTTTGTGTTTTTTGTTTTTTTTTTTCATTGAAGACAAATTAAATGAAGATAATAATACCAAGGAATTTGTGATTGCAATCATTTTCAGGAAGAAGCTGAGTATTATCTGACAGAATTGCAGGGGTGTCAATACTTTTGGATATATATATATATATATATATATATATATATATATATATATATATATATATATATACATACACAGTGCCTACCAGTATTATTCAACCCCCTGCAGATTTAGCTGGTTGACACATGCGGAATTAACTTGGCATTGTGACATTTGGACTGTAGATCAGCCTGGAAGTGGGAAATGCACTGCAGCCAGAAAGATTTTTTAATTTTTTATTTTTTTTTAAAGCGTTAAAAGTTAATTCAGAGGGTCATTTATTATTCAACCCCTCAAACCACCAGCATTCTGTTTGGTCCCCCTAAAGTATTAAGAAGTAGTTCAGGCACAAATAACAATGAGCTTCACATGTGTGGATTAATTATCTCTTTTGCCAGCCTTTTCTGACTATTTAAGACCCACCCCAAACTTGTGAACAGCACTCATACATGGTCAACATGGGAAAGACAAAGGAGCATTCCAAGGCCATCAGAGACAAGATCGTGGAGGGTCACAAGGCTGGCAAGGGGTACAAAACCCTTTCCAAGGAGTTGGGCCTACCTGTCTCCACTGTTGGGAGCATCATCCGGAAGTGGAAGGCTTATGAAACTACTGTTAGCCTTCCACGGCCTGGACAGCCTTTCAAAGTTTCCTCCCGTGCCGAGGCCAGGCTTGTCCGAAGAATCAAGGCTAACCCAAGGACAACAAGGAAGGAGCTCCGGGAAGATCTCATGGCAGTGGGGACATTGGTTTCAGTCAATACCATAAGTAACGTACTCCACCGCAATGGTCTCCGTTCCAGACGAACCCGTAAGGTTCCTTTACTTTCAAAGCGTCATGTCAAGGCTCGTCTACAGTTTGCTCATGATCACTTGGAGGACTCTGAGACAGACTGGTTCAAGGTTCTATGGTCTGATGAGACCAATATCGAGATCTTTGGTGCCAACCACACACGTGACGTTTGGAGACTGGATGGCACTGCATACGACCCCAAAATACCATCCCTACAGTCAAGCATGGTGGTGGCAGCATCATGCTGTGGGGCTGTTTCTCAGCCAAGGGGCCTGGCCATCTGGTCCGCATCCATGGGAAGATGGATAGCACAGCCTACCTGGAGATTTTGGCCAAGAACCTCCGCTCCTCCATCAAGGATCTTAAGATGGGTCGTAATTTCATCTTCCAACAAGACAACGACCCAAAGCACACAGCCAAAAAAACCAAGGCCTGGTTCAAGAGGGAAAAAATCAAGGTGATGGAGTGGCCTAGTCAGTCTCCTGACCTTAACCCAATTGAAAACTTGTGGAAGGAGCTCAAGATTAAAGTCCACATGAGACACCCAAAGAACCTAGATAACTTGGAGAAGATCTGCATGGAGGAGTGGGCCAAGATAACTCCAGAGACCTGTGCCGGCCTGATCAGGTCTTATCAAAGACGATTATTAGCTGTAATTGCAAACAAGGGTTATTCCACAAAATATTAAACCTAGGGGTTGAATAATAATTGATCCACACTTTTATGTTTAAAATTTATAAAAATTCAACTGAGCAACATAAGTTTTTGGTTTGTAAGATTTATGCTTCTGTTAATAAATCCTACTCTCGTTTGCAGTTTGAAGGCTCTAACTTATTGGCATCTTATCAAACCAGCTAAATCTGCAGGGGGGTTGAATACTACTTGTAGGCACTGTATATATATTATATATATATATATATATATATATATATATATATATATATATATATACACACATATACATTATGTGTGTGTGTGTGTGTGTGTGTAAAGCACTATGCAGCAAAAGACAGCACACAAATAGTTGTAATGCAGCACCTCCAGCGTTGCTCAGTCCATAATTACAGCGAGCATAAATAAACAATACCATGCCTGATGAAGAGACCTGAGTCGTCTCGAAAGCTCGCCTTATAACATCATTTATTTTATTTTTGTTAGCCATTAAAAGGTATCACAACTACAAGATTTGTAACTTGTTTCTCACACTGAGAGCAATCAACATTTAAACAATAGAGAGAGACGGCACTCACCAGTAGAAAGTATTTAAACTTCTCTTTAATCCTTTTTACGGAGGTTTTTTACAAATGCAGGGAGGGGGTGCCAGAGGGTGGACAACGGTTTTGACTATGAAAATTGTAGATTCACACTTCAAGGTATCAAAACTATGAATTAACACATGTGGAATTATATACCTAACAAAAAAGTGTGAAACAACTGAAAATATGTCTTCTATTCTGGGTTCTTCAAAGTAGCCACCTTTTTGCTATGATTACTGCTTTGCACACTCTTGGCATTCTCTTGATGAGCTTCAAGAGGTAGTCACCGGAAATGATCTTCCAACAGTCTTGAAGGAGTTCCCAGAGGTGCTTAGCACTTGTTGGCCCTTATGCCTTCACTCTGCGGTCCAGCTCACCCCAAACCATCTCGATTGGGTTCAGGTCTGGTGACTGTGGAGGCCAGGTCATCTGGCGTAGCACCCCATCACCATCCCACCTCCTCCTCCATGCTTCAAGGTGGGAACCAGGCATGTAGAGTCCATCCGTTCACCTTTTCTGTGTCGCACAAATACACGGTGGTTGGAACCAAAGATCTCAAATTTAGACTCATCAGACCAAAGCGCAGATTTCCACTGGTCTAATGTCCATTCCTTGTGTTCTTTAGCCCAAACAAGTCTCTTCTGCTTGTTGCCTGTCCTTCGCAGTGGTTTCCTAGCAGCTATTTTACCATGAAGGCCTGCTGCACAAAGTCTCCTCTTAACAGTTGTTGTAGAGATGTGTCTGCTGCTAGACCTCTGTGTGGCATTGACCTGGTCTCTAATCTGAGATGCTGTTAACCTGCGATTTCTGAGGCTGGTGACTCGGATGAACTTATCCTCCGCAGCAGAGGTGACTCTTGGTCTTCCTTTCCTGGGACGGTCCTCATGTGAGCCAGTTTCTTTATAGAGCTTTATGGTTTTTGTAACTGCACTTGGGGACACTTTCAAAGTTTTCCCAATTTTTTGAACTGACTGACCATCATTTCTTAAAGTAATGATGGCCGCTCGTTTCTCTTTACTTAGCTGCTTTTTTCTTGCCATAATACAAATTCTAACAGTCTATTCAGTAGGACTATCAGCTGTGTATCCACCAGACGTCTGCACAACACAACTGATGGTCCCAACCCCGTTTATAAGGCAAGAAATCCCACTTACTAAACCTGACAGGGCACACCTGTGAAGTGAAAACCATTTCCGGTGACTACCTCTTGAAGCTCATCAAGAGAATGCCAACATGCCTGGTTCCCACCATGAAGCATGGAGGAGGAGGTGTGATGGTGATAGGGTGCTATGCCAGATGACCTGGCCTCCACAGTCACCAGACCTGAACCCAATCGAGATGGTTTGGGGTGAGCTGGACCGCAGAGTGAAGGCATAAGGGCCAACAAGTGCTAACCATCTCTGGGAACTCCTTCAAGACTGTTGGAAGACCATTTCCAGTGACTACCTCTTGAAGCTTATCAAGAGAATGCCAAGAGTGTGCAAAGCAGTAATCACAGCAAAAGGTGGCTACTTTGAAGAAATCTAGAATATAAGACATATTTTCAGTTGTTTCACACTTTTTTGTGAAGTATATAATTCCACATGTAGTAATCTACAATTTTCATTGTCATGAAAATACAGAAAAATCTTTAAATGAGAATGTGTGTCCAAACATTTGATCTGTACCGTATATATATATATGTTTTATGCTTTACTACATTTGTAGAAAAAACATACTTTTCCCACGAGTTGTGTCCCCGAGTGCTCCTGTGTTCTGTAACGTGAGAACAAGGTGCTGGGCAGCCATTGTGCCGGATCCTCTCTCCTCCAACTTCATCTGTCAGGGGAAGGGAGGGAGGCCACACACACATCAGACTGCAGACAATCTTTCCCATAATTGTGGGTTCTTGTGACATTTGTGTTTGTCCTTCCTGGATCTGTTTTGATCGCCCGGTGGTGCCATGCTCTTAGTGCAGATGACACGTGGTGACCTCTTTGGTTCCGTGTTCTCATGTTCTTGTAGTTATGTCCATACTGGGACATCAGAACTTCATTTTTCAGTGTTTGTTCCCTTCTCTATCTTTACAAAATTGACCAAAACGTTTTCCTAGGTGACGATCTGGTGAAGGAAATCAATCTGGATAAACATGGACATGAACTACCCCCAGAACTGACAGGTAAGTGGACAATATATGGACCGGTTCTGTAGAAGGTTTATTAGTACCTCGCCCTCTATTAGTGTCTGACTACACATAGATGGAGGTTTATTATAGAATGGCTCTGGGTTTTTTATAAGGAAAATATAACTTGAAATATGAATGTTCTGTCACTACATATTCTATCGGAGGGTTCAGTAACATTACGCCTGAATTTGATTATATTTCTTATTTTCACAAAATATTTCAATGAGCAAGTTAGGTAAAAAAACAAAACTCTGAAAAGGTGTAATACATTAGAACATATCCCAGCATCTCCTCTCTTTATATACATTTTTTATATAAATGATGTATACATATTTAATGTATTTTGTGTCATTTTGCCATTAAGAATTTGATCTCGGTGTCTCCTGAGATCGGCCATTTCCCCTCCTTCTCATTGTCCTGTGTGCGGCTGTAAGACAACTGGCTGCAGCAGAAGCCTCCCTGCTGTGCGGAGTCTATGGAAGGACACAAGATTGGGAAACCATACCCCTTTGTCCGTGGAGGTGGAAAATTAACCCCATGTGACTGCTTCATATAGGGCCGTTTAGGTCAATTGACCCAATAATTGTGCCAGGAATTGCAACTAAACAATAAGCAGACATTGAGCTTGATTTACTAAGCTACATGTGTCAGAATTATGGCTTAATTTGGGCCAAAGATTGCGTCATGCCATGTGACTTAAGGGCCCGTCACACACAACGATATCAGTAATGGTATTGTTGCAACGTCATCGGTTTGGCGATGTAGCAACAATGTCGAAACGACATTGTTGCATGTGACACTATCAACAATCAGTCGGCTGATCAATGATCGTAGATTTATGGCCAGGACCATAAATCTATTGTTGGTTGCCCGCTGGAGGCGCAGCATTGCTGTGTGTGACAGCGGGAGACCAACGATCAGCAAGCTCCCAGCAACGCTGGGAGCTGGTATCCAAGGTAAACAGCAGATAACTAAGCACCGCGTGGCGCTTTGTTACCCGCTGTTTACCTTGGATACCAGCATGCTCGCCGATCCTGATCGCTGGTGAGTCTGTCTGTGTGACAGCTCACCAGCGATCAGCTACCGATGTCCCAGCGATCCCACCAACGTCGGATCATTGGTGGGATTGCTGGGGCATTGAAGCGTGTAACGGGCCCTTTAGACATTTAACCCCTTTGATGTGTAATGAATGGCTGTGGTTGTACTGAGCGGTCTCAGGAGCTGAGCTTGCACCACACCTGGCCAGTGCTGTCTGTATTACACAGCCGTCATCTTGATGTAACAGTGAAACTCCAATCACGGCATTCAAACACATGATCTACGGGTACATCATTCCACCGAGAAGCGATCCCAGGGCTCTGATGGGTTGTCATGGTAGATAGGACATGTAAAAAAGAACAATCTGTACATTGTATGGACCCCAAAATGGTGTCAATAAAAGTGTAATGTGGCCACACTGAAAACCCCCTGCCCCATCAAAGGAATAATAACAAACATTACACCTCTGTGTCAATGCAAACTATTTTTTTTTCTGAAAACAAATAAAACAATTTTTTTTTATCGCCATAATTGTCTGCTGAGGTAAAGCAGTAAGGGATTACCGGGAACTCCGCCGGACGGTCTGTGACTTGTATTATGGAGGCGATTATGTTAGTTGTGAGCTGATGGGACGTAATAAGAAAATCGTGACAAATATTATGACACCTGCACCATTTGTGCAGATTCATAAACCCATCAGATGATGGCGCTATTGATAAAGATTCATGGCTTCACATCAATTATAGGATTTCCACAAATGTTACAATCCTCTGTAATAAACGTCTTGCAAAGATTCCTCATTGTGTTTCCTCTTCTGATCTTCACCTTATTTTCTCTATTTTTTCTACAGTCGTCCAGGACAATCACAAGAAACATTTATATGAAAAAACTAAGAAACTTTTAGAGAGCCGACCTCCGGGATATCACAAAGTAGGGGAGAGTTTCTCATTCTTCACTCGTTATGTGAACCTCATCATTGTCTCCACTGATCACTTCAGACAACGTTCAGAGAATGAGCTCATAGAGGCCGGGGTAACACATGAGCAATATTCAAAGAGAAAACAAAATGTTCTACAGCGCATTTCCCTCAACAAGTTATTCCGCTGGTGTCACAGATCCAGGCTGGTGCCACGTATGGTGATGGTGAGCGGAGTGCCCGGTGTAGGGAAGACCACCCTGATGGAGAAGTTTGTCTATGACTGGACGAGGGGCGATCTCTATCAAAGATTCTCCTTTGTGTTTTTCTTCACATTCCGGGAACTGAACCGTCTAGATGAGGTTAGTCTGGAGACCCTGATCCTTCATCAGTACCCCTATCTGGAGGAGCAGCTCGGGAACATCTTACAGGATCCAGAGAGACTTCTCTTCATATTTGATGGCTTAGATGAAAGTCTTCATACAGTGGATTTCACATCCCAGCACTTGTGCTCTGATCCTAGACAGTCCGGACCTTGTGGTCAGATTGTGGTTAGTTTGGTGAGGAAGTCTCTTCTTCATGGTTGTTTTGTTCTGATGACGAGTCGCCCGACCAGACTGGCATCTATTGGTTATGGTGTTTTCCAGAGAATAGTGGAAATCCGTGGATTTTTTCCAGAAGAACGACGGTTGTACTTTGAGAATTTCTTCTCTGACCATGAACTGGCAGAAAAGGCTTTCAGTTATGTGAAGCAGAATGAGACATTGTACACGTTCTGTTACCTCCCGTCCTACTGCTGGATCATCTGTACAGTGTTATCCAAGAGCTTCCAACCCACAAGTGATCAGCCCGTGTCATTATTACCCAAAACTGTGACACAAGTATTCGCTTTATACATCGCCAACCTCCTGTCCAATCACAGCCTGCACAAAGGTGACGCTCAGAAGATCCTGCGCTCCATCGGCTGGATGGCAGAACATGGGGTCATGAATCACAGGGTTATTTTTGATGATCGAGATCTGGATTCTTTCCATGTGGACAAGAAGTCAAAGCTTTTATCCAGTTTTCTGATGGAATCAGATGATCCTGTGACCTATTCCTTCTTACATCTCACTGTGCAGGAATTCTTCTCCGCCTTGGTGCATTATGTGGATTATTCTGCTGAGAAGTTACAGAGATCACTAAAATATGCCAAATCGTATTCTGATGGACGAGGAGAAATATTCCTCCGGTTCCTGTGTGGTCTATCAGATCACTCCACCAGGTCAATACTAGCTGGATACCTGGACACAGAAGCAGCTCAGGCCTCCAGAGATGTCATCATTTGGGTGAGGGACTTCATTATAGAAAAACAGAGACTGGAGGAAAGTAAAAAGAACAAGCGACGTCTTCTCAATACATTTTTTTATCTGTATGAAACCCAGAATAAAGTTCTAGTGCGGGAATCGTTGAAATCACACAGACGATTTGACCTCTCTATGGTTCACATATCGACTCTAGACTGCATGGTGTTGGCATTTATCCTGGAGACCTGCACAAATATAGAAGAACTCGATCTAACTGGGTGTTTGATACCCGCTGAAGGACTAGAGATACTTGCACCAGCGTTACACAACCTGAAGAGTCTGAGGTAAGACAATGTTACATCTCAAGTTCTGACTTCTTTCAGGTATACCTTGTGTCTATTATTATGGGTCATAGTAAAAAGTAGAGAATGATCCCACTGGCAGGAGGATTGTGCGGAGACTTTGACCCAAGTGGTTGTGTTGGGAGGAGATGTCTGGGGTCCGTAGACCCGGCCCCCCCCATACCTGGTATCAGGGTTCATAGTAGTCAGACCCGGATGGTTAAATGTTTATGACTTTTGAAGTCCATTTACTTTACATTTCTAAGGTGAAAATCCCTTTCTTGTGTTAGCTCACACGGATGAAAGCTCAGGTTTCCCGTATCTTGTCCGCACATTTTTGGATAATGAGGATGATCTTTATAACATCGCCTCCTATATACAGTATGTTCCAGAGCTAGAAGCCTCCAGCAATGAGAATGTGAGACATAGAGGGGAACATCTGTAGAGACTAAAAAAGCCCCCAATATCCTAAAGTCAGATGATTTCATCTTTCACTTCGTAAAGCAAAACTTTATTATCAGCCGGTGACATCTACTCCAGAGACAAAACCGCAGAGACAGTGACGCTGTCAGGAAGAGTCACCGGGACTGAGGGAAAGTGTCTAATCTGTAACTACATAGTAACAATTGGTGATGGTGTCAGTGCGGCCCCACAGGGCCCCAGAAAGCAGAATTTATTCTATAGCTCCACATCAGGAACCTAGAAATATGCAACTAATGTGGTGAGAATATATATTGTGGAATCAGATGATCTAGATAAGCATTGAATGGAGAGAAACTCAGGACCCTTCATAACCTGCATCCACGTTCTACTATGATAGATTCAAAGGGATATTCTCAATTATTAAATTACTGTAATTAGTTACACAGCATGATAATAAGCAAGTTTACAATGGACTTGCTTTTTCTATCTCTTAATTCTCCTGCTATGACAGCTTTCATCTTTCAAAGTGTAAAGCTTGTTCCCATGGAGTGAAAGTTCTGCCATATATCAGATCATCACACATAGTGCACAACCACACACTATGTAACATTTCTGATTTTGGGGAATGCAGTGACCTTTAGGTGTCTGCTAGGGTACCTTTACACGCCGCAACTGCGGTGAGAAATCTGAGAGGCAATCGGGAGCCCCGTCACTGTCGCCGTGAAATTGCTACGAAATTGCAGCGTGTAATTGGGGAATCCGGCTGTGATTTTCAAAGTTGCGCCCGATTCTGATTTCAGAGCACTGCTCGAAAACCAGATGCAACCATGAAGGTGAATTTCCCTGCTTTTGGTGTGTGAAGGGGCGATAGGCATGGAATCAGCGTCGCCTACTGATTTCCCAGAGGCGTGCCACAGCGTGCTGGACACCGCGCCCCGTCAGCGATGATTGGTGGGGGCTACTGTGTTACCATTGGCTGTCCCTTCACAGGGTGCCATATTTGAAGAGCTGTCACTTCAGCACCACACGCATCTTCACCTACACAACCATCCACTACATCAGTCCAGTTACGCGGGCATTCAATAGCGCAAGCTACTGTTGGCGCATGTATTGGAAGATGCACTGTGTACACTATACTGCCACACATGACAGTTCATATATTGGCCTACACATCGCAAATGGGTGGCATGGGCAACACACTGCAATGGTTAGTGAATTAGGTGAGTCTGATGGGTTTATTACGCTATGCCCGCTCCGCGGATGTCTACCTTGTGTCAACAATGTTGTTTGGCGGCGCTAGTGTGCGTGATGACGTCATGATGTTTGTTTCGGTTTGCTCTGCCTGCCAGGTGCCTGCCCCTCCCCTGCACATAGCAGCATAGTCATGGCCGCCGCAAAGCGCGCTGCCACATGGGGTCTGGCGGAGCTAATGCTCCTCATAGACATATGTGACCGCCATGACTTCTGGTGTGACCAGCGTCACCGGCACCCACAGCTGCGCAAATGCAGCATCCTGAGAAGGATCCAACGGGCCCTGCTCCACAAACTGGGGGTGGAGAGGACCTGCAAACAGATACAAAAAAAAATAGCGGACCTTAAGCACAAGTCCCCAGGCCGCATTGTGGATCTTTGGGCCAGGATTGCCAGGCTGCGTGGTGAGTATGTGGCAATGCCAAACACACAGATTGCAAGCTAAATAAAAGAAACACTACACAAACATCATTTTGTATTGGGCCATGCCACATAATGTGGGCTAAGCCACCATGTTGAGGTGTCACCAATGTGCATCGTCATGTTGGTTACACTGCAACATGAATGTGTGTGAAACACTAATTTCTCCTACAAATGGTGATGCCTATAGTGTTCCTTGACCTGTGTGCTTGCAAAAAGAGGTGTGTCCAGACTGTAAATGTGACAACTACATATCAATGCCATATTCAACACACACATGAGATCTTGCCCCACATATGTTGATCCTGTGACACATAAAATGTAGCCACACAATGATCACAATACAGAACAATAAATACAATATCTACGCTATGTGTTGGCAGCCATGGTGCAAACACCTGTTGCTTAGTGGCTGATCTAGTTTGAAAAACTCAAGCAGCTACCATGCAAAGGCAAGGGTTAAGTTTTAAAGAAAATATGTTCCCACTGTTGTTGGACTCATGTCCCAAACCATAGTGGCCCCTACCCAGAGTATATGTGGCACCCCATGGGTTAATGTGCCACAATGACACCACATGGGTTCTCTCCCCACTACACACTGACAAACACTAGCACCTCTGAGCCAGGAGGGGGAGCACAACCTGCTCCCTTAAATACTCTTGCTCATGAGGAAGAGCTCAGTTCAGTTCCTGGAGAACTGAGAAGAGAACAGCTCAGCAGTTCAGCTCAGAGCAGGGCTGTGAAGAGCACAAGTTAGTGCAGAACTTAGTGCAGGCCCAGCAAGGGTCAGAGGAACAGGAGAACTACAGACAGAGGAACACGTCTGGGAGCTGGAGTGACACTTTCACTTGCCCCAGAAGAGCGCACAGAACGGACACCGGATCCGGTACTGTGTCTGGCACCCACAGCACAGTGAATCCAGGAACAGTGGGATCTCTAGATGCCCCTAGTACCAGTGCAAAGCAACACGGAGGGGTCAGCACAGCACAGAGGACTCAAGTTGCCTAGCCAAGTGGTACCAGGAGAACACAGAGAAAGAGTGAGAAGTCCTAGCAGCTCAGCTAGAGGCAGCCGCCAGGACACACACACAGCGTAACACGAGGAGGCCGATGACCCGAACAGGGTGGGGAGAGAGCTTAGCCCCATTACAGACTCCGTGGACTATAATCTGCAATAACATCAGCAGTAAAGCTTTGGAAAACAGCTTTGGCGTCTGTGTATTGATTGCAACCTTTGCCCTACATTCAGTAACAGAGAGCTCCCACCTACAGAGCTACCAGCCTGTCAGCTCTGCACACGGATTAGAAGAAGCTGCAGCATCAGGAGAAGAGCAGAATTGCACCTTTGACTACTAAACGTGAGTGTGTGTCCTTTAACCCTGTCTCCACCATCCATATCCATTATAGACTATACCATCACTGCCCCGGGGAATACAGCTCTACCCACAGGAACTATACCACCTATGCTGCCACTACATAGTCCCCGGAGGTTCTGCAGCAGCGGCGGCCCCCTTATTGGCCGCATATAGTGGGTGGCGTCACGATAGACTATACTCCCCTGTAAATACACCCTTTTATTTGCCAGGGCCCGGGAAACGGACCGGACCAGGACTACCCGTGACTTCCCCCGCAGCAGACATGGTCCGGTACCGAGTACCCTCGTCCCAGTGGGCTCGACAATCCTGGCGTCACGAACAGGATCTACCGTACCCGTTAAAACGGGCAGCGTGTGCCGTGATTGATGTGAAAACCATTTTTGAACTGCGCCATCTGAACTGTCAGCCCATCACCATCTCCTCCTGATGATACCCGGGATGGTGATGTGGATCGTACATATGATCAATTACATTACCCTCAAATAACCACATACACATACCCAGATAAATCACTAATCTCCTTGTTTCCCCTACAGGTGTACCAACTATTGCCGATCTGCTGCAGGCTCACCAGGAGGCCCAGCAGCAGATGGAGAGGGCACACCAGGAAGGGCAGCAACAACTTCCCTGCTTGGGTGCCATGATCCTCGCCCTACAGAGAGCCCAGTCCCGCATGGGCCGTAACCCCCTCCCCAATAATGGGACCACACGCCCATAAACATTGTTGTCCATGTTGGACCATTTTTTTTCCCCTGTTGCCCTGTTGGCACCTTTTGTGGCTATTGTGTCTTGGCTACTCCTAAGCTATACCAGCCTTGTGGGTTGTGATGGGAATGTTTTTCCAACATGTTGTTGGTGAATAAAAATATGCCCAGCAACCTCCTATGTCCTCCCTTTTTGCCACACACACAGGTTAAACTTATTGATTTTTCTATTTAAAAAACTCACTGGGCCACGTTGGAACTACAGCATCTATGTCGTGACATAGTAAACGTCAACTGTACCATAACACCCGCCATGCCCCTCAATATTTCATCAATGTCTCCTATATGCCACCCACATAATCCAACACACACACACTCGTGTACGTCACACAGATATGGACATAGTGTTGTGGAACTGAAACATTTAGTTATTTATTTTTTTCTTAATAATAATATTTTTGCCAAAAATGGGCCACACAAGGCCAATATAATGTTCCAAATAAATTTTGTGGCCAAGGTTGTGCATTGGCTAGTAGTTCTCTAGGTCTGCCTCCTCCTCTGCTGGATCAGACAATGGGGCCTCCCCCTCCTCCTCTGCATAAACCCATCGGCCCTGGGAGGCCGCAGCTCGTCTGGTGTTTCTTCTCGGGGGAGGTGGAGTATCATAAGTTTGTGTCCTCCTCACCATGCGTCTGGCGGGCGCAGTGAGCCCTGGGGTGGTCTTCCAGGGGAACGTCCACGCCGCCCCCCATCGCAGGGACCCATCCACGCCCGCCTCCAGGACACGAAACATTGCCCGGTCTGCAATGTTCCGCTGCTCTGGCTCCATGCAGGCTAGCATTTCGCTGGCGATGTACCTGAAACCAGAGCCGGGGGTCCAGGTACCCAGCTCTGTGTTGGGTGGGGCTGGTGGTCTTCGTCTAATCTTAGAGCTGGGACCTGGGCCCGGCCCCCCACCACTGGTCCCAGGCACTGGCTCTCCCGCAGATGTGGATGGCAGAGCCTTGCCAGCTGCTGACTCCTCCTCACTGGAGCCAGGTGCCAGAGGGGCCTGAAAAACAAACAAACAAAAGAAAAAAATCAGGCCCATGATGCCATGAAATTGATGATAGTACCACAAACAAACACCCCACACAACATAGAGGCCTAGCTCACCACGGAGAACAACAAAAGACACAGGAGCAGAGTTTGGAGTACCAGAAGCCACAAAATTACACAAGTGCAGTATACTCACCTGAGGGTCCACATTGCTAGGTAAAGTGGCCACAAAAAACACAAAACAATCTGAAAATACTCCAACACCAAAATGGATAGAGAAGAACAGTGAAATGGGAAGGTGGAAGAAAAGCACAATGGTGAATACCACATGTACACAAAACAACACATCAGTGCCAAAACATGCTGGGTACCTCAAACACACAAACACAATTACCCACCTCCTGCGACGGGGCAGGGTCTTGGGCTGGGCCTTCAACTGGTTGCGGACGGCGCCTCCTGCTCCATGTTCCACGAGGCCCCTCTTGGCCCAGGGTGAAGCTGAGGAGGTCATAGTACCAGAGATTTGGCCTAGGAACCTCCTCAGCTCCAGCCCCAGACTGGGCCTCCATGCACAGTTTGTGTCTGCTGTTGAACACAGTGCGCAGGTTTTTGATCTTCTCAACCAGCACCGCTGTCCAGTTCTTCTGTGGTTGGAGCCGCTTACACAGCTCCACCAGCGGCACGTAGGCCGCAGCCCGCGCTGCCTGATCATGATAGGCAGGCAGCGACACCTGCCACAGGCATTCGTGTGCCTGGTGCAGTGTGATGAGTTGGGTCACAAACTCGTGATAATCAGCCATCTGCCAAAAAGTTAAAATTTAAAAAAAAAGGTCATGTAAATAAACAAATGGCCAGCATACGTCACACCCTACTCTGCGTTTCCAGCACCTGTCCTGCCACACGAATAACATGTGTTTGGGTAGTCATGTTGGCTGGGCCAAAGCATTGTTGGCGTTAACATGGGTACATACATGTTCCATCTTTGACTGGTGATGTAATATATGTATTTTGGCCAAATGCACTTGAATATGTGAAGGCCGATCTTTACAAATGCCACACATGATGTAATTAAGCACTTTTAACCACACACACATCAGATACACACATACTTTGGTCACAAAATAGTTCTGCAGTAACATATTGTCCTTCCAAGATTCATACAGAACATAATGTGTAGTACAGGACAATGCGTGTAGTAACGCTGCTTATGCGTCGCTAAATACACTTCTACGTGATGCGACCTGAAGCCTGACTTAATGCGCACAAACATCAGCCAACATATGTGTGTAGAGCACACGGAAAATAACGTCTAGGAGTCCCCAATAGCATGTGCCCCCACTTACCATCTCTCCAGCAGAGAACTTGTGATGAGACACTACTAGGTCAATGCACATTCCAGTCGGGGCAGGAGTTACGCCCCACCACGGATTATTTTAACTCAACCTGACCAATCACACAAAAACAATTTTGCCAAAAAACTGCTCCCACCTGCATACGCCCAGGCGGCTATGTTGATTAGAAGACGCCGCTGCGTTATGATCGGTTACTTCACATATAAAATGCTCTTAAGGCCGATGTCGGACACGCTTGCTGCCCAGAGACATTAAGTAAGTACTGATGTGCCAACATGATCTGTGATGTGTGTTTTGCTTTTACAGCCCCTTAACAATTGGGAACGCTATTGTGTAGTCTACGTGATGCCCAAGTGGTGAAATATATAGTGTTTCAATTTTTTAGGGCCAGAGATACTATTGTGTGCTGACAAATGGATGCATGAGTGTTTCAACAAACAAAACCCCGTATTGTGTTTGATTAGCCATTTTGCCTTTGCCATACAGGATCATGTTTGAAGGATGTGTGTGTCTTTAGTTGCGGGGAGCATCTGAATTGAGGACACATAGCTCTGTCATGGACCACACACAATAGGACGTTTACATCCAAAAAGATGTGGAGTGGGGCATGTGGCATCTGAGAATGTCGGACTCTGGACATCCTGCATTCACAACACATCAGGGAAATGTATTGGACATGATGAGTATTCAATAGTCTGCTTCATGGGTTGATATTTTGAGCATTAGACACAAAGGCTGGGGTACGTGAATAATGAAATTGGATAGATGCGTAATTAATGTGACCTACATGTAGGGCCACGGCTTGTGTTCACACATGAAAATTATGGCCACATATCTGGTCTTAGCCTCATGATGTGTTGCATTTGTCAAGGGAGACGTATTGTACAGGGGGGCCAGGGGTGTAGAGTCACCAGATTTGGGTATCAGCCTGTGCAATGCTGAGATTGGCCCTGGAATGGGTATATATATGTGTGTGGGCTGCTGTTCACAGTTGGGTAGGCAGTGGTAAAGTGGCCAGGAGATGTATAGGGAAGGAGGTGGTGTGTGTAGATGATGTGTGATGAAGCGTTCTTGTAGTGATGTTTCTTTTTTTGAGATGATGTTCGACCCTGATGGAGATGCTATTGTGGCTGCTGCCTTGGTGGAAGAGCAATTGTTTCTGGAGGATAGATATGAGAGGTTGCGGGCTCGCAGACCACGGGGCTTGTGTGGGCTCGGGATTGGCTTCGCCGCCGGGACACCCAGAGCCACATGTAGCTGTTGCGTGAGCTGGAGGATCGTAGTCCGCATTATTTCAAGAACTACCTCCGTATGTCCGAGGACTCTTTCGCATTTTTTTTGGAACGCATAAGGCCATTGATAGTCCGTCAGGACACTGTGATGCGTCGATCTGTATCAGCTGAGGAGCGTTTGGCAGTAACTTTGCGGTTCCTGGCTACAGGTCAGTCAAGGACCAACCTGCAATACAATTCACGTGAATCACTGTCCCTGCTGAGCCGCCTAATCCCCGAGACGTGTGAGGGCATTTGGAGTAGTCTGCTGCCATCCTATATGCAGTTTCCAAAAACACCCACTCAATGGATCTAAGTAGCCAGAGGGTTTGAAAACCGCTGGCAATTTCCTAACTACGGCAGGGCATTGGATGGTAAGCACGTGAGGATTACTAAACCCCCAAACTCGGGGTCTTTGTATTACAATTACAAAGGATATTTTAGTATTGTCCTCATGGCCCTGGTGGATGCGAACGATGCGTTCCTCTACGTGGACGTTGGAATTAACGGGCGTATCTCAGATGGGGGTGTGTTTGCACACTGCTCCTTGGCCCAAGACCTAAGGACAGGTGGGCTGGACTTGCCCTCAAATGAAGAGACAACTCATCATCTCAACTTTGCGTTTGTGGGGTATGAAGCGTTCCCACTTCAGGCACACCTACTACGGCCATATCCCCAGAGGACACTTACTTCTGAGCAGCGCCTTTTCAATTTCCGGCTTTCCCCGATCCCGCCGTGTGGTTGAATATGCGTTCGGGATCATGGCCATTACATTCCGGGTTTTTCATACACGTATGCATATGAAACTGGAATCTATTGATGTGGTAGTGCTGGCCTGCTGTGTGCTGCATAACTTCCTGCGTCGTAGGGATCGGTCATCATACACACCGGCAAGTTATGTGGATTGCGTAGACCCCACAACAGGGGAGGTCCATCCAGGAGCTTGGCGTGATACCGACCATGGTGTGGCGCCACTCCAGCCGCTGAGCCAGGGTCAGACTCCGCAGGATGCCAGGAACAGTAGAGACACATACTGCTCCTATTTTAATGGCCCTGGGGCAGTGGCCTGGCAGCACCAGCAGGTGTAGGGTGGCTGGTCCTGTTAGGCATGAACATGATGTGGATGGTGTAGTCACCAGGGTGGCTGCACCAGGAGGATTTTTTATTTTTTTTTTTGTGTGCACAATCTTTAGTTAGTTAGTGATGTTTTTTTTGTGGTGCACACTTTGCCATGTTTATTGTTTAACTTTATTTCTCATCATGTTCCATTTATTTTTGTGATGTAAATAGAGATGAGCGAGTATGCTTGTCTCTACTCGGTACTCGTACGAATATCTCGGTACTCGTGGTAATCGGCGAGTACCGAGTAATCTCACGATACTCTTGCTATGCTCAGGGTCCACCTCCCTGCATGTTGGCGCTCTTTTCAGAGCCAGCCCACATGCAGGGATTGGCTGACAGACACTGTAATGCCACAGCCATGTTGGTTGTGGCATTACAGTGATTGGCTGGCCGCACAGAGTCATCAGGTCTTTATAAGACCTGACCGCGCTATGCTCGTCACTCTGCGCCACTAGACAGTCAGTGTAGGGAGAGCTGCTGATTGAGGGACAGATTTGTGGCCTTTCAGCTAGTGTAGGCACAGGGCTGCCAGTCTAATTACCACAACAGTCCTTCTGAGGACTAATAGAGCAGTACACAGGGAGGCAGGGTATATACCAAACTTCGCTGTGCCAGTATACCAGCCTGCATTGCATCTGGGGCTGGTTTTCAAGCTCATCCATGCCAAAAAACGTGCTATTAGGGATTTATTTAGCTCACTATACGCAGGAGTAGGTTTTAGCTCAAATTAGGGTACACCAAAAGCCTCGTGCTAAAAACCAACTCTTAGATGCTAAATTAGTGCAGACAAGTGCTGCTACTGTAGGTTGCAGTGTAAATTATGATACGCCAAAAGACTCGCTATTGTAGTCAGTGTTTGTGTCTGACTAGTCCACCTGCAGGGCCTTAATTTCAAAACTTAGGGTCATGCTAAAAACCAACTCTTGTCTGCACTAATTTAGCATCTAAGTGCTGCTATAGTTGGTTGCAGCGTAAATTAGAGTACACCAAAAGCCTCATGCTAAAAACCAACTCTTGTCTGCACTAATTTTGCATCTAAGTGCTGCTACAGTCGGTTGCAGTGTAAATTAGGGTACACCAAAAGCCTCATGCTAAAAACCAACTCTTGTCTTTACTGATTTATCATGTAAGTGCTGCTACTGTAGGTTGCAGCGTAAATTAGGGTACACCAAAAGCCTTGTGCTAAAAACCAACTCTTGTCTGCACTAATTTAGCATCTAAGTGCTGCTACTGTAGGTTGCAGCGTAAATTAGGTTACACCAAAAGCCTCGTGCTAAAAACCAACTTTTGTCTGCACTAATTTAGCATCTAAGTGCTGCTACTATCGGTTGCACCGTAAATTAGGATATGCCAAAAGACTCGCTATTGTAGTCAGCATTTGTGTCTGACCAGTCCATCTGCAGGACCTTAATCTCTAATCTCAGTGTCGTGCTAAAAGCCAAATCTTGTCTGCATTCATTTAACATTTGTGTGCGGCAGCAGTGGCTTGTAGCTCCAAGTAGTATACGCCAAAACACGGTATACGCGTCAGCGTTTATGTCTGACCGTTCCAGCTGCTGGGATTAAACCGCTCTAATCTGTAATCTCACTGTCCAGCTACAAACCAACTCTGCATTCATTTACTATTTTTGCGTGGCAGGAGGGGGTTGTAGCTCCAATTTGTATACGCCAAAACACTCAGTATACTTGTGTCAGCGTTTGTGACTGACCAGTATAGCTGCTGTAATTTAATCTCCAATCTCAGTATTCAGCTCAAAAACAACTGGTCAGCATTTTCAGTTGACAGGTGGGTGCGTTTATCTGTAATGATTCCATCTGCGGCAATAAAAACACGCTCTGACAAAACGCTAGCGGCAGGGCAGGACTTCCAAGGCGTAGAGAGACAATTCCTGCCATGTGTCCAGCTTGGATACCCAATAATTAGAAGGCACAGAGGAATCTAGGAGCACTTTTGTACGATCGGCAAGGTACTCCTTCAGCATCTTTACAAATTTTGCAGTCCTTGTGACAGTACCCTGCACCTGAAGGCCTGTGCTATGGGAGGGGCTAAGAAAACACTCCCAGATCTTGGAGAGTTTTCCCCTACCTCTGCTGGATTTGATTTGTGCCTCTCTCGGCCGGACACCTTGGTTGTCCACTGAACTGCGACCTCTGCCGCAAGCGTTTTCAGAAGGGACTTTTTTGACTAATTCTGCAACTAGGGCCTTCTGGTACTGCAGCATTTTTGTAGACCTCTCCTCCCCGGGAATTATTATTATTATTATTTATTCATTTATATAGCGCTATTAATTCCATAGCACTTTGCATACATGAGTAATGCTGTCTCTCTTGGAGCTCACAATCTAAACATCCTATCAGTATGTCTTTACAATGTGGGAGGAAACCGGAGTACCCGGAGGAAACCAACGCAAACACGGGGAGAACATACAAACTCCTTGCAGATGTTTTCCTTTGTGTCCTTGGTGGGAATTGAACCCAGGACCTCAAGCCCAAGTGCTGCAAAGGCTGCAGTGCTAACCACTTGAGCCACCATATAAGAGAAATAAAGTTCTCCTTGTAGCGTGGATCTAAAAGTGTCACCAACCAGTAATGCGTGTCCGCCAAGATGTTGATAACGCAAGGGTCACAAGACAGGCAGCATCACATAAAGTCAGCCATGTGCACCAGACTGTTAACAGGCAAGACTTCAGGTCCTCAACAACAGGATGATTGACCATGCTGTCTTCATCATCCTCCTCCTCCTCTCCCCTGTCCTCTGGCCATCTGACGGTAAGATGTTTGTGCATGTATTATCGTCAATTCCGCATGAAAGTATCTCCATTTCTTTATCCTCCTCCTCGTAATAGTCCTCCAATGCACGTTGGGATGAGATGAGGCTGGGCTGTGTGGAATCACCCTGTACGGTTTATTGCTCCAACTCATCGTGCTCTGCCTGCAATGCATCGTTTTTGATTTTGAGCAGACAGCATTTTAGAAGACAGAGAAGCGGGATGGTGACGCTAATTATGGCATCATCGCCCCTCACCATCTTGGTGGAGTCTTCAAAGTTTTGGAGGACGGTACATATGTCGGACATTCATGTCCACTCCTGAGGTCTTATGTGTGGAGTTTGAACCGTATAGCGACGGCCTAGTTGATGCTGGTACTCAACAACTGCCCTCTTCTGCTCACAAATCCTGACCAACATGTGTAAGTGTGGAATTCCAAAGCGTGGGGACATCACAGACCAGTCTGTGATACGGAAGCTGCAAACGCTGCTGAAAGCTGGCAAGGGCGGCTGAAGCAGTAGGTGACTTTCTAAAATGGACAGGTGGCGTACTTTTACGAGATAAGATAAGATAAGATAAACTTTATTGATCCCAGAGGAAATTACAGTATTACAGCAGCAGAACAAAGATCAAGAACATTGCACACTTTACAAAATAAGTCTATATGGACAGCAGATGCGGGTAGACTGGTACATGTACCTCACCTATTCCCCCCATACACTTAGAACTTCACTTAGTCTTGGGATGCTTTACACTTATACATTTGTTAAACATCCCCACAGCTGTCGGAACAAACGATTTTCTGTATCTTTCCTTTTTACACATTAGTTGGATTAGACGCTTGCTGAATGTGCTCTTCTGCTTCGCAAACAGTTCAGAGAGCGGGTGTGTATTGTTGCTCATTGTAGCCTTGCATTTCTTAATAATTCTATCCTCTAATACCTCCTCGAAAGTCCTAAGTTGTAGACCCACCGCCGCACTAGCCTTCTTGATAAGTTTATACAGCTTATTAGCGTCAGCTGTGCGCACACTACTACCCCAGCATATTATTGCAGAAAAGATTGCACTCGCCACAATAGATTGGTAGAACATTTCAAGCATTTTGTTACACACATTAAACGACCTTAACTTCCTTAGGAAGTAAAGTCTACTCATCCCTTTCTTGCAAACCTTCTCCATATGGCACCTCCAATCAAGCTTGTTGTCCAGGTGAACCCCCAAATATTTGAAATTCTCCACCATCTCCACATCCTGACCATCAATAGTGATAGGTAAGCAATCCTTCCTGCACCTTCCATAACTCAACACCAACTCCCTGGTTTTCTTTACGTTGAGTTCTAAATGGTTAGCCTGGCACCAGTCAACAAAGTCCAAAACCACCCTTCTGTATTCCTCCTCCCGGCCTCTCTCAATACCTCCGACTATCACTGAGTCATGAAGGTGACAAAGGTCTGATTTATACTGAAAATCAGCTGTGTATAACGTAAAAAGGAATGGCGACAGCACCGTTCCCTGAGGGGCTCCAACACTGCTCCGAACACTATCCGATACGGCCGCCCCCAACCTTACGAACTGTGGCCTGTCCGACAGGTAATCAATGATCCAATTCACTAGTCCCTCATCAACCGCCATTTCAACCAGCTTTTTACGTAATAATAGTGGCTGTAAGGTGTTGAATGCACTGGAGAAATCGAAGAACATGGCACGCACAGTGGTTCCATCATTGTCCAAAAAGCAGATCTGACAGCAGCTCCGGGTAGTATTTAATAAACCGCTAAACCACGAGGTTGAGCACATGGGCCACACATGGAACATGTGTCAGCTTGCCTTGCCTCAGAGCCGCCACCAGGTTCCGGCCATTGTCACACACGACCATGCCTAGCTGTAGGTTCAGCGATGTGAGCCAGTGATCTGCCTGCTGTTTCAGTCCTTTCCACAACTCTTCAGGATTGTGGGGTTTGCCACCTACGCATATTAGCTTCAGCACAGCCAGTTGCCGCTTAGCCAAGGCAGTGCTGCAGTGCTTCCAGCTTTGGACTGGTGTAGAGGGTGAAGTGAAGGAGGAGGAGGAGGAGGGTGAGGATCATGAAGTTCTGGAGCTGTACACTGTGGGTGAAGCCCTGACTGAGTTAGGGCCTGCAATCCTTGGTGTCGGAAGGACATGTTCCGTGCCAAGCTCAGACTTGGTTCCGGCTTCCAGAATATTAACCCAGTGTGTCGACAGCGAGATGTACCGGCCCTGCCCACAAGCACTTGTCCACGTGTCCGTGGTTAGGTGGACCTTTCCGGAAACTACGTTGTTAAAGGCACATGTAATGTTTTGTGACACGTGCTTATGTAATGTGGTTACAACACACCGGGAGAAATAGTGGCGGCTGGGGACCGAGTAACGTGAGACGGCTGCTGCCATCAGGTCGCAGAATGTTTCCGTCTCCAATAGCCTAAAATGCAACATTTCCAACGCAAGCAGTCGCGAAATGTGTGCATTTAGAATTGTGGCATGTGGGGCGTTGGCAGCATATTTGCGCCTCCATTCCAAAGATTGTTGTATGGATAACTGAACGCTGCGCTGGGACAAGGACGTGGTTGATGATGTGGTATTTCTGCTTGTGCAACTACAGGTGAAGGACAGGAGGCATCTTTGCCAGCAGTATGGACAGGGGATTGGCTTGCACGCACAACAGTGGAAGACGCAGCGGTGTCACCCGCAGACAATGCTCCTGTACTCTGCTGTACATCCCACAAAGTCGGGTGCTTTGCTGACATGTGCCTGATCATTCACCAAACAATAATGAGTAGTCCAACACTGATGAATGCGATTAATAACCGCATTCATTCACCACCAGAAAATCTGCAAAAAAATCAGTGCAAAAAATCCGTACAGGAATCACACAAAAAGCTCTCTGTTTATAATAAATATTTTTTCCAGTTTGTAGCAAGTGCTATCAAAAAAGTATCAAAAACAGGGCTATTGGTCTGTACGTTTTTTGCAAAAAATATTTATTATAAACAGAGAGCTTTTTGTGTGATTCCTGTACGGATTTTTTGCACTGATTTTTTTGCAGATGTGCCTGATCATGCTGGTGGTGGTCGGCTGTAATAGTTTTGCTACCCCTGCTGATGCTGGCATGGCAGATGTTGCAAATGGCCTTTTTGGAATTATCTGCAGACACCTTAAAAAACAGCCAGAGTCGAGAAGACCTAACAGTTGTACTGACAACTTCTGTCATGTTGTTGTTCCGGGGAAGGTTGCCTGCCTTCTGCCTGCAGACACCACCCTGCTTCTTCCGGCCTGTTGTGATTCTTCGCCTCCCTCCCCCTGTGCACTGCTGTCCTTGCTCTGCATGTCCTCCTTCCAGGTTGGGTCAGTTACTGGATCATCCACCACGTCGTCTTCCACTTCCTTACCCTAGTCCTCCTGACTTTCTGGCAATTATGTTTCATCATCGTCCACCTCTTGTTGCGACATATTCCCACTGTTGCCTTCGTGAGACCGTGACTGCTCAAATATGGAGCTGGCGAGAGGCCAGAATCTAAGGATGGATAAGTGAACAGCCTTCAGAGTGTCCAAGTGTGGGATCAGTTATGTCCAGGGCCGGGCACTCCGCATGGTGGGAGGAAGGAGGATCAGGGTCAGTCTCACAGCTACTGACACTTGACCATGTAGAAGACAGGGTATTTGTGGTGGCGCAAAACTAACTGGAAGCATTATCCGCTATCCAACTAACAACCTGTTTTCACTGGTCTTGGTTTAATAGTGGAGTACTGCTGCGGTCCCCTAGTAATTGGGACAAGAAAGGTCGAGCGAGATATTGTTGGCGTTTGTCGTGGCGCAATTCGAGCATGCACATGGCCTCAGCCTCTGCATGCACCACCATCACGTCCAGTTCCTTGGCCCTTACCACTGGCCTTGCGCATTTTTAATGGTGTGCTGCCTGTATACACCTAAATGAAGGCATCCAAAAGATGGTTTTTAGCTGGACACTGAGATGACAGATTAGAGATTACATTACAGCAGGTATGTTCCCATGTCATTTCAGCACTCTTCTGATACTTTAGTGACATTTTTAGGCTTTTTCCATGCTGCCGGGGGTCATGTCAGAAAAATACTCGGGTCTCCCATAAGATAACATTGGGCTCGGTGCTCGGGCCGAGTACACGAGTATCTTGGGATGCTCGGCCCGAGCTTTGAGCACTCGAACATTTTAGTACTCGCTCATCTCTAGATGTAAACACTTTTTTGTTCTGTTATTTTGTGTGTTGTTGTCCTTATTTTTTAATGTGCAAACATATAATAATTTTACAAAATTTGGATCCAAAAAACTACGTGTGTGTCATTACTTGGGGATACAGGCAGTGGTGTAACTTCAGGCCCAGGGGCCCTGATGCGAAAGCTCCAACAGGGCCCCCAATTATTGCAAATCTTTAATAGTATTAGTCTTTTTCTATGGGCCAAAAGGACTTTTGGGGCCCCCCTAGGCTGCAGGGCCCCAGTGCGATCGCATCCTTTGCACCTATTGTAGTTCCGCCCCTGGATACAGGGCAGTTGCACATAGCTTTATGCTGTGCACAGAGGTATGTGACCCATTCAAAGCTATAGATGGGTCCGTGAAACATTGTGTGTTATTATGAAGGACCCAGGTTCAGTCCTTTGGCCTACAGTGTATGGCGCAACTGTGTGTGAACATCCATTGTGATGTGTTGTGGCCACAGGGACACGTGTACACACACATTCATCCAGCACAGGTTTTGTGGGTGATGTAGGTACAGTCCATTACACACAAACATGTGTACACACACATAGTTCAGCTGGGCCATGGCATGGACCAATGTAGGCACATATGGGTATAGTATTGTGTGTATGTTCCCACCTTCAGCTACAGACGCACACATAGCAAACCATTGGGTAGTGTAAGCCACTGTGCAGATCCAAACCACTCATATGTGACGCTTGAGCGGCTCGAAAGTGTATCACAGCAGCCACTTGTCACGACACGAGCGTGTATTCCTCGTAAAACTCTGCGACAATGGCGTCACGTATTAGCCAGCCTTCCAGCGCAGGCTGGCCAATCAGGACGCTATTGCGTTGTTCAATGATCGTATTTTGGGCGCTGTGAAAATCCATTTGGCACGCCTATGTTTTCGCGGCACTGAACATGTACGCCCACATTCCATTGGGGATTGTGGCGTGTGAAGCGGTGACGGGAGGCTACCGGATGTTTCCCGCAGTTTGTGTGGCAACTTCCGGGGAGACACGTTCCGTTAGGTTGAGGACGCAATTGCGGCGTGTACAAGCGCCTTCGGCGTTCGGAAGCAACCATGAAAAACGTGCACGCGCACGTTAAGTTGCCTCTGATCGCCGCCAAAAGTTGCGGCGTGTAAAGCTACCCTTAGTGAGGGCAGAGCCACATGTGACACATATTATTATAAGGACGGGAGGGGAATGGAGGACACAGGAGCCACAGACAGAGCTACAATAAATAGTGGAGGATGGAGATTTCTCAGCCGCTGACGACAGGTGACACAAGATCCTCCATCAGCTTTATGTCTATTGTACATTCCATGTGCGGCAAATATCACATATTTATGACACGCCATAAAGTGAGGACATTCCCCAGGATATTGGATCTGTAGATGATGGATTTGGTGTCAGTGGACTCATCATAGAGCTGCCGGCAGTCCTGACATTCACCACATACTAGACGCGGCTTCTACTGATGACATTTATGGATTTTACTAACAGCCGAGGACATTGTTTCTCCACATTCACAATCTACAGATTTTATCCTGACGCTCTGTGGACTCGTCACTGACATCTCCCCTTTATTATTACAGATTATCTAATAATGATCTACCAGACACGTCCTGCATCCAGTTGGCGTCTGTCATAAGGAATAACCGGTCTCTGAAGACCCTCGACCTGTCTAATAACCATCTGTCTGGTCCTCACTTCAGTGACTTGGTGGCGGCTCTGTCCAGTCCAGACTGCAGGATAGAGAAATTACTGTGAGTAACAACATTTTACATAGAAATGTGGAAAACAAATATAACACCATAAACTAGATAATATAAGAAGTCCTGGAGAACAAAGAAGCCAATGGAGATGGAGACACAACCATTTGTATGTAACATGTTCTTCATTTTATCTAATATATAATTGCCGTAGCGCACTTCCGTAAGTTTCGGCGCTACTTCCGTCGACGTGGACGTGGCTGCATCGCAGCCACGCGACACACGAAGCATTGCCCGCGCAGTGGGCATTGCAAGCCGTTGCCGGGTGCGAGCAATGGCCGCGAGGCCATTGCGAGCCGTTGCTGGGGCACACAGCGACCAATCAGAATAGCGCCTCACTTCCCATAGAGATATAATGGAGAACTTTGAGTTTTAAATTTCCTGCTTTAGTGAGGCGCTATGCTGATTGGTCGCTGTGAGCTGCGCCGACCAATCAGCATAGCGCCTCACTTCCCATAGAGATACATAGCGGTGTTTCGAGCGATGCATGGCCGGGCCCTTGGTTCGATTTTCGGCCACGGCGCTCGGCTTTCGTCGGTCATTCCACGGGGCCGGAGACTCGCAATGCACCTACGTCCCGGAATTACCGCGGCTGCAACGACTCACGTATCTATCTATATCTATCTATCTATATGTATATCTATATCTATCTATATATATGTATATCTATATATCTATATCTATCTATATCTATCTATATGTATCTATCTATCTATCTATAATATAGATAGATAGATACATATAGATAGATATAGATAGATAGATATAGATATATAGATATACATATAGATAGATAGATAGATATAGATAGATATACATATAGATAGATAGATATAGATATAGATAGATATCTATATCACGTATCTATTTCTATCTATGTATCTTTCTATCTATCTATCTCTATATGTATATCTATAAATTTATATGTATCTCTATATGTATATCTATATCTATCTATATCTATATCTATCTATATCTATCTATATCTATATCTATCTATATCTATCTATGTATATTTCTATCTATCTATCTATCTCTATATGTATATCTATATATCTATATCTATCTATCTATATCTATCTATCTATATGTATCTATTGTGAGGTATAGCGGCGTCAGGGAGGCAAAGACACGGGATCCAGGCACCACTGGTCACAGCACACGGGTTTATTTGGCCCCAAAATGTAGGAAACACAATAGTCCACAAAGAGCATTCCTTATTCCCCTTACTTCAGGGGCCGCTACTTAGCTTCCAGCCACAATGTCTCAGGCTTGGCTCAGGGATGCTTCTCTCCCAGAAGCTCAGGAAGTTGTCTTCACTCCCACACACTAGAGACCACACCCCGTGGTCTAGCTTCCTTTTATCACACCCAAGCCAGTAAGCAGAACCAACACAAAATCCTGGGATGGAGTGCGACCTGTCAATATGGAGGACGCACCCAGGGAGGCCCAAACCGGTCACAGGGGCCCGACCCGGTCGGTGCCTCACCCCCCCCCCCCCCCCCTATGTTCAAGCGTATGGGGCTGAACACAAGGCCATAACCCCGGGCCCTGCGTGCAGACCGCGTCACGGCGCGGAGAACCGGCGGAGCCAAGCAGGGGCACCCGGGATACCAGCGGTGCCAGACCCCACGGGCAACCAACCTGTTCGGACCCCCGGCAGCCACAAACCCCGGACGGGTACCAACGACAGAGGCCTGGGGCCCACGAGCAACAAGGGGTTTGCCCGCGGCACTGCTGCACCGCTCTGGACGGCGAGTCGGCGTACTGGGCTCTGCACCCGGGAATCAGTCACATTAAGTCCTCTGGGTATCCCGGCGGCGGCAGTCTTGGGCTCTGGGCCCTGTCCGTCCTTCCTCCGGAGGGCCATATGCTCATTCCACAATACCCGGAACAAGGGCATATCCCTCCCCAGCACAACATCATAAGGGAGATCTTTTACCACCCCCACGACATGTTGAACCCTCCTGGCTGAGGTAGCAAACGTGACACACTTCGTTGGATACCTACGATGATCCCCATGGACACTCATCACCCTGACCTTCCGGTCGGTGGGTTTGGTCCTGGAGACCAAGGAGGCACACACGAGGGTCACGTTGCTCCCTGAGTCCAGGAGAGCCGTCACTTCATGACCATTAAGCCGAACGCGGCACAGTACATTCCCAGTGTCCCTGGGGTCCGAGCGCCCTTTTCCGGCGAGGTGGGCGAACATGGACCACCTCCGGGAGTAGTCGCAGTCCATGGGTTCCCCGTTGAGGGGACACTGTGCCATCATATGTCCAACCTCCTGACACCTCCTACATCGGGTTGACCTCCATTATACCAGGGGCTGAACGGCGGCGGTCCGGAACGCCGCTTTGCTGCAGGGGGAGGGCCGTTCTTGGCCTGAGCCGGGTGCTCGCTCACCCGGGGTCCGGATTGGGGGTCCCAGCTTTCTGGTGTGGTGGGCGCGGCCTTGCGGTTGGTTCGCAGTGTTCCTGTGTCCCTGATCAAGTCCTGTGTGGCCACATGGCGCTCCACCACATTCACCACCTGGTCTAGGGTACCCGGGTCACTGTGTCCCACCCACCGTTGTATGGGGATGGGCAGTGTACGCACGAAGCGATCCACCACCACCCGCTCTACCATCTAGGCCGGGCTCAGTGCTTCAGGCTGCAGCCATTTCTTAACCAGGTGTAGCAAGTCATAGGCCTGAGAGCGCACAGGTTTGCCTTCCTCATAGGCCCATTGGCTCACCCGTTGTGCCCTCACGTAAGTATTAACCCCGGTACGGGCCAATATCTCCCCCTTCAGGGCTCCATAGTCCAGGGCAGCCTCGGTACATAAGTCTATGTAGGCCTTTTGGGGATCACCAGTCAAATAGGGCGCCAGCACCTCGGCCCACTGGGCGACCGGCAGTCTCTCCCGTTCAACCACCCGCTCAAACACGGCCAGGAATGCCTCCACATCATCCCCCGGGGTCATCTTTTGCAGCGCTTGTCTTACCCTTTTCCGGACGCTGCCGTCATCACCTGGGCCTTGGGGCGGTTCCCACGGTCTGGCACGAACAGCCTCGGTCAACAGGGCCATCTGTTCCTGGTGTCTTTGTTCCTGCTGCTGCAGTGCTTGGAACTGCTGCTGCTGAGCCTGAACCAGGTGTTTGAGTACCTCCTCCATGCTGGTGGTGGGCTCGTACTGGAATTTAGCCGCTTGGATCCTGGACATGCGCTGCTGGGCACCCCGCAAGAGACTGGTAGCTATATTGACCGCTGCTCCTCTCACTTAGCTGCCGCTCATTAGCCTCATGAAAGGGCGACAGTAGCGTGGGCTTCACCAGGAATGATTGCTACACCTCACCGGGCCGGCATTGCCCGCATTCTCCACCATATGTGAGGTATAGCGGCGTCAGGGAGGCAAAGACACGGGATCCAGGCACCACTGGTCACAGCACAAGGGTTTATTTGGCCCCAAAATGTAGGAAACACAATAGACCACAAAGAGCATTCCTTATTCCCCTTACTTCAGGGGCCGCTACTTAGCTTCCAGCCACAATGTCTCAGGCTTGGCTCAGGGATGCTTTTCTCCCAGAAGCTCAGGAAGTTGTCTTCACTCCCACACACTAGAGACCACACCCCGTGGTCTAGCTTCCTTTTATCACACCCAAGCCAGTAAGCAGAACCAACACAAAATCCTGGGATGGAGTGCGACCTGTCAATATGAAGGACGCACCCAGGGAGGCCCAAACCGGTCGCAGGGGCCCGACCCGGTCGGTGCCTCACACTATCTATATATCTATCTATCTATCTATCTCTATATGTATATCTCTATCTCTATCTCTATCTCTATCTCTATCTATCTCTATATCTATCTATCTATATCTATCTATCCCTCTCTCTCTCTCTCTCTCTCTCCCTCTCTCCAGATTCTAGACTCCCGATTCTTTAGAATCGGGCTCACAGCTAGTCTACTATATAATTGTCTAAGGAGTCTGTTGGTCACAGAAATTGCGCTCTAGACAGAGGCCGCTTATTAGTGCCCACCTCCGGCGGGCACCAATCAGCGCAACCCGTGCAAGTAGGCGCGACAATTCAAAGTTCGAATTGCGCGACAATTTGCAACCCGGCTACACGGTCTCTCCTCACAGCCCCCCGTTTAGAGGCTCTCCTCCATGTTTGTTTCCAGGGGCATTGAAGTTCCTCACAATTTTTGGCTTCTCTGCCTAGGGCAATCCTACAAAAGACCCTCTTGCTTAAAATGGGCACATTACTTAAAAAGGCTCTCATGCCTGTCTCTATCCAGGGGCATTGAAGTGCCTTCCAACCTTTGGCTTCCCTGTCTATGGCAATCCTACAAAAGAACCACTTGCGTAAAATGGGCACATTACTTAAAAAGACCCTCATACACGCCTCTATCCAGGGGCATTGAAGCAGGGCCGGCCTTATGTTGAATGGTGCCCTGTGCGAATTTTCCTTATGGCGCCCCCACGCCATTATTTACTCAGAACACATGAGCATACATGTTTGTACATGATCTATTCATGGTCTTCAAGGAGAGCAGGGAGGGGCGTTGCTATGCTAGGGTCAGAAAAAATCAGGGACACAAGACCTATATCCTCTCCCACCTGTCATTACCAACCCTCCCATATATAGAGGTGTTATCAGTCATTGTACAGGAGGAGGAGGTGAGCTGTGACATCATCTATTGTGAATGGTGGATCCTGTGTTATCTACTGTATATAGAGGTGTTATCACTCATTGTACAGGAGGAGGAGGTGAGCTGTGATATCACCTATTGTGAATGGTGGATCCTGTGTTATCTACTGTATATAGAGGTGTTATCAGTCATTGTACAGGAGGAGGAGGTGAGCTGTGATATCACCTATTGTGAATGGTGGATCCTGTGTTATTTACTGTATATAGAGGTGTTATCACTCATTGTACAGGAGGAGGAGGTGAGCTGTGATATCACCTATTGTGAATGGTGGATCCTGTGTAATCTACTGTATATAGAGGAGTTATCAGTCATTGTACAGGAGGAGGTGAGCTGTGATATCATCTATTGTGAATGGTGGATCCTGTGTTATCTACTGTATATAGAGGTGTTATCAGTCATTGTACAGGAGGAGGTGAGCTGTGATATCACCTATTGTGAATGGTGGATCCTGTGTTATCTACTGTATATAGAGGTGTTATCAGTCATTGTACAGGAGGAGGTGAGCTGTGATATCATCTATTGTGAATGGTGGATCCTGTGTTATCTACTGTATATAGAGGTGTTATCAGTCATTGTACAGGAGGAGGAGGTGAGCTGTGATATCACCTATTGTGAATGGTGGATCCTGTGTTATTTACTGTATATAGAGGTGTTATCAGTCATTGTACAGGAGGAGGAGGTGAGCTGTGATATCACCTATTGTGAATGGTGGATCCTGTGTTATATACTGTATATAGAGGTGTTATCAGTCATTGTACAGGAGGAGGAGGTGAGCTGTGATATCATCTATTGTGAATGGTGGATCCTGTGTTATCTACTGTATATAGAGGTGTTATCAGTCATTGTACAGGAGGAGGAGGTGAGCTGTGACATCATCTATTGTGAATGGTGGATCCTGTTTTATCTGCTGTATATAGAGGTGTTGACTCTTAAATAATGCAGCATTTCAAATAAGAACATACTCCAAAAGCTTCTGGGGACCGAGACAGATAGGAGAGTAGCAAGAAAGGCTAGTCCCTGGTGAATTCACCCCATTTGCGTGTATACGGAGAGACCGGTCACTCAAGGCAGTCAGCAGGGAGAAGCCTTCAGGGAACAGACTTTCTGACTAGTCTCCAGCAAGATTTGATCCCTGACAGAACCCCCCCCATAGTATTCCACATAGTATATTGCACCCCCAAATTCCTCCATATATTATGCACCCCAATAGACCTCCATATAATATAATGCACCCCCATAGTCCTCAATATAGAATAATGCACCACCACAGTCCTACATATAGTATACTAGATGGCGGCCCGATTCTAAAGAATCGGGTAGTCTAGAATCCATATATAGTTTATTTACTAATAGTTAGGGGAGTGCGGTGAAATGAATTGTGTGTATACAGGTGGCTCAGTGGGTAGCAGAGTATACGGTTGCTCAGTGGTTAGCACTGCGCGGTGGCTCAGTGGTTAGCACTGCGCGGTGGCTCAGTGGTTAGCACTGGGTGGTGGCTCAGTGGTTAGCACTGCGCGGTGGCTCAGTGGTTAGCACTGCGCGGTGGCTCAGTGGTTAGCAGTGAGTGCGGTGGCTCAGTGGTTAGCAGTGAGTGCGTGGGCAGAGTGGTCAGCACAGCGCCGTGGGCAGAGTGGTCAGCACAGCGCCGTGGGCAGAGTGGGCAGCGCAGTGCCGTGGGCAGGGTGGTCAGCGCAGCGCCGTGGGCAGGGTGGTCAGCGGTGGGGGGGACGGACACACACACACAGACACACACTCCGATATATTTACCACCATCCCTGCTTCTTCCCTGCCACCTGCGTCTTCCTGAGTCCTCTGTTCTGCCGACATGTCGCCGCACCCAGGACTGGATCCAATATTGCGTCCGGGAACTCTCGGTGGCCCGATTCTAACGCATCGGGTATTTTAGAATATAGGAATAGAGATTGCATGGGGAAGGCGGTGAGGGCTGAATTGGGAGGAACTTTGAAGAAGGAGCGGCCGGTGAAGAACGGCGTGGCAGGGGGGAGGAGGGAGGACAGAACAGCAGGGGGGAGGAGGATGGAGGACAGAGGAGGTAGCAGCGGGGTGTGGGAGGATGTAGCAGCACAGGCAGGGGGAGGAAGGAACGGCAGGGGAGGATGGAGCACAGAGCGGCAGGGGGAGGAGGACGGAGGATGAAGCGGCGGGGTGGGGGAGGATGGAGCAGCACAGGCAGGGGGAGGACAGAGGATGGAGTGGCAGAGGGGAGGAGGACAAAGGAAGGAGGAGGAAGCGTTGCGGTGGGGGAGGATGGAGCGGCACAGGCAGGGGGAGGATGGAGCGGCAGGGGGAGGATGAAGCACAGAGCGGCTGGGGGGGGTGGAGGACAGGATGAAGCGGCGGGGTGGGAGAGAACGGAGCAGCATAGGCAGGGGGAGGACGGAGGATAGAGTGGCGGAGGTGAGGAAGGCAAAGGAAGGAGGAGGAAGCGGTGGGGTGGGGGAGGATGGAGTGGCACAGGCAGGGGGAGGACGAAGCGGCATGGGGAGGACTAAGCACAGAGTGGCGGGAGGGAGGAGGGTGTAGGATGAAGCAGCGAGGTGGGGGAGGACGAAGCAGCACGGGCAGGGGAGGACGGGGGATGGAGTGGCGGAGGTGAAGAGGACAAAGGAAGGAGGAGGAAGCGGTGGGGGAGGATGGAGCGGCACAGGCAGGGGAGGACGGAACGACAGGGGGAGGACAGAGCGGCAGGGGGAGGACAGAGCGGCAGGGGGAGGACAGAGTGGCAGGAGGACAGAGGACGAATCGGTGGGGTGGAGGAGGATGGAGCAGCCCAGGCAGGGGGAGGATGGAGTGGTGAAGAGGAGGCGGACAAAGGAAGGAGGAGGAAGCGATGGAGGAGGATGGAATGGTACAGGCAGGAGGAGGACGGAGCACAGAGCGGTGGGAGGAGGATGATGGAGGACAAAGCGGCGGGGTGAGGGAGGATGGAGCACTGTAAGGCAGCTTAGTGGTTAGCAGTGCGCGGTGGCTCAGTGGTTAGCAGTGCGCGGTGGCTCAGTGGTTAGCACTGCGCGGTGGCTCGGTGGTTAGCACTGCGCGGTGGCTCAGTGGTTAGCACTGCGCGGTGGCTCAGTGGTTAGCACTGGGCGGTGGCTCAGTGGTTAGCACTGCGCGGTGGCTCAGTGGTTAGCAGCGAGTGCGGTGGGCAGAGTGGTCAGCGCAGCGGCGCTGTGTGGGCAGGGTGGTCAGTGCAGCGGCGCTGTGTGGGCAGGGTGGTCAGCGCAGCGGCGCTGTATGGGCAGGGTGGTCAGCACAGCGGCGCTGTGTGGGCAGGGTGGTCAGCGCAGCAGCGCGGTGGGCAGGGTGGTCAGTGCAGCGGGGCTGTGTGGGCAGGGTGGCGAGCGCAGCGGCGCTGTGTGGGCAGGGTGGTCAGCGCAGCGGCGCTGTGTGGGCAGAGTGGTCAGCGCAGGGCAGAGTGGTCAGCGGTGGGCAGAGTGGTCAGCGGTGGGCAGAGTGGTCAGCGGTGGGGCGGACGGACACACACTCCGATATACTTACCACCGTCCCTGCTTCTTCCCTGGCGCCTGCGTCTTCCTGAGTCCCGACATGTCGCTGCACCCAGGACTGGATCCAGTATGGCGTCCGGGAACTCTCGCGAGACTTCCCGGACGCCATCTTGGAGAAAGTATGTCGCCACCCCTGGAGCCATGGATCCAATATGGCGTCCGGGAAGTCTCGCGAGACTTCCCGGACGCCGTATTGGATCCAGTTCTCCAGGGGCGGCGACATGTCGGCGGTGGAGAAGACGGAGGAGAGGTGGTAAGTATAGGCGACTGTGTGTGCGTGTGTTGTGTGTGTGGTGTGTGTGTGGTGTGTGTATGTGTTAGGGGCTGCCATAAGCGTAGCAGGCTCTATGAGTCCCGGCTCCCGCTTATGACCGCCATCTTGGCTCACCCTGAGCGGGTGTAGCTCTGCCGGACGTTGGGACAAAGTGACGGATGTGAGGTCACAAATCCTTCCGGCTTTTATATACAAGATTGCACACCCACAGACCTCCATATAGAATAATGCACCCCCACATTTCTCCATATAGTATAATGCACCCACACAGTTCTCTATCTAGAATGCTCCGCTCCGTACACCTCGTACACACACGGCTCTGCTTGGTACACCTCGTACACACTTGGCTCCACTTCATACACCTCGTACACATTCGGCTCCGCTCCGTACACTTCGTACACACGCGGCACTGCTCCATACACCTCGTACACACTCGGCTCCACTCCATACACCTCGTACACATTCGGCTCCGCTCCATACACCTCGTACACACGTGGCTCCGCTCCATACACCTCGTACACACACGGCTCTGCTTGGTACACCTCGTACAAACTCGGCTCCACTCTGGAAACACACGGCTCCGCACACCTCGTACACGTGGCTCAGCTCTGTACACACGTTACTCTGCTCAGTACACCTCATACACACTCAGCTCCGCTCCGTACACACTTGGCTCCGCTCCGTACTCCTCGTGCACACTCGGCTCCGCTCCGTACACCTCGTACACACTCGGCTCTGCTCCGTACACCTCGTACACACTCGGCTCTGCTCCGTACACCTCGTACACACTCGGCTCTGCTCCGTACACCTCGTGCACACTCGGCATTGCTCCGTACACCTCGTGCACATGCGGCATTGCTCGTACACCTCGTACACACTCGGCTCTGCTCCGTACACGTAGTACACACTGGGCTCCGCTCTGTACACCTCGTACACACGTCTCCGCTCCGTACACCTCGTACACACGCGGCTCCGCTCCGTACACCACGTACACACGCGGCTCCGCTCCGTACACCTCGTACACACTCGGCTCCGCTCCGTACACCTCGTACACACTCGGCTCCGCTCCGTACACCTCGTACACACTCGGCTCAGCTCCGTACACCTAGTACACACTCGGCTCAGCTCCGTACACCTAGTACACACTCGGCTCAGCTCCGTACACCTAGTACACACTCGGCTCAGCTCCGTACACCTCGTACACACTCGGCTCAGCTCCGTACACCTCGTACACACTCGGCTCAGTTCCGTACACCTAGTACACACGTGGCTCCGCTCCATACACCTCGTACACACACGGCTCTGCTTGGTACACCTCGTACAAACTCGGCTCCACTCTGGAAACACACGGCTCCGCACACCTCGTACACGTGGCTCAGCTCTGTACACACGTTACTCTGCTCAGTACACCTCATACACACTCAGCTCCGCTCCGTACACCTCGTACACACTCGGCTCAGCTCCGTACACCTCGTACACACTCGGCTCAGCTCCGTACACCTCGTACACACTCGGCTCAGTTCCGTACACCTAGTACACACGTGGCTCCGCTCCATACACCTCGTACACACACGGCTCTGCTTGGTACACCTCGTACAAACTCGGCTCCACTCTGGAAACACACGGCTCCGCACACCTCGTACACGTGGCTCAGCTCTGTACACACGTTACTCTGCTCAGTACACCTCATACACACTCAGCTCCGCTCCGTACACCTCGTACACACTCGGCTCAGCTCCGTACACCTCGTACACACTCGGCTCAGCTCCGTACACCTCGTACACACTCGGCTCAGCTCCGTACACCTCGTACACACTCGGCTCAGCTCCGTACACCTCGTACACACTCGGCTCAGCTCCGTACACCTAGTACACACTCGGCTCAGCTCCGTACACCTAGTACACACTCGGCTCCGCTCCGTACACCTAGTACACACTCGGCTCCGCTCCGTACACCTAGTACACACTCGGCTCCGCTCCGTACACCTAGTACACACTCGGCTCAGCTCCGTACACCTCGTACACACTCGGCTCAGCTCCGTACACCTCGTACAAACTCGGCTCAGCTCCGTACACCTCGTACACACTCGGCTCAGCTCCGTACACCTCGTACACACTCGGCTCAGCTCCGTACACCTCGTACACACTCGGCTCAGCTCCGTACACCTCGTACACACTCGGCTCAGCTCCGTACACCTCGTACACACTCGGCTCAGCTCCGTACACCTCGTACACACTCGGCTCAGCTCCGTACACCTCGTACACACTCGGCTCAGCTCCGTACACCTCGTACACACTCGGCTCAGCTCCGTACACCTAGTACACACTCGGCTCAGCTCCGTACACCTAGTACACACTCGGCTCAGCTCCGTACACCTAGTACACACTCGGCTCAGCTCCGTACACCTAGTACACACTCGGCTCAGCTCCGTACACCTAGTACACACTCGGCTCAGCTCCGTACACCTAGTACACACTGGGCTCCGCTCTGTACACCTCGTACACACGTCTTCGCTCCGTACACCACGTACACACGCGGCTCCGCTCCGTACACCTCATACACACTCGGCTCCGCTCCGTACACCTCATACACACTCGGCTCCGCTCCGTACACCTCGTGCACACTCGGCTCCGCTCCGTACACCTCGTGCACACTCGGCTCCGCTCCGTACACCTCGTGCACACTCGGCTCCGCTCCGTACACCTCGTGCACACTCGGCTCCGCTCCGTACACCTCGTGCACACTCGGCTCCGCTCCGTACACCTCGTGCACACTCGGCTCCGCTCCGTACACCTCGTGCACACTCGGCTCCGCTCCGTACACCTCGTGCACACTCGGCTCCGCTCCGTACACCTCGTGCACACTCGGCTCCGCTCCGTACACCTCGTGCACACTCGGCTCCGCTCCGTACACCTCGTGCACACTCGGCTCCGCTCCGTACACCTCGTGCACACTCGGCTCCGCTCCGTACACCTCGTGCACACGCGACTCCGCTTCGTACACCTCATACACACTCGGCTCCGCTCCGAACACCTCATACACACTCGGCTCCGCTCCGAACACCTCATACACACTCGGCTCCATACACCTTGTACACACTCGGCTCCGCTCCGTACAACTCATACACACTCGGCTCCGCTCCGTACACCTCGTGCACACGCGACTCCGCTTCATACACCTCATACACACTCGGCTCCATACACCTTGTACACACTCGGCTCCACTCCTTACACCTCATACACACGCAGCTCTGCTACATTCACACTATACATCCCTCTTGATATCACACAAACTCACCTCATCCATTTCTTCACCTCTTCACTTCCTGCTTGGTGGAAGCTGCCCTGCATACTCGGAGATGCTGATCATGTGATCCCTGACTCCTCCCCCTTCATTGACATCATCACAGGTCCTGTAAGCACAGGCCTGTGCAGCTCCACAGGTGAGCTCACACTGCAGGGTGGGGGGGGATAACGCGGCGGCAGCGGCCAGGACTATAGTAGAGAGAGTGGCATCAGCAGGGAGCCCGCGCTACCACCGGGCGCCCCTGCGGATGCTGTCCTCTGTCTACTAGTAGCCGCACAGATCTAGCAAAGCCCCTGGGAGCGGGAGCAGGACAGCAAATAACAATGACAGCTGTCTCCCTGCGGCGCCCCCTGGAGCGTGGCGCCCTGTGCGGCTGCACGACTCGCACATGCCAAAGGCCGGCCCTGCATTGAAGTGCTTTCCAACCTTTGGCTTCCCTGTCTATGGCAATCCTACAAAAGAACCACTTGCGTAAAATGGGCACATTATTTAAAAAGGCCCTCATGCACGTCTCTATCCAGGGACATCACAGTGCCACACAGTTTTTGGCTTCCCTGCCCTAGGGCAATACTACAAAAGACCCACTTCCTTATAATGGGCACATTATTTAACGAGGACTTCATGCACGTCTCTTCTCAGGGGCATGGGAGTGCATCACAATTTTTTTTTAAAAATCTTTCATATAATCCTACAAAACTAACACACACCAACTCTGTGTCACAAGTGGGTATGAGCCTTAATATTTTTTCCATGAAAATCCGTTTTGGTTTCATTTTTTAACGTTTTCTTGACAGTCCGTAAAAGTGGCGTAATGGTCTGACAACATTGATCACCGCAATGACCTTGGGGTGTGAAATGCTTCCAGGGGTCTTCCCCATGCTGTTCCCATGGCATTTCAGCACTGTCCTGATACTGTTGTGACATTTTTAGGGTTTTTCCATGCTGCCGGGGGTCATGTCAGAAAAATACTCGGGTCTCCCATAGGATAACATTGGGCTCGGTGCTCGGCCGAGTACACGAGTATCTTGGGATGCTCGGCCCGAGCTTTGAGCACTCGAACATTTTAGTACTCGCTCATCTCTAGATGTAAACACTTTTTTGTTCTGTTATTTTGTGTGTGTTGTTGTCCTTATTTTTTAATGTGCAAACATATAATAATTTTACAAAATTTGGATCCAAAAAACTACGTGTGTGTCATTACTTGGGGATACAGGCAGTGGTGTAACTTCAGGCCCAGGGGTCCTAATGCGAAAGCTCCAACAGGGCCCCCAATTATTGCAAATCTTTAATAGTATTAGTCTTTTTCTATGGGCCAAAAGGACTTTTGGGGCCCCCCTAGGCTGCAGGGCCCCGATGCGATCGCAACCCCTGCACCTGTTGTAGTTCCGCCCCTGGATACAGGGCAGTTGCACATAGCTTTATGCTGTGCACAGAGGTATGTGACCCATTCAAAGCTATAGATGGGTCCGTGAAACATTGTGTGTTAATATGCAGGACCCAGGTTCAGTCCTTTGGCCTACAGTGTATGGCGCAACTGTGTGTGAACATCCATTGTGATGTGTTGTGGCCACAGGGACACGTGTACACACACATTCATCCAGCACAGGTTTTGTGGGTGATGTAGGTACAGTCCATTACACACAAACATGTGTACACACACATAGTTCAGCTGGGCCATGGCATGGACCAATGTAGGCACATATGGGTATAGTATTGTGTGTATGTTCCCACCTTCAGCTACAGACGCACACATAGCAAACCATTGGGTAGTGTAAGCCACTGTGCAGATCCAAACCACTCATATGTGACGCTTGAGCGGCTCGAAAGTGTATCACAGCAGCCACTTGTCACGACACGAGCGTGTATTCCTCGTAAAACTCTGCGACAATGGCGTCACGTATTAGCCAGCCTTCCAGCGCAGGCTGGCCAATCAGGACGCTATTGCGTTGTTCAATGATCGTATTTTGGGCGCTGTGAAAATCCATTTGGCACGCCTATGTTTTTGCGGCGCTGAACATGTACGCCCACATTCCATTGGGGATTGTGGCGTGTGAAGCGGTGACGGGAGGCTACCGGATGTTTCCCGCAGTTTGTGTGGCAACTTCCGGGGAGACACGTTCCGTTAGGTTGAGGACGCAATTGCGGCATGTACAAGCGCTTTCGGCGTTCGGAAGCAACCATGAAAATCGTGCACGCGCACGTTAAGTTGCCTCTGATCGCCGCCAAAAGTTGCGGCGTGTAAAGCTACCCTTAGTGAGGGCAGAGCCACATGTGACACATATTATTATAAGGACGGGAGGGGAATGGAGGACACAGGAGCCACAGACAGAGCTACAATAAATAGTGGAGGATGGAGATTTCTCAGCCGCTGACGACAGGTGACACAAGATCCTCCATCAGCTTTATGTCTATTGTACATTCCATGTGCGGCAAACATCACATATTTATGACACGCCATAAAGTGAGGACATTCCCCAGGATTGTGGATCTGTAGATGATGGATCTGGTGTCAGTGGACTCATCATAGAGCTGCCGGCAGTCCTGACATTCACCACATACTAGACGCGGCTTCTACTGATGACATTTATGGATTTTACTAACAGCCGAGGACATTGTTTCTCCACATTCACAATCTACAGATTTTATCCTGACGCTCTGTGGACTCGTCACTGACATCTCCCCTTTATTATTACAGATTATCTAATAATGATCTACCAGACACGTCCTGCATCCACCTGGCGTCTGTCATATGGAGCAACTGGTCTCTGAAGACCCTCGACCTGTCTGGTAACCGTCTGTCTGGTCCTTACTTCAGTGACTTGGTGGCGGCTCTGTCCAGTCCAGACTGCAGGATAGAGAAATTACTGTGAGTAACAACATTTTACATAAAAAGAAAAAAGATAGCGGCACTCACCGGGCGTGTTTCAAAGGTGCTTTATTTGGGTACCCTCATTCCAGGGTCCCACTCAGGAGGGAGGGGGTGCAGAGACAGCAGAGATGACGGATCTCCGTTTCAAGGCTCCTACCCCTTCCACGGACCTCAATGTCTGGCATATGACGTCACTCCCGCCCTTATATAAGGGCAGGTCAAACGACGTCATCGCCGCACCGTGTAATACAAAGTGCTTAATAAGTGACACATGATAAAAACAGGTATTAGTTTACAACAATGACAATGCATGCGCTAGATCACTATAAAACTATATACATTGAGCATAAATGTGTTTCATTTCAGTTAGCATATATTATGTGCAGGTCAGTGCACTACCTTACTTGGTTTCCTCATGCTATCCATGCAGTTACCGTATTGCTTCTAAATGATGCTCCTATACCAACATGTCTATAGTAAAAAGTCCTCTTCCACTTGTCTGGGAAAACTGCTTGAATAGCAATTGCTAATCCCGCAGTTTATCCCTGGACCTGAATGGAATTCAGTCCACTGGAATCACTATATAGTTCTCATGCATCACCAGTGTATGCTGGGAATGATTCCCAATCACTATATTTTAATTATTTTTTAAAAAAAATTATTTTTATAAAAAAACTTTTTTTTTAAATTTACATTGAGGTCCGTGGAAGGGGTAGGAGCCCCGAAACGGAGATCCGTCATCTCTGCTGTCTCTGCACCCCCTCCCTCCTGAGTGGGACCCTGGAATGAGGGTACCCAAATAAAGCACCTTTGAAACACGCCCGGTGAGTGCCGCTATCTTTTTTCTTTTTATGCTATTATTGATGTGATACATAGCGGGCACCCAGAGGCGGCCAGCAATGCCCCACCTCGCATATACCCATATGAAAAAATAAGCACTTCTCCTAACTTAGCAGTGCCCAGTGAACAGACTTTTTTTGATTATATAGCAACATTTTACATAGAAATGTGGAAAACAAATATAACACCATAAACTAGATAATATAAGAAGTCCTGGAGAATATAGAAGACAATGGAGATGGAGACACAACCATTTGTATGTAACATGTTCCTCATTTTATCTACTATATAATTGTCTAAGGAGTCTGTTGGTCACAGAAATTGCGCTCTAGACAGAGGCCGCTTATTAGTGCCCACCTCCGGCGGGCACCAATCAGCTCAGCCTGTGCAAGTAGGCGCGACAATTCAAAGTTTGAATTTCGTGACAATTTGCAGCCCGGCTACACGGTCTCTCCTCACAGCCCCCCGTTTAGAGGCTCTCCTCCATGTTTGTTTCCAGGGGCATTGAAGTTCCTCACAATTTTTGGCTTCTCTGCCTAGGGCAATACTACAAAAGACCCACTTGCTTAAAATGGGCACATTACTTAAAAAGGCTCTCATGCCTGTCTCTATCCAGGGGCATTGAAGTACCACCCAACTTTTGGCTTCCCTGCCTAGGGCAATCCTACAAAAGAACCACTTCCTTACAATGGGCACATTATTTAAAAAGGCCCCCATGCACGTCTCTATCCAGGGGCATCAGAGTGCCACACAGTTTTTGGCTTCCCTGCCCTAGGGCAATACTACAAAAGACCCACTTCCTTATAATGGGCACATTATTTAACGAGGACTTCATTTACGTCTCTTCTCAGGGGCATGGGAGTGACACACAATTTTTAAAAAAAAATCTTTCATATAATCCTACAAAACTAACATCCACCAACTCTGTCTCACAAGTGGGTATGAGCCTTAATATTTTTTCCATGAAAATCCGTTTTGGTTTCATTTTGTAACGTTTTCTTGACAGTCTGTAAAAGTGGCGTAATAGTCTGACAACATTGTTCACAGCAGTGACCTTGGAGTCTGAAATGCTTCCAGGGGTCTTCCCCATGCTGTTCCCATGTCATTTCAGCACTGTCCTGATACTTTTGTGACATTTTTAGGGTTTTTCCATGCTGCCGGGGGTCATGTCAGAAAAATACTCGGGTCTCCCATAGGATAACATTGGGCTCGGTGCTCGGGCCGAGTACACGAGTATCTTGGGATGATCGGCCCGGGCTTCAAGCACTCGAACATTTTAGTACTCGCTCATCACTATATGTAAACACTTTTTTGTTCTGTTATTTTGTGTGTGTTGTTGTCCTTATTTTTTAATGTGCAAACATATAATAATTTTACAAATTTGGATCCAAAAAACTACGTGTGTGTCATTACTTGGGGATACAGGCAGTGGTGTAACTTCAGGCCCAGGGGCCCTGATGCGAAAGCTCCAACAGGGCCCCCAATTATTGCAAATCTTTAATAGTATTAGTCTTTTTCTATGGGCCAAAAGGACTTTTGGGGCCCCTCTAGGCTGCAGGGCCCCGGTGCGATCGCAACCCCTGCACCTGTTGTAGTTCCGCCCCTGGATACAGGGCAGTTGCACATAGCTTTATGCTGTGCACAGAGGTATGTGACCCATTCAAAGCTATAGATGGGTCCGTGAAACATTGTGTGTTAATATGCAGGACCCAGGTTCAGTCCTTTGGCCTACAGTGTATGGCGCAACTGTGTGTGAACATCCATTGTGATGTGTTGTGGCCACAGGGACACGTGTACACACACATTCATCCAGCACAGGTTTTGTGGGTGATGTAGGTACAGTCCATTACACACAAACATATGTACACACACATAGTTCAGCTGGGCCATGGCATGGACCAATGTAGGCACATATGGGTATAGTATTGTGTGTATGTTCCCACCTTCAGCTACAGACGCACACATAGCAAACCATTGGGTAGTGTAAGCCAAAGTGCAGATCCAAACCGCTCATATGTGACGCTTGAGCGGCTCGAAAGTGTATCACAGCAGCCACTTGTCACGACACGAGCGTGTATTCCTCGTAAATCTCTGCGACAATGGTGTCACATATTAGCAAGCCTTCCAGCGCAGGCTGGCCAATCAGGACGCTATTGCGTTGTCCAATGATCGTGTTTTGGGCGCTGTGAAAATCCATTTGGCACGCCTATGTTTTCGCGGCGCTGAACATGTACGCCCACATTCCATTGGGGATTGTGGCGTGTGAAGCGGTGACGGGAGGCTACCGGATGTTTCCCGCAGTTTGTTTGGCAACTTCCGGGGAGACACGTTCCGTTAGGTTGAGGACGCAATTGCGGCGTGTACAAGCGCCTTCGGCGTTCGGAAGCAACCATGAAAATCGTGCACGCACACGTTAAGTTGCCTCTGATCGCCGCCAAAAGTTGCGGCGTGTAAAGCTACCCTTAGTGAGGGCAGAGCCACATGTGACACATATTATTATAAGGACGGGAGGGGAATGGAGGACACAGGAGCCACAGACAGAGCTACAATAAATAGTGGAGGATGGAGATTTCTCAGCCGCTGACGACAGGTGACACAAGATCCTCCATCAGCTTTATGTCTATTGTACATTCCATGTGCGGCAAACATCACATATTTATGACACGCCATAAAGTGAGGACATTCCCCAGGATTGTGGATCTGTAGATGATGGATTTGGTGTCAGTGGACACATCATAGAGCTGCCGGCAGTCCTGACATTCACCACATACTAGACGCGGCTTCTACTGATGACATTTATGGATTTTACTAACAGCCGAGGACATTGTCTCTCCACATTCACAATCTACAGATTTTATCCTGACGCTCTGTGGACTCGTCACTGACATCTCCCCTTTATTATTACAGATTATCTAATAATGATCTACCAGACACGTCCTGCATCCAGTTGGCGTCTGTCATAAGGAATAACCGGTCTCTGAAGACCCTCGACCTGTCTAATAACCATCTGTCTGGTCCTCACTTCAGTGACTTGGTGGCGGCTCTGTCCAGTCCAGACTGCAGGATAGAGAAATTACTGTGAGTAACAACATTTTACATAGAAATGTGGAAAACAAATATAACACCATAAACTAGATAATATAAGAAGTCCTGGAGAACAAAGAAGCCAATGGAGATGGAGACACAACCATTTGTATGTAACATGTTCTTCATTTTATCTACTAAATAATTGTCTAAGGAGTCTGTTGGTCACAGAAATCGCACTCCAGACAGAGGCCGCTCATTAGTGCCCACCTCCGGCGGGCACAAATGAGCGTAACCTGCATTATGCTGCAAAATTTGTTGGTAGTCTTCAGACTTCATAATGCCATGCACACGGTCAAGCAGTTCAGTGCCAGAGGCAGCAAAGCAACCCCAAAACATCAGGGAACTTCCACCATGCTTGACTGTAGGGACCGTGTTCTTTTCTTTGAATGCCTCTTGTTTTCTCCTGTAAACTCTATGTTGATGCCTTTGCCCATAAAGCTCTACTTTTGTCTCACCTGACCAGAGAACATTCTTCCAAAACGTTTTAGGATTTCTCAGGTAAGTTTTGGCAAACTCCAGCCTGGCTTTTTTATGTCTCGGGGTAAGAAGTGGGGTCTTCCTGGGTATCCTACCATACAGTCCCTTTTCATTCAGACACCAACGGATAGTACGGGTTGACACTGCTGTATCCTCGGACTGCAGGGCAGCTTGAACTTGTTTGGATGTTAGTCGAGGTTCTATATCCACCATCCGCACAATCTTGCGTTGAAATCTCTCGTCAATTTTTCTTTTCCGTCCACATCTAGGGAGGTTAGCCACAGTGCCATGGGCTTTAAACTTCTTGATGACACTGCACACGGTAGACACAGGAACATTCAGGTCTTTGGAGATGGACTTGTAGCCTTGAGATTGCTCATGCTTCCTCACAATTTGGTTTCTCAAGTCCTCAGACAGTTCTTTGGTCTTCTTTCTTTTCTCCATGCTCAATGTGGTACACACAAGGACACAGGACAGAGGTTGAGTCAACTTTAATCCATGTCAACTGGCTGCAAGTGTGATTTAGTTATCGCCAACACCTGTTAGGTGCCACAGGTAAGTTACAGGTGTTGTTAATTACACAAATTAGAGAAGCATCACATGATTTTTCTAACAGTGCCAATACTTTTGTCCACCCCCTTTTTTATGTTTGGTGTGGAATTATATCCAATTTGGCTTTAGAACAATTTTTTTGTGGTTTTTTCATTGAAGACAAATTAAATGAAGATAATAATACCAAAGAATTTGTGATTGCAATCATTTTCAGGAAGAAACTGGGTATTATCTGACAGAATTGCAGGGGTGTCAATACTTTTGGCCACAACTGTATAGCAGTGCTATGGTATATGGTGGTACATTACATTACATATATAACAGCTCTGTAGTATATGGCGGTACATTACAGCACATGTTTAGCAGCACTATGGTATATGGCGGTACATTACAGTACATGTAAAGTAACACTATAGTATATGGCGGTACAGTATAGCATATGTATAGCAGCACCATAGTATATGGCAGTATATTACAGTATATGTACAGGGGCACTATAGAATATGGTGGTATTTTATTGCACATGTATAGCAGCACTATAGTATATTGCGGTACATTACAGCACATGTATAGCAGCACTATAGCCATCCTGCTCCACTATAGCAGCACCATAGTATATGGTGGTACATTACAGTACATGTATAGCAGCATTATGGTATATGGCGATACTCCGCTCCCCGCGGCCCCCCGCTCTTCCACAGTAAAAGTAACAAAAATCCTCAGGATACTCACCTGTCCGCCGGCTCGCTCCACCTCCGTCTTCTAGGTCCTACAGGCCTTTAGGACCCGTCGTTGCCTGGGAAACCGATCAGCTGATCGGTCACATGACTGCTAACTGCCGGGGGGCAGGATGGAGCAGGGGGGCAGGATGGTGACGGGGGGGAGGGGGGGAGGGGGGCAGGATTGTGTCGGGTGGTCAGAATGGAGCGAGCGGGCGGCAGGATGATGCTGGAGGGGGGGCAGGATAGAGGCGGGGGGGGCAGGATGGAGGCGGAGGGAGGGGCAGGATGGAGGTGGAGGGAGGGGCAGGATGGAGCTACGGGGCAGGATGGAGCAAGCAGGGCAGGATGGAGCAAGCGGGGCAGGATGGAGCCGGGTGGGGGGGTGCAGGAGGGAGCAAGCAGGGCAGGATGGAGGCGGAGGGAGGGGCAGGATGGAGCCAGGGGGGCAGGATGGAGCAAGCGGGCAGGTTGGAGCGAGCGGGGCAGGATGGAGCCAGGGGGGCAGGATGGAGCCTGGGGGGCAGGATGGAGCGAGCGGGGCAGGATGAAGCGAGCGGGGCAGGATGGAGCAGAGGGGGCAGGATGGAGCAAGCGGGGCAGGATAGAGTGAGTGGCACAGGATGGAGTGAGGGTGGTAGGATGGTGGCGGGGGAGCAGGATGGAGCAAGCGGGGCAGGATGGAGCGAGCGGGGCAGGATGGTGGCGAGCGGGGCAGGATGGTGGCGAGCGGGGCAGGATGGAGCTGGAGGAGCAGGATGGAGCTGGGGGCGCAGGATGGAGCTGGAGGAGCAGGATGGAGCCGGAGAGGCAGGATGGTGGCGGGGGGTGGGCAGGATGGTGGTGGCGGGGCAGGATGGAACCGGCGGGGCAGGATGGAACCGGCGGGACAGGTTGGAGCTAGGGGGGCAGGTTGGAGCGAGCGGGCTGGATGGAGCCAGGGGGGCAGGATGGAGCTAGCGGGACTGCATGGAGCGAGCGGGGCTGGATGGAGCGAGCGGGGCTGGATGGAGCGAGCGGGGCTGGATGGAGCGAGCAGACCAGGATGGTGGCGGGGGGCAGGATGGAGCTGGAGGAGCAGGGTGGAGCCAGAGGAGCAGGATCGAGCTGGAGGAGCAGGATGGTCAGGATGGGGGGGGCAGGATGGTGGTGAGGGGCCAGGACGGAGTGAGTGGGGCAGGATGAAGCCGGAGGAGCAGGATGGAGCCGGAGGTGCAGGATGGTGGCGAGCGGGGCAGGATGGAGCGAGCAAAGCAGGATGGAGCGAGCAGGGAAGGATAGTGCGAGCAGGGAAGGATGGTGCGAGCAGGGAAGGATGGAGCCGAGGGGTGGCAGGATGGAGCAAGTGGGGCAGGATGGAGCGAGCGTGGCAGGATGGAGACGGGGGGGGGGGGGCAGGGTGGAGCAAGCGGGGACAGGATGGAGCCAGGGGGGCAGGATGGAGCAAGCGGGGCAGGATGGTGGCGTGCGGGGCAGGATGGAGCCGGAGGAGCAGGATGGAGCCAGAGGAGCAGGATGGTGGCGGGGGGTCGGTGTCGGATGGGGGAGGGGCAGAATGGTGCTGGGAGGGGGGATGGAGCGAGCGTGTCAGAAAGTAGCCTGTGGGGTGTCGAGCCCACTGGGACGAGGGTTCTCGGTGCCGGACCGTGTCTGCTTCAGGGGAATGTCACAGGGTCCTGGTCCAGACCGTTTCCCGGGGCCCTGGCAATAATAAGGGAGAATAGTTTATCGTGACGCCACCCACAGTGTGTGGCCAGTAGTGGGGCCACCGCTGCCGCTGAACCTCCAGGGATGATGGGATGGCAGCAAAGATGGGATAGTTCTCCGTGGGCAGAACTGAGTTCCCTGGGGCAGTGTTGGTAAAGTCTATGATGGAGGTGAATAGTGGAGACGGGTTAAGGAACACACACTCACGTTTTGTAGTTTCCAAAGCTTTACTGCGATGTTATTGCAGATCGTGCACGGAGTCTGTACGGGGCCGGGTTTTCCTCCCACCCTGTCCGGGTCATCAGCTTCCTCGTGCTGCGCTGTGTGTGTGTGTCCTTGCTGCTGCGTCTAGCTGAGCTGCTGACACTGTCTCACTCTCTCTCTGTTCTGCTGGTACCACTTGGCTAGGCAACTTGAGTCTTCTGTGCTGTACTGACCCCGCCGTGTTGCTTTGCTCTGGTACTGTGGTTGTCTAGAGACTCCACTACTCCTGGATTCACTGCTGTGTGTGTCAGTCACAGTGCCGGATCCAGTGTCCGTTCTGTGCGCTTCTCTGGGGCGAGTGGTGATGGCACTCAAGCTCCCAGACGTGTTCCTCTGTCTTTCAGTTCTCCTCTCCTCAGACCCTAGCTAGGCCTGGAATCTAAGAGCAGACTGTAGAGAAGCCTGAGGCAGCTTCTTTAACACTACAGTCCCTCTCTCAGTTCTCCCAGGAACTGAAACTAACTCTGCACTCCTGACCTGGAGTATATAAGGAAGCAGGTTGTGCTCCCCCTTCTGGCCCAAAGGTGCTAGTGTAGGTCAGTGTGTTGTGGGGAGGGAACTCGTGTGATGTTACTGTGGCACATTAACCTTTGGGGTGCCACAGGGGCAGGATGGAGCCTGTGGGGCAGGATGGAGCTGGCGGGGTAGGATGTAGCCGGTGGAGCAGGATGGAGCTGGCGGGGCAGGTTGGAGCCGGCGGGGCAGGTTGGAGCAAGCGGGGCAGGGTGGAGCGAGCGGGGCAGGATGGGGCGAGCGAGGCAGGATGGAGCCGGGGGGGGCAGGATGGAGCCGGGGGGGGGGGCAGGATGAAGCTAGGGGGGCAGGATGGAGCCGGGGGGGGGGCAGGATGGATGCGGGGGGGGCACGATGGAGGCTGGGAGCATCCCCCTCGCCCTCCTCTGTTCTCACCCGTCTTCTGTAGTGGTCGTCATGTGACAGGGCAGGCTGTGTGATGTCACATCAGCCCGCCCTGTTACATGACCGCAGTGATGGAGAAGATGGGTGACAAGAGGGGCAGTATGGATGCGGGTGGGGTGGGAGGCGGGGGGCAGTATCCCCCTCGCCTCCCGCTGTTCTCACCCGTCTGTACACAGGGCGGGCTGATGTGACATCACACAGCCCGCCCTGTGTACAGACGGGTGAGAACAGTGGGAGGCGAGGTGGGGGCGTGGAGGGAGAGGCGAGGTGGGGTCAGCGGGTTACCTGTGTATCCCGGCAACAGTGGCGCATTAGAGGCTGTCTCCAGGCTTCAGCGACAGCGGCGCTAACACGCCACTGTCACCGGGCTGTAAATTGCGCAATTCTAACTTTGAATTTCCGCGCCAATTTGCATAGTCTGCGCTAATTGAGCGGCCTCTGTCTGTCGCGCGATTTCCGTGACAGACAGACAACATTAGATAATTATATAGTAGATAGAAGTAGATGGTGGACCGATTCTAATGGATCAGGTATTCTAGAATATGTATGTAGTTGACATACTGTGACTGACAGAACTTGTTCAGTTAACATGAGTGAACTACACGGCTTCTCCTGTCAACACTCCTCCTGTCACCGCTCCTCTGTTTCTCCTCCTGTCACCGCTCCTCCGTCTCTCCTCCTGTCACCGCTCCTCTGTCTCTCCTCCTGTCACTGCTCCTCCTGTCCCCGTTCCTCCATCTCTCCTCCTGTTACCGCTCTTCTTGTCACCGCTCCTCCATCTCTCCTCCTGTTACCGCTCCTCCTGTCATCGCTCCTTCGTCTCTCCTCCTGTCACCGCTCCTCCGTCTCTCCTCCTGTCATCGCTCCCCAATTTCTCCTTCTGTCCCTGCTCCTCCTGTCACCGCTCCTCCGTCTCTCCTCCTGTCACCGCTCCTCCATCATTCCTACAGTCCCTGCTTCTTCTGTCACCGCTTCTCCTGTCACAATTCCTCCTGTCCCCGCTTCTCCTGTCACCGCTCCTCCGTCTCATCTCCTGTCCCCGCTCCTCCTGTCACTGCTCCTCCATCTCTCCTCCTGTCACCGTTCCTCCGTCTCTTCTCCTGTCACCGCTCCTCCATCTCTCCTCCAGTCCCTGCTTCTTCTGTCACCTCTCCTCCTGTCACCACTCCTCCTGTCACTGCTCTTCCTTCTCTCCTCCTGTCACCGCTCCTTGTGTCCCCACTCACCCGTCTCTCCTCCTGTCCCTGCTCCTCCTGTTCCCTCTCCTCCATCTCTCCTCCTGTCACTGCTCCTCCTGTCACTGCTCCTCCTGTCACCGCTCGTCCTGTCACCGCTCCTCCGTCTCTCCTCCTGTCACCGCTCCTCCACCTCTCCCCCTGTCACCGCTCCTCCTGTCACCGCTCCTCCGTGCCTCCTCCTGTCATCGCTCCTCCTGTCCTCCTGCTACCGCTCCTCCTGTCCCTGTTGCTCCATCTCTCCTCCTGTCACCGCTCCTCCGTCTCTCCTCCTGTCACTGCTCCTCCTGTCACTGATCCTCTGTCTCTCCTCCTGTCATTGCTCCTCCTGCCACTGCTCCTTGTGTCCCCACTCCTCCGTCTCTCCTCCTTTCACCGCTCCTCCTGTCCCCACTCCTCCATCTCTCCTCCTGTCCCCGCTATTTCTGTTCCCGCTCCTCCATCTCTTTTCCTGTCTCCACTCCTCATGTCACCGCTCCTCATGTCACTGCTCCTTGTGTTCCCACTCCTCTGTTTCTCCTCCTCTCACCGCTCCTCCATCTCTCCTCCTGTCCCGCTATTCCTGTTTCCGCTCCTCCATCTCTTTTCCTGTCTCTACTCTTCATGTCACCGCTCCTCCTGTCCCCGCTCCTCCGTCTCTCCTCCTGTCCCCGCTCCTCCAGTTCCCGCTCCTCCATCTCTCTTCCTGTCACCACTCTTCCTGTCACCACTTCTCCTGTCCCCACTCCTCTGTTTCTCCTCCTGTCCCCGCTCCTCCTGTTTTCGCTCCTCCATCTCTCTTCCTGTCTCCACTCCTCATGTCACCTCTCCTCCTTCCCTCCTCCTGTCCCCGCTTCTCCGTCTCTCCTCCTGTCCCCGCTCCTCCAGTTCCCGCTCTTCCGTCTCTTTTCCTGTCACCACTCTTCCTGTCACCGCTTCTCCTGTCCCCACTCCTCTGTCTCTCCTCCTGTCCTGGCTCCTCCATCTCTCCTCCTGTCCCCGCTCCTCCTGTTCGCGCTCTTCCGTCTCTCTTCCTGTCACCACTCTTTCTGTCACCGCTTCTCCTGTCACCACTCCTCCATCTCTCCTCCTGTCACTGATTTTCCTGTCCCCGCTCCTCCATCTCTCCTCCTGTCCCCGATCCTCCTGTCCCCATTCCTCTGTCTCTCCTCCTGTTACTGCTCCTCCTGTCCCCTCTCCTCCGTCTTTCCTTCTGTCACCGCTCTTGATGTCCCCGCTCCTCCGTCTCTCCACCTGCCCCACACTCCTTCTGCCTCGTGCTCCTCCATCTTTCCTCCTTTCACTGCTCCTCCGTCTCTCCTCCTGTTACCGCTTGTCCTGTCCACTCTCCTCCGTCTTTCCTTCTGTCACGGCTTATCCTATGACTGCTCTTCCTGTCCTTGCTTCTCTGTCCTCCTGTCAGCGCTCCTCCTGTCCCCACACCTCTGTCTCTCCTCCTTTCACCCCCTCCTCCATCCCTCCTCCTGGTCCCCCCACTCCTCCTGGTCCCCCCCACTCCTCCGGCCCCCCACTCCTCCTGGCCCCCGCAGTGAGGATACTCATCTGTCCGCCGGCTCGCTCCACCTCCGACAGTTCCTCAAGCTCTGTAGGAGATAGAAGATGCATCGTGGACCCTGCTCCTCCTGGCCCCCCGCTCCTCCCGGCCACCACTCCTCCTGGTCCCCCCCACTCCTCCGGCCCCCCACTCCTCCTGGCCCCCGCAGTGAGGATACTCATCTGTCCGCCGGCTCGCTCCACCTCCGACAGTTCCTCAAGCTCTGTAGGAGATAGAAGATGCATCGTGGACCCTGCTCCTCCTGGCCCCCCGCTCCTCCTGGCCCCCCGCTCCTCCCGGCCACCACTCCTCATGGACCCCCACTCCTCCAGCCCCCACTCCTCCTGGCCCCCGCAGTGAGGATACTCATCTGTCCGCCGGCTCACCTCCGATGCGCCTTGTAGCTCTCATGGCAGGACCTGTCGTTGCCTGTGAAACCGATCAGCTGATCGGTTTCCCAGGCAACGACAGGTCCTCAGGCCCTGTAGGAGCTAGAAGACGCATCGGAGGTGGAGCGAGCCGTTGGATGGGTGAGTATCCTCACTGTGGATTTTTTCTTTACTGTAGAGGAGCAGGGGGGCCGCAGGGAGCAGGGGCCTAAGGAGGAACGGGGGGCCGCGGGGAGTGGGGCACCTGAGGAGCGCAGGCAGGGCAACAGGAGCAGGCGCCAGAAGGAGCGGAGGGACTTTGAGGAGAGCCGCACTTTTGCGGCGCTCACTGGTCGCCGCTGCTGGCGTCAACCAATGAGTGCCGGCGTGCGATTTCGGTGACAGACTCGATTACACAATTATATACTTTAGATGAATAACTGTGGGATAGAAAGCACAATAGGGACTTATCTAATTAAAAATTGTGACAGGTTATCTGAAGTGAAACTGCTCACCTTAGAGGGTTATATCACACACAATCAGTAGAAATGCTCCAAACACTTGCTGCAGTATCCACAAGCAATAGTAGAAAAAATAAAGGAAATATCCAACTGTGCTGCTGTACAATCTACCATAGGCCAAGGAAATTGGTGAATGCAAGTGGTTTTATTCAACACATTTATTCCTCACCCCTTCATCGGGACAACCAACAGTCTGGTGTATTGAATTAAGCCACTTGTATTCACCAATTTCCTTGTTATATGATCGATTGTGCAGCACCACAGTTTGATTCCACATACTGTATTTCCTCTATTTCTTCTAGTAATCGCTTAAGATAGGGAGCCCCTTCCTCCTCTCAACCTTCTAAATGCTTTGATCACTATTGATCGTGGAATTTACAGGATTAAATAGCCATCGATGGGGTGAGCACTAGTCCTGTCTGTTAAATCAGGGGCTCAGAGAGTAAAGCTGAGTTACTGGTGGTGGTTGAGCAGGCACGGCTCCTATACCCGAATAATCATCAAGATGTACCAGTGCATCCATTTGCTGGAGTGCACTGTAAGACAGGACATAATGTCGAAAAGGAGTTGAGCCCATAACTTTTCTTAGACCAGGATAATTGTATTTTTTTAGATAAGAAAATAAACCAGTGTTCCCAGTGCCGGGACAAGGCATTTTGGTGCCCTAGGCAGGGAAAGCAAACGGCGCCCCCCCCCCCTAAATATGTCTAGGAAAAAAAATGTCAACATACTTTGAAAGTAAATTTAATTGAAAACAAATAAAAGTAGATAGAAATGAACATTATGGATATAAATTGTACATAAATAGTAATGCACACGACCAACTCTTGAAATGCTTAGCAGCCATATGGTATACCGTATATACTCGTGTATAAGCCGACCCCCCTACTTTTGCCCCCAAAACCTTGGAAAATCTATTGACTCGTGTATAAGCCGAGGGTGGACCCTAGCACAAGTATACAGCCCCCAACAGTGTGGTATACACCAGTCCCAGAGGTAGATACAGCAGCCCCAGTGGTAGTATATACAGCCCCAGTGGTAGTAGATACAGCCCCAGTGGTAGTATATACAGCCCCAGTGGTAGTATATACAGCCCCAGTGGTAGTATATACAGCCCCAGTGGTAGTATATACAGCCCCAGTGGAAGTATACAGGGCCCCAGCAGTATATACAGCCCAGTGGTTTATACAGCCCCAGTGGTAGTATACAGGGCCCCAGAGGTATATACAGCCCCAGTGGTAGTATATACAGCCCCAGTGGTAGTATACAGGGCCCCAGCAGTATATACAGCCCCAGTGGTTTATACAGCCCCAGTGGTAGTATACAGGGCCCCAGAGGTATATACAGCCCCAGTGGTAGTATATACAGCCCCAGTGGTAGTATATACAGCCCCAGTGGTAGTATACAGCAGCCTCCCCAGTGGTATATACAGGCCCCAGCAGTATTACAGCAGTCTCCCCAGTGGTATATACAGGCCCCAGCAGTATATGCAGCAGCCCCAGTGGTATATACAGGCCCCAGCAATATATACAGCAGCCTCAGTGGTATATACAGGCCCCAGCAGTATATACAGCAGCCCCAGCAATATATACAGCAGCCTCAGTGGTATATACAGGCCCCAGCAGTATATACAGCAGCCCCAGTGGTATATACAGGCCCCAGCAGTATATACAGGCCCCAGCACTATATACAGCAGCCCCAGTGGAATATACAGGCCCCAGCAGTATATACAGCAGCCCCAGTGGTATATACAGGCCCCAGCAATATATACAGCAGTCTCAGTGGTGTATACAGGCCCCAGCAGTATATACAGCAGCCCCAGTGGTATATACAGGCCCCAGCAATATATACAGCAGCCTCAGTGGTATATACAGGCCCCAGCAGTATATACAGGCACCAGCACTCTATACAGCAGCCCCAGTGGTATATACAGGCCCCAGCAATATATACTGCAGCCCCAGTGGAATATACAGGCCCCAGCACTATATACAGCAGCCCCAGTCGAATATACAGGCCCCAGCAGTATATACAGGCCCCAGCACTATATACAGCAGCCCCAGTGGAATATACAGGCCCCAGCAGTATATACAGGCCCCAGCACTATATACAGTGGAATATACAGGCCCCAGCAGTATATACAGGCCCCAGCACTATATACAGTGGAATATACAGGCCCCAGCAGTATATACAGGCCCCAGCAATATGAAGCATATAGGACATTTTTCAATTGCTTGATCCACTGTACATAGAACAAAACAGTACATTTCAGGTTTTTAGACATGTAGAATAAGATGAATTGGAGTAATGTAGACATGTACTTCAGTTCATGGACATCTATCTTTAATTGCATAATTCTGCTGCCCCGTCCTTCATCGACTTTGTTCTGATGTCCTCCTATCATGATGCGCGCTCTGCATTTCTGGTGCGCAGCCATAATTCCACAAGCAATGGGTGTGGAAATCTGGCGGCCACTAGTATAGCGGTGCCACCGACAACAGGAACTCGCCGCATATGCCTTTACTCACCGCCACCGATCCCGAGGCCGCCGTCACCGTGCGTCTGCTGGGCGCGCCGCTGGCTGTACGGAGGAGGAGAGGAGGGGCGGGCAGAGCCGCGGGACAGGAAGCAGGAAGTCGGACTCCCGCCCTCCTCCCTCTCTGGCCGACGCGCCGCGGCCGCCGGCGGCCAGCACGGGGCCTCCCAGCCCAGGGGCCGGCCAAAAATGCGCCCTGCACTAGATGGCGCCCTAGGCGACCGCCTAGGGTCGCCTAGTCGTAGTCCCGGCCCTGAGTGTTCCCAAACACAACTTCACAAGACACTCAACAGGTCATGTTTTCAGGATTTCCTTAGGCCGGCTTAACACCATGATTTTCGTCTGTCAGGTTTAGAGAAGAGCCACCACCCCAGTGTTCAAATTCGATTTGATTCATTGGATTGGGGCTGTGTTCGTCGAATGTTCGTCGAACACCATTGAACACCATTCAAAGCAATGGCAGACAAACACAAACACATACAAACACATAGAAAACATCATCAAAGGTGTCCAAAAGCTGAGAAACTGCTCAGAAGACACAACAAACACATGGAAAAGTCACAAGTACATATAGTCACGTGAAAAGAAAAGAGGTGGAGGAGTAAAAGGAGGAGGGGGCACAGATATAGACATGTCATGCCCTTCCAAAATCATGTAAAACACAGCAAGGGGACTCCAACAAGAGTCTCCATTTTTTCCAAAAATTGGGGCACAGACACCACTTAAGTGGCATCAATTGTCCCAGAGTTGAAAGCTTAGAATGGTTGGTGACTGTCATGCAGCACATTCAATAATCCACAAGCCTTTAGTCTCCCCAGGATGACACAGAGGTAGAAAAGTCCTTGCTGATCCATGACTTGTTCACCTTGATGAACTTTAGTCTGCATATATTCTCACTGGACAGCCGCGTTCGCTTATCTTCCAGCACCCACCAGAAGCGCTGAAGACACGTTCAGAGAGAATGCCGGCTGCGGGGCACGACAAGACCTCCAAGGCGTGAGTGGCGAGCTCAGGCCATTTTCCCAGATTGGAAGCCCAAAATGAGCAAGGCTCCAGTTCCATAGTCATGGCATTGATGTTCACTTGGAGATACTCCTGTGAGATTCACTCTGTCTACCACTGGTGTTTTGTCGAAAAGCCGATCTGAGATTATGTAACATCTTCTGCTGATACTCCTGCATGCGTGCGTCCCTTTCTATGGCAGGAATTATTTCGCCAAATTTGCTCTTGTACCGGGGATCTAATAGTATGACAACCCAGTAGTCGGCATTACTTCGAATTCTGACAATTCGAGGGTCATGTTGCAGGTAGTGCAGCAAGAAGGAGCTCATGTGTCTTATGCATTCAGGAGGCCCAAGTCCTTGTTGTGTTGGTGGTGGGGAGGTGAGAATCATGCTTCCTTCCTCTGCCCTCTCCCCTCAACCTCGCACAACAGAAATGTGATCAAGGTCTCCCTCATCTGCTGACTCTTCCATGCCCATCGCCAGTTCGTCCTCCATTTTCTCCTCAGCACCTGCACCTTCCTCAACAGTTTGGCTGCTACCATGCGCCCTCGTTAATCCCTCTCCCCCACCCTCCCATGCCTGCTGCCTTGGAGCTGCCGACCGTCTGGACCTCGGAGATCTTGTTATCGCTTCCACATACGACTCCTTCTGTACTTCCTCCCCCTCCTCTTTTCCCACCTCCTGACTCTGAATACCGGTTAGAGTGTACTCCAGCATGTAGATCACCAGAATAGTCATGCTGATAATGGCATCGTCAGCACTAAACATCTTCGTCGCCATCTCAAAACTGTGCAGAAGGGTGCATAGGTCCTTGATCTGAGACCACTCCAGCAGCGTGATTTGCCCCACTTCTGGATCTCGTTGGCCCAGGTTATACGTCATGACGTATTTCATCGGGGCTCGTCGGTGCTGCCACAGTCGCTACAACATGTGCCAAGTTGGATTCCACCATTTCGGCACATTGCATTTCAGCCGGTGAACTGGCAGGCCGAATGACTTCTGTAGAGATGCAAGTCGCTGAGCTGCGGGATGCGAACGCCTGAAGTGAGCACACAGCAATCGTGCCCTCTGCAGAAGCCCATCTAGGCCGGGATAGTGGGTTAAAAATTGCTGAACAACCAGATTCAACATGTGAGCCATACAAGGCACGTGTGTGATATTGCCCCGGGGAAGGGCCACACCAGGTTGTCAGCGTTGTCGCACACGGCCTTCCCTGGCTGCTGGTTCAGTGGAGACAACCATTCATGAAACTCTGTCTCCAGAACTGACCACAACTCCTCAGCTGTGTGACTCATATTTCCCAGACATTTCAAGGTAAAGACCGCCTGATGGCATTGAGCCTGCTGCCATCATAGTAAGGAGGTGTGCAGGATTCCTTCTGCACAGTTAGAACGCGGGTGGCATTACCAGACAGGCTTTGGGTGGAGGTGGAGGACCGAGACGAGGTTGAGGAAGCAGAAGCAGTGGAAGAACTTCTACATACAGAGGATTGATGCACAACTCGTGGGGACGGCAAGACTTGGACAGCAGACCCTTCTCCTGCTCTCACCATTGTTACCCAGTGCCCAGTCAGCGACATGTAACCCCCCCTGTCTATGCTTACTCGTCCAAGTGTCTGTGGTGAAATGCACCCTGCCACACACAGTTTCTCACGGAAGCGGTGATGTTGCCTGCGACATGCTGGTGAAGCGCAGGCACAGCTTTCTTTGAGAAGTAGTGGTGACTGGGCATCTGGTACTGGGGCCCTGCGACGGACATAAGGTCTTGAAAATCCTCTGTATCCACAAGGCAGAAAGGCAGCATTTCTGTAGCCAACAACTTGCAGATTGTGAAATTCAACCTCTTAGCTTTGTCATGGCTAGGAGAAAATGGTCTTTTATTTGTCCACATCTGAGGGACGGAGGGCTGGCTGCTGTGCTGAGACAGAATTGAGTAGGGTGTCCCCAGCAAAGTGCTGGTCTGTGAGGGAGGTGCAGGCAGTGATATTATGTTGCTTTCATCCAAAGGTGGTGTTCTCGATGTCTGACAGCAGCAGGTGTTTCCACTTCCAAAAGAACTGATGACCTGCCAATCACACTGGCTGTTGCAGGTAAAGAGGTGGGAGGTCTGCGTCCAAAAGCATGTGTGACAGCTGTCCCCACAGTCCTAGAGGATGAAGAGGGCGTGAATGCACTTGATGGGGCAGACGGTGGTTGGCCCGACCCGCTAGGCAGCATTGTAGCACAGTGAGCTTCCCACTGTGACTTATGCTTCATATCCATGTGATGGTTCATGCATGAAGCACTTAAACATTTCTAATCGAACACCGCTCATCTCTAGTCAGGCTGTGTCTGGTGTTTTGCAGGATGCCCCGGACACAACCTGACAGCCCAGGACAAGCAGAACTGGAGGGCAAATATGCCCTCCGACCCTGTTTTGTGCCGGAATCATGTGTGCGTGCTGCTGCCGGGGGTGCAGGGGAGCTAGACGCGGTGCTGAAATTTCAGCCGCGGAGCTCTCCAGGTGCTGAACTTCAGCGGCGGCTCTGAATTGCTGCACTGCTCAGGTGCTGAATGAGTACGGCCACTGCTGAACTTCAGCACCAGGCGTCCGGGAACAGGAACGATTTTCTATCGGACCGGGGCGATCCGGCACCCATAGGCTACCATGTTAGGGGCGCTAGATCGCCCCGGAATCCGGGAGGATCTGATTTTGTCTGATTTTTGCCCCGGGCACAAAAAATGCTACAAGCTCCGATATTGTGTCCGGGCAAAAAAATGAAAACAAGCTGGATCCTCCCGGACACACACCAAACTGGATGGCAAATAACTGCCATCCGGCACCATAGGGATACATTAGGGGCAAAACCTGATCAGGTTCTGTCCGGTGCATCTGGCAAAACACTGGACCGAACCTGACAGGTAAACTGTGGTGTGAAGCCGGCCTTACTAGACACATATAGAATGGACATCATGTGGGAGAGTACTACAAAATCACATTGGATTGTTTTTCAAACGTTGGTCATCTTACACCACACGTCTCAGGATTTGTATATAAGGAAAGATCTGTACAATAATTGTGTCAAGGAACATTGTGTCTTCAGTCATAAAATATCCATTTTAGATAAATGCTCTGTGGAAGCGTCACTCACATCTCGTCTTATTGTTGCAGTTTGGGTTACAATGATCTTCCAGGAACTTCCTGCATCCAGTTGGCGTCTGTATTACAGAATAACACTTCCATCAAGAAACTTGACCTGACTGGAAACAATCTGTCCAAACCTCAAATAAGGGATCTAAAGAAAACTCTGTCCAGTGAGTCCTTCAGTAAATTAAGGTGAGTAGAAGAAATGTGCAAGAGACTAAGAAATGTGGGGGAACAGCTTATAACTAAATGTCATTCTATTTTATGCTGCACCTACCTCGGCCTCACCTATATCTTTTTGGGATCTATAACCTCACTTGTCTCCATGACTAATGGGTGAATAATTACCATGTTCTGGGTTAAGTAGATTCATGAACCCATTACGTCGTCTACTCCAGGGGTCTCAAACTCGGCTGGGTTGGTGGGCCGCACATAAAAAAAAACATTTATATCGGGGGGCCGCATCCCTTGTAGGACTAAGTGATATTTTTAGTAATGCCAGAATTTTTTGCTCAATGTAGTAAAGTACAAATCCTGATCGCCTTCTTGTAGTAATGTCTCCATCCTGTAGGAATATCCTTTTCTACTGATGTCCCCCATCCTGATCCCCTTTTCTAGTGGTGACCCCCGTCCCCCATCCTGAACCCTTTTTCTAGTGATGACCTCCGTCCCCCATCCTGAACCCTTTTTCTAGTGATGACCCCCATCCCCCATCCTGATCCCTTTTTCTAGTGATGACTCCCATCCCCCATCCTGATCCCTTTTTCTAGTGATGACCTTCCAATCCTGATCCCCTTTTCTAGTGATGCCCCCATCCTGATCCCCTTTTCTAGTGATGTCCCCCATCCTGATCCCCTTTTCTAGTGATGTCCCCCATCCTGATCCCCTTTTGTAGTGATGCCCCCCATCCTGATCCCCTTTTCTAGTGATGCCCCCCATCCTGATCCCCTTTTCTAGTGATGCCTCCCATCCTGATCCCCTTTTCTAGTGATGCCCCCATCCTGATCCCCTTTTCTAGTGATGCCTCCCATCCTGATCCCCTTTTCTAGTGATGTCCCCCATCCTGATCCCCTTTTGTAGTGATGCCCCCCATCCTGATCCCCTTTTCTAGTGATGCCCCCCATCCTGATCCCCTTTTCTAGTGATGCCTCCCATCCTGATCCCCTTTTCTAGTGATGCCCCCCATCCTGATCCCCTTTTCTAGTGATGCCTCCCATCCTGTTTTACCTTCTTTTTACACACGCACATACACACTCATTCACACTTACACACACCGTCATACACACACTCACACACTCTCATACACACACTGAAACTCACATACACCTCACACACACTTTCTTATACAATATCCTCACTCACATACTCATACCCTTACACACTCACCCTCACACACACTCACCCTCACACACACCCTCTCACACACACTCACACTTTTCTCACTTTAATGATGCATCGCTCCAGTGTAGGGGGCCGCCGCGGTCCCCACTGTGCTGACTTCCGGCCCCTGCTGTGCTATGACTTCCTCCATCCGCCGCTCAGACAAGCTCTGTTGCTCAGCAAGATCAATGCAATCTGCCAGCCAGAGGCCCGCATGTGACGTCACATTCCGCCATCAGCTGCAGACCTCTCATTGGCTGGCAGCTTGTATTGATCTTGCTGAGTGACAGAGCTTGTTAGTGCCGCGGACGGAAGTCATCACATAGCGGGGACTGCAGTGGCCCCCTGTATTGGGGCGATGCATCATTGAGTTGTCCAAGGTGCCGCGGGCCGCGTAGTGAAGCCCATGGGGCCGCATGCGGCCCTTGGGCCGCGTGTTTGAGACCCCTGGTCTTCTCCATGATCGAAAGTAAAGAGGAGACTAGGAGAGAAGTACCAAAAGAAGCAGAAGTTTACCGAGATTTACTATAGAATAAAACAAGGTTTTATGGTTACAGCTCTATGGAATACAGTGGCACATATTTGAAATATTACTGGATAGCAGCAGACTCAGGCATTACTGGGGTCATGGTGGAATGAGATATACTGGTGCATCTCAATGAAGTTGAAGATCATCAAGAAGTTAATTTATTTCAGTAATTCAATACATAATGTATTATATGGAGTCATTACACAGAATGATCTATTTCAAGTAGGGATGGGTGAAAACGAACTGTAAAGTTCGGGATCGTACCAAACACCGCGTGTTCAAGCACATATCCTGAGCATGAAGTGAACGGCTACAGGCTCCCACCCCCAGCTGACTGACTTTACCTTGACAAGGAGACCTTTGTCATGGTATTTTCCTGCACCTATGACACAGCCCCAGGAGTCATTTTTGGAAATAAGATGCACATTCATCAGTGGACCAAGTAGTAGAGTATCAAGAAGTCTTCTCTTCCTGTATGATCTGCGAAATATTGTCAATCACAATCTCTGAGCCATTTGGAGAAGCTTCTCCAACCCATCCTGGAGGGCGCACCATAGATTCATTGTCCATTCACTTGCACAAGTGACATAAGTGATATAATTTGGTGGCTCAAGTGGTTAGCACTGTAGCCTTTGCAGCACTGGGGTCCTGAGGTCCTTGGTTCAATTCACACCAAGGACACTAAGGACAACATCTGCAAGGAGTTTGTATGTTCTCCCCATGTTTGCATGGGTTTCCTCCGGGCACTCCGGTTTCCTCCCACATTGTAAAGACATACTGATAGGATGTTTAGATTGTGAGCTCCAAGAGGGTCAGCATTACTCATGTATGTAAAGTGCTATGGAATTAATACCGCTATATAAATGAATAAATATTATTATTATTATAATTGAGCTTGTCATCCAGTTCACTAGTGCAGCTTTGTTTTTATGGTTCACAGAGTTCAGCCAAACCTGAGGATCGCTGGCCGCAGTCACTGTCAGCTTCTAGTACTCCAGTACTCTAGTACTTGCTTGCCCTTCTTCTCTATAGTTTCAGCCTTTAAATGAGTTAAATAATAGACTGTGGACCCTCTCAAATGTACACAAGAGGGACCTTCAACATTTCCAGAGGAGGACCCTTTCAAACGTATGTTACAGGGCCACATGAGGGCTCTCACTAAACTGAGGTTTCCTGCCTACTGCAGACCCTCTGAACAATTTAATTTAAGGTTCCAGAAACACATGAAGGAGGGTCAAGCCCAATGCTACAATGGACACATTGTAAACTGCTATGGAATATGTATTCCACTATCTGAGAAGGGAACACCTAAATGTTTAAGAGCGGTCCTTCCAAAACGTACGTTACAGGGCCATCTCTGGGTCTCACATATACTCAGGTTCCTGCCTACTGCTGCCACTTTTAGCATTTGAATTTAGGGCCGCAAAATGTCATGGAGGAGGAGGGTGAAGCCCAACGCAAAAATGGGCACATTGTAAACTGCTATGGAATATGTATTCCACTATCACAGCGTCAATGAGGGAGAGACCGCCCAAATCTCTAAGCAAGAGCGGTCCCTCCAAAACGTATGTAACAGGACCACCTGTGGCCTCTGAGGTCATAGATTAATATGCCTACTGGTACGTTGTAGCTGACCTTGTAAAGTGCTGGTGAATAGCTAACTAAAAATGATGTATGACAGAGGGACCTGCAATAAGTCAGGGTCCTCCTAATTGTAAAAGGCGAAAAAAAGCTACAACAGTACGTGTGAATAAGCGCTAAAAGCGATATTTTTTGTTTTTCCTGTTTAGCCTTGTATACAAGTGATTATGCAGGAAAAACTGTTTCTGAACCTTTTTGACCTGTTAAATGCAATTTAGGTTAGGTTTGGTAGTTGTCCTTGTGTATCTGTAACAGTGGTGTAATCCTGCGACAAAGCTATTCTCACAATCCATATGTGAGTCAGGAATGCTGCAGATTCTCCAGGCTCTTCCTATTCTGTTTCATCACTTTCCCACCCATTTCAGCCTTTCCTCAGGCCAGCAGAACACTTTGTAGGGTCCAGCAGAAAATTACTTACATTCCCATTGACTTGCATTGTACTCGCTATTCGGAAAGAATACGCGATTGTTAGTAAGTCCTTGTAATGAGTATAGCCATTACCAGTATTACCGTACTCGCTCATCACTAGTCCTTGCTTTAAAACAAGACTTAGATCACAGCTCTATTCATTTTATCTAGTATGAGATACATCCAAGCAAGTGTGAGGTAGCGTTGCCGGTTGCACGGACGCAGGCACGGGATCCAGGCACCGGGGTTCGCACAAAAACGTTTATTGCAACACAAGTCCAATATATCACAGACCTCAGGTTCCAGGACGCAGCCGGAGTTGCCGGTTCCTCTTACTTCCCGGGCCTCTTGGGCCACTCACTATGCTCATGAATTTCCAGGATCAAGCCACAAGGATCTGTGTCTGGCTCACGCTCCTTCTCTGCCTGAGCCTAGGGAGTTGTGCTCACTCCCTCACTAAGGACCACACCCAGGGTTACTATTTCCCTTTTAACACTTTCCGTTCCTGGAGGTAAAACCACTTCAAAAACCCGGAGGGGAACTATTCCTACACATGGAGGGAGCACGACCTTGGTGAGACGTACCGGCCATCATAGATAACCCCGGTCACAGTCTCACACCCCCCCCCCCCTCAGTTCCAACAAGCGGGGTTGAACTCTAGCCATCAAAACACGGGCCCCGAGACAAAGCATCGGCGTTGCCCTGCAACCTCCCGGCCCGGTGCTCAACCGAAAACCGGAAGTTCTGCAGGGAAAGGAACCACTTGGTGACCTGGGCATTCCGTTCTTTGGCGGACCTCATCCACTCATCCAGACCAGCGGGGAATGGTCCGTCACTAGGCGAAATTGCCGTCCCAACAGGTAATAGCGTAGGGACTCCAAGGCCCACTTGATGGCCAGGCACTCCTTCTCCACTATGCTATAGTTCCGCTTGGGAGGGGTGAGTTTCCTACTCAAGTAGGTGACGGGGTGTTCCTCCCCCTGGACCACCTGGGATAGCACCGCTCCGAACCCGACCTCCGAGGCATCCGTCTGTACGATGAACTCCTTCCGGAAATCGGGGTTAATGAGAACGGGTTGTCCGCACAGGACCCCCTTCAGGGCCCGGAAGGAGTCCTCGGCCTGCGGAGTCCAGCGCACCATGACAGACTTCTTGGCTTTCAGAAGGTCCGTCAGTGGGGCCGAGAGTCCCATAAAATTGGTGACAAATCTCCTGTAGTACCGCACGATACCCAAGTAGCGGGCTTCCGTGAGCCCCAACGCACATTTCTTGGGATTGGCTGTCAATCTGGCCGCTCGAAGCGCATCCACCACAGCTTGTACCTGTTCCAGGTGGGTCTGCCACTCGGTGCTGTATATTATGATGTCATCAAGGTATGCTGAGGCATACGCCTGGTGGGGTTCCAGAACCAAGTCCATCAGCCTCTGGAACGTAGCTGGGGCACCATGTAAACCAAAAGGCAAGACAACATAGTGAATGAGACCCTCCGGCGTAACAAAAGCGGTTTTCTCCTTGGCCGACTCCGTTAGTGGCACCTGCCAGTACCCCTTGGTCAGATCGAGTGTGGTGAAATACCCCAACCGTCCCAGCCTATCGATCAGCTTATCCACCCTGGGCATGGGGTAGAGATCGAACTTTGATATCTCGTTCAGTTTCCTAAAATCGTTGCAAAATCGTAAGGAGCCGTCCGGTTTGGGTATCAGTACTATGGGACTGGCCCATTCACTCTTGGATTTTTTAATCACACCGACGTGAAGCATTTTTTTCACCTCTTCTGATATGGCTTGTCTCCGAGCCTTCGACACCCGGTATGGCTTCAGGCGTATTTTCATGCGAGGCTCGGTGACAATGTCATGACACATCAGATTTGTCCTACCTGGTAGTTCATAGAAGACGTCTGGGTTATGCTGAACCAGCCTTCTGGCCTCTCCCTCTGTTGCTTGGTGAGGGCCTCTCCGATCCTTACTTCGGACACGTCCTCCCCGGGGGTCGCTGTACCCGGGGCTGGACATCCCGAAGAGGAGGGGGATGGGGAAAGGGCAACTAGCAGGCCTTCCCGTTCCTTCCATGGCTTTAACAGGTTGACATGGTATATCTGCTCGGGTTTTCTCCTACCGGGCTGTAATACTTAATAGTTGACCGCCCCAACTTTTTCCCAGATCTCATAGGGGCCCTGCCACTTAGCCAGGAATTTACTTTCTGCGGTGGGGACCAACACCAACACCTGATCCCCGGGGTTAAAGGACCGCACGGTGGCTTGTCTATTATACCTGGTGCTTTGAGCATCCTGGGTTTCCTGCAGATGCTCTTTTACTATCGGCATGACCGCGGCGATACGGTTCTGCATCCCCAAAATGTGCTCGATCACACTCTTATGGGGGGTGGGTTCCTGTTCCCACGTTTCCTTTGCCAGGTCCAACAATCCCTGGGGATGTCGCCCGTACAACAGCTCGAAGGGCGAAAACCCCGTGGATGACTGTGGTACCTCTCGGACGGCGAACATCAAATAGGGGAGCAACATATCCCAATCTTTCCCATCTTTGGAAATCACCCTTTTAAGCATGGTTTTCAGGGTTTTGTAGTCTGCACAGCTCCTTAGTGACTTTGGACATGAAGGTGGTCCCCTGATCCATAAGGATCTCCTTGGGCAACCCCACCCGACAGAACACGGCAAACAACTCCCCAGCAATAAGCTTGGCTACAGTATGTCTGAGTGGTATCGCCTCGGGGTACCGGGTGGCGTAATCATCTATCACCAGGATATGTTGGTGCCGTCGAGCGCACTTTACGAGGGGCCCCACCAGATCCATCCCTATCAGTTCAAACGAGACTTCTATGATGGGCAAAGGTACTAATGGACTGCGAAAGTGTGCCAGGGGTGCGGTAAGCTGACACTCCGGGCATGTTTCGCAGAACCGTTTCACCTCCCCGAAGACCCCGGGCCAAAAGAACCTTTGCAACACCCGTTCCTGTGTTTTCTTGGCCCCTAGGTGGCCGCTCATCAGGTGTTTATGGGCCAAGTCGAGGACCCGCCGACGATACGGCTGGGGCACCAACAACTGCTCTACCACTTCCCCTCTTATCTTATCCACTTGGTAAAGCAAATCCTGCTTAAGAGCAAAATGGAGGTATCTTACCTGGGCACCGGGCACCTGTGCCACCCCATCAATCACAGTCACCCATCTCCGGGCGTGTATCAATGTAGGATCCTGCAGTTGGGCCGTCCCGAAAGTATCTGGGGCCTCCTTCAACTTCGGGATCAGCTCATCTGTTTCGAGCTCTCATGCCAATACCTGTAGGGGTGGCTTAACGGATTCACACACTATCCCTACCATGGTGACCCCTACCGCAGGTGTCCCGACCTCGGGATCGGCGTACTCAGGTCCCGTTACCTGAGGGGCCTTACATGGCCCCTCGTATAGAGTCCAAAAAAATGGCAGATCCCTTCCCAGGATCACGTCATAGGGAAGAGTGTTCATAATTCCCACTTCATGTTCCACCTGTCCGTAGGTTGCCATGATGGTAACCAACCCCGTAGGGTAGTCTCGGAGGTTCCCATGGATGAATACCACCCCTACCGTACACCAGGTGGCTTTCACTTCTGCCACTAGGGTTGACCGCACAAGGGTTACCAAGCTTCCGGAATCCAACAAGGCTGTCCCCAGACACCCATTAACCTGTACTTGGCACAAGTGGGGTTCGGTCTCCGGGATAGCAAAGTCCGCGGTACACACCGCCTGAGCATACATCGATCCCCGCCGGGTATACCCGCAATCCATGGGCACAGTGGTGAGGGGACACTGGGCTCCCATATGTCCCACCCGCTGGCACCGCCAACACCTAATGGGGAAGGAAGAGCCCCTGACGGGTTGTCTTTTGGGGTACATGATCTTCCGCACCTCAGCGACGGAAGGGGAGGCCTCGTGGGGGACAGGAGCGGCCTCCTGCATAGGTGCCGGGGTGGGTCCTTCACCTGGGGCTTGGAGGGGGCTGACCGACGGGCGGCACGCAAAGTCCCAGTGTCTCGTATCAAGTCCTGCGTAGCCACATGTCGCTCCACCAGGCACACTAATTGATCCAGGGTGCTTGGGTCACCCTGTCCCACCCACCGTTGTATGGTGACAGGTAAAGTGTGCACAAAGCGATCGACCACCACCCTCTCCACCTTTTGCGCAGGGCTCAGAGTCTCAGGCTGCAACCACTTCTTTACCAAGTGCATTAAGTCATAGGCCTGGGAGCGTACGGGTTTGGTTTCCTCATAGAACCACTGGTTTACCCGCTGAGCCCGTACGTAAGTATTCACCCCCAACCGAGCAAGGATTTAGCCTTTCAAGACTCCATAATCTAGGGCGTCCTCGGTACCGAGGTCCAGGTATGCTTTTTGGGGCTCCCCAGTCAGATAGGGTGACAATACCTCGGCCCACTGGGCGGCCGGCAGTCTCTCCCTCTCTGCCACCCGCTCAAACACAGCCAGGACCGCCTCCACATCGTCCCCGGGGTCATCTTTTGTAACGCTTGTCTTACCGCCTTCTGGATGCTGCAGTCGTCACCTGATCCCCGGGGTGGAGCCGTCGACCCGGCACGGATAGCCTCGGTCAGCAGGGCCATCTGCTCCTGGTGCATTCGTTGCTGCTCCTGGTATCTTTGTTCCTGCTGCTGCAGGGATTGCTGGTGCTGCTGCAGGGCTTGCTGGTGCATGTGGTGCTGCTCCTGGTGCTTTTGCTCCTGTTGTTGCTGTGCCTGCACCAGATGCTTGAGCAGATCCTCCATACTGGCAGCTGGTTTGTGTTGCAACGTAGCCGCTTGGATCCAGAACATGTGCACTGGGTATACCGCAAGAGACCGGGCTGCTACACCTCACCGGCTGCCCATGCCCGCATTCTCCACCATATGTGACGTAGCGTTGCCGGTTGCACGGACGCAGGCACAGGATCCAGGCACTAGGGTTCACACAAGAACGTTTATTGCAACACAAGTCCAATATATCACAGACCTCGGGTTCCGGGACGCAGCCGGAGTTGCCGGTTCCTCTTACTTCCCGGGCCTCCTGGGCCACTCACTATGCTCATGAATTTCCAGGATCAAGCCACAAGGATCTGTGTCTGGCTCACGCTCTTTCTCTGTCTGAGCCTAGGGAGTTGTGCTCACTCCGTCACTAAGGACCACACCTAGGATTCCTGTTTCCCTTTTAACACTTTCCGTTCCTGGAGGTAAAACCACTTCAAAACCCTGGAGTGGAATTTTTCCTACACATGGAGGGAGCACAACCTGGGTGAGATGTACCGGCCATCATAGATAACCCTAGTCACAGTCTCACACAAGGGACAGTGTCATAAACTAATATTCGCTGTGTAAAGAAGGCCAGGGAGCCTCATAGGCGGACAGGCGGCATGACAATTCATATGGGTGGGGAGTGGAAGGGGTTAACGAGGCTATGTAAAATAGGGGTGTGCAAGCAGTGCAGGGGAGGAGACATGCAAGTTCTTGGATTGGTGGGGAGGAAAAGTGGCCATGAGTATGGAGGGGATAAAGGAGATGGGAGAGGGGGAGTGCTCTCTCTTTCTGGATCAAGAAGTGACAGGGACTGATCTGGTTGCTGGAGCTGCTGCAGGGGTTTGTGGTTCCAGCTTGTACTGTGGTACCTGGGGGCACAGGCTGTGCATCCACGTCCTCTGGCTGCCTGTGCTGCCCCATAGGTGCCTGATACCTCCATCCCTGCAGCGTGGATGCTGCGATGCCGGCTCCACAGACTGCAGGGCAGCAGCACTGGCAGTGTGAGAGGCTTTATGCAAGAGCCCCCTCCTGGCATCCTCCGGGGGCAGAGCGGGTTTCCGGAGGTGCCTCTGGCCCTGGGGAGGAATCTTCGCCGGAGCCGTGGCCGACTGGAAGTGGGCAGAGCCGGATTGTGGCCTACTTCTGGTTTGGGGCAAGAGTCATTGGTGCCAGAGTTTTTGCAGTGGCTTCTGTCCGGGCTGGGAGTGTGCCAGACGGCTACAGGGAGGTACAGGCTGTGGCGGATTAGAGGTGGACAGGGCTGAGTGAGCTCTGCCTCTAGTCGTGCCAGGGCATTGGATGCCTGCGGAAGGACCATGGCTTCTGGCTGGTGGCCATACCGAAGCGAGCTAGGTGACAGCGGTATGCAGATACCCTCATCCCGCAGTCAGTTGGGTGGGCGGACGGTCTCCACAGGGGAAGGGCAGGATGCAAAATCATCTTCAGCGCAGGCGCCCTGGATGCCACGGGGCAGCGCTGCACCAGCATGGATTATCCATGGGGAGCCTTTCAGGACATGAACTATTAAAGCAGGGTGATGCCCTAACTCCCCTTCCCCCCCCCCTCATTACTGGCGGATCTCCCTGAACCGTCGGCAGCGTCCAGGGTCCAGGAGGAAGGGAGGTGAACGACGAGCGACCTTAGAGTGTGGAGCGATGTTCTCCCCGGGGCAGCTGCTCTACACGGACTGCGGAGTCAGCTGGGTAAGAAGACGTGTGCTTATAGTATGTAAAAAAAAGAGAAAAAATAGAGAATTTTGGTTTTGCTCAGGTAACACGTCTTTGGATGGGTTAGTTTGGGGTACTGTGGATAGCAGTAGTCAGGCTTTACAAATGGGTGGATGGAGTTGGGGGCAGTTCCTAAAAAGGGAGCAGCTTGAGAGGATGTGGGAGCATTGAATAATGCATTGGTGAGGTGGTCGGCATATGGTTCCTGTCCTGGAAGTTCCAAAGAGAGGCAGAAGGAATTACGTGAGAAGGAGTTGGGGGCATTTTCTTTGCAGTATTATCTGGGACAACATGTTTTGGGGCAGGTGGGGTTGTATGAGTATGGGTGCACTTTGAATATGGCAAGCTGTGTAAGGTTAAGCTGTTAGTCTTGGTGGAGGTGGGATCACCAGACATATACTTGGTAGTGTGCAAAGAGGGAGGGGATGTGGCTTAAAAGCAGATCCCCTGGTTCCCATTGAGGTAATTGGCCTGGCGGTTTCTGAGGTGAGAGGCATGGGGCAGTTATGTACATTTATATACCTGAGGGTTGGTTGGAGTTGGCCATTCTCAGGACAAGGGTGTATAATCCAGCCGGTGTAGGTGTGTTGCTGAGATCTTTTTCGTATAGAGTGGGGCAGCAAGGTCGTTGATTACCTCAGTCAGAAGGAGAGTTTTTCTCCATGGCATGGTAATGTTGCAGGCGGAGTTCAATGATTGGGTGCTTAGGGGTTGGTGGTTTCACATGGGAGTGTATTGTCAGGTTTCATTGGAATTTCAGTTAGTTTAGTTCGGTTGTGGTTAATTTTGGGGGTGCAGGTGAATTTTATTGGACTTCTGTGTCGGGCGATGGTTGTGGGACCATTGCTTTGGGTTCCTCAATTATTCATGTTTTTGAGGGCATTTTGGAGTGGGATTGGTGCTACACGCGGTCTGAGCATTAAAATATGGATGGTTGTAGTTTGGTTTAGGAGTCTGGCGATGGTGTTGGCATTTGGTTCCTTATGGTTTGGGATGTGTAGGCCTGGTTGGGTAGTCCTGGGGTATGGTGTTCAGTTAGGCGTTGGTTGGGGGTCAAGTCTAATACAGGCTTGTCAGTTATTAGGTTTGGATTAGGTGGAGTCACTAGTATGCCTCTGGCGATTATGTGTAGGTCACAGTTGTGTCTCCGGGTGTTGGGTTGGTATACATGGCTAGCGGTTTTCAGCCTGTTGTGGTGATGTTGGTGTGTTCAGTTGGGAACATGGTAGGGTCTTCAGAGAGCACGATCCAGTGGCAGGTTTGGAGCAACAACAACAAAAAAAAGAAAAGAAACAGTATGTGGGCTCCTCACACTTTTGATTAAGAGGACAGATAATGTTGGCCGGTCCGGGAAGGTTATCAGATGGCCTCACTTCTTAAAGGGGCAATAAGATGTAGGGAGAGTGTCCACGTCTGTGCATGTTGGGTCACTAACCTCTCCCCTTTAATTTGTTCAGTGGTTTGTGTTTTGCAGTGGGAAACAGAGGCAGAGTGGAGGTTGCTAAACATGGGAGTTAGTTGTGGCTTAACGCACAGTTTCGGTCCATCGGTACCGAAGGATTATTTTGGGCTGTTTCAGGATGGCGATAAAAAAAAAAAAAAGGCATGGTTGTGTGGGTCACTGGTGTTTTTCCTTTGGCTCATATTGGTGGTTTGTTTTCTTACCCTGGTGGAAGGATGAATGGTACCTGAACGGGGGGTGCATGTATCTATATATAGATGGTTTATTTTATACCTTATGAGGGTAGAGACAACATGGAGGAGGCGTTCAAAAAGGTTGAGGTGGGGGCTGCTAGGTGTTGGTGGCACTTGGTATATGGCAGGGCGTGTCTATCGGGTGCAGTAATGCAGCTGTTAGACATTTGTTTCTCTACTCTGCGGTGTGGGAGAAATGTTAGGAGGTGCGGGCACCACTGTGCCTGGGGATTTTTGTCGGAGAACCGTCTTTATGGTGTTTGTTGGTCTAGGTTAATCTGCATTGGGGCGCAGTATGGGTGTTAGTAGGTTTCACCATTAGTGTAGATGGGTCATTGGAGGAGTAGTGGGTATACTATAGACCTGTTAGTGTCTTATAAAGAAGATGTGCCTAGTTCGATCCTCGGGGACATTCATATTCCCCGGGGTGGTGATGGGATGGTAGCCGTCCTGACAGTGGTCCACTGTGGGTCAATACCACGAATGCAATGGGAATTGGTGTTGCTGGGCTTCTGGTATGTTGTTGGAGTCAGCAGCGCAATAAAAAAATAAAAATAAATACATATCTACTATATAATTTCCTAATGTTCTCTGTCTGTCACGGAAATCGTGCGCCAGCGCCGTGGCGCACATTGGTGGCCGCCAGCGGCAGTAACCAGTGAGCGCCGCATATGCAAAAGAGCCGTGCGGCTCTCCTCAAAGCCCCCCGCTCCTCCTGCCCGCGCTCCCTGCGGCCGCCAGCGACCCCCCTGCTCCTCCTACCCCCGCTCCTCCTGCCCGCGCTCCCTGCGGCCGCCAGCGACCCCCCTGCTCCTCCTACCCCCGCTCCTCCTGCCTGCGCTGCCTGTATACATACATTGCAGAAGTGAAATTTAGTAAGAATCAAGTGTTAAAAATAAAAAAATCTGGTCCTGTAGTCACACCAGGTTAATGAGGCTATGTAATATGGGGGTGTAAGCAGGGCAGGGAAGGAGACCTGCGGATACTTGGATTGGTGGGGAAGAAAAGTGGGCAGGAGTATGGAGGGGACAAAAGAGATGGGAGGGGGTGAGTGCTCTCTCTTTCCAAATCAAGAAGTGAGACCCCACCCACCCGCCTTCTTTTCTGATTAAGATATGTGTTGGTACCTTGATTATGTGGATGTAAATTTGTAAAATGTGAGCCCTCACGGGCAAGGCAACTTTCATAGGGAGACATTAGTTGGCCTGTATGGGTCAGGATTATGGTTGATGACTGTACGGTTTCCTCAAGTCACATGAAACATGCGGCGTAGACGATGATAATATGTTGATATTATGAACCGGTGTTGATGAGATGGTGGTGGGATATATAGTTGAAAGTATGGGCTAGTGTTTATATGTTTATGCATATGAATGTTGTATATCATACTTTACTTTGTATGAGCAACCTTTTGTCACAGCAGCGGGGGATAGGTCTGGTTCAGAGGCTGGATAATTGTTAATTTCCTTCGGGGAAACCACTATGGGGGAATAGTGGCTCTGGTTACAGTGATGTAATTATCAGGCGAAGGTCCCGTTAAGGTTAGGGGTATTAACCGTATGGTGTTAATATCCTTTTCCCCAGGGCCGGTGCGGTGCGGCCAGGGAAACTTGTAAGGTTGTGGGGTTTGCCTCTGGACCGGATCTATCAGCTGTTTATTGCTTGTTGATGTTAATACTGAATATGTAGTGGTGGGGTCGCCATTGTGGTTGGCGCCCCCTAGGTTTGTGTAAATATTTAATAAAGGCTGCTGTGGCCATTTTTACCCAAGTCATGGCAGTCATGTGTTTATTTAGTTACAACAAAGGGACGTTTATGATATTGAATACAAAACTGAGAACGACCCAACAATCCCCTATTGAATTGTCAAGAACCAAATTAATTGTTGGGTGACAGTTCACTGCTCTATATAGTCAGTAAACCTTCTAGAAAGAAACCTGAAGCATATAAAAAAAACAGCAGTACATTAACTTGTTTTTGCAGATTGCCTTCTATCTCTCCAGACATGCAAATGTCCAATATTACATCGGATGATGGTAAGAATTATTTATCTTCTTACTTTTTCCAACAATTACTATGTTCAGTGAATAACCCTACAATGTATGTACACCTGACAACGATTCCATAAGAAATGTCCCAAGAAACCCACAAAGCTCCCTGTATACAGTATAATCTCCATGTAGCCCCTAAATACCATATGAGCCTTCACATAGCCTCCTACAAAGAAGATGGGCCCCAACATAGCTCCCTAAATAGAAGTTGAGCCCTCCATTGCCTTCTATATACAGGATTAGCCTTTACATTGTGCCGTATATACAGAATGAGCCCTCACATAGCCTCTATATATATTATAATCTCCACATAGCCCCCTATATACAGTATGAGTCAACAAACAGCCCTTCATATACAGTATGAGCCCTAACATACAGTAGCTACCTATAAATAGAATGAGCCCTTACATAGCCCCTATATACAGGATGAGCCCTCACTTATTATTATTATTATTATTTATTTTTTTATAGAGCACCATTGATTCCATGGTGCTGTACATGAGAAGGGGTTACATTCAAACAAGGTAAAAATACAATGAACAAACTAACAGTGACAGACCAATACAGAGGGGAGAGAGGACCCTGCCCTTGCGGGCTTACATTCTAAAGGGCAATGGGGAAGGAAACAGTAGGATGGGTCTGCGCGGCTGGTAGTGGAGCGTCGGGTCCAGTGATGGTGGGGCACTGGGTCCAATTGTGGGGGGCGCTGGGTCCAGACGTGATGAGGTGGTACCATGGTCATTGCAGGCTGTAGGCTGTTCTGAAGAGATGGGTTTTCAGGTCTGCTTGAATGTTCTGAGTGTGGGGGACAGTCAGACGTTTTGAGGTGCAGAATTCCAGAGAATGGTTGATGCTCGGGCGAAGTCTTGCAGGCGGTTAGATGAGGAACTTAAAAATGTGGAGAGTAGGAGGTCTTGGGAAGATCGAAGATTATGAGTTGGATGATATCGGGAGATTAGTTCAGAGATGTATGGGGGGACAGATTGTGGATGGCTTTGTAAGTCAATGTTAGTAGTTTCAATTGGATACGCTGGTGAATTGGGAGCCAGTGGAGGGATTTGTAGAGGGGAGAAGTGGAGGAATCGCGAGAGAAGTTGATTAGTCGGGCAGCAGAGTTGAGGACAGATTGGAGAGGTGCAAGAGTGTTAACAGGGAGGACACAGAAGAGGAGGTTGCAGTAGTCAAGACTGGAGATGATGAGGGCATGCACTAGTAGTTTAGTAGATTGGCGGTTGAGGAAGTGACGGATTCTATAAATATTTTTGAGTTGGAGGCAGCAGGAGGTGGCGAGAGCTTGAATGTGTGGTCTGAAGGATAAGGCAGAGTCAAGAATCACTCCGAGGCAGTATACTTTAGGTACACGGCAAAGTGTGATGTTATTTATTGTGATAGATAGATCAGGTAAGGGAGGTGTGAGAGATGGATGAAAGATGATGAGTTCAGTTTTGTCTACATTTAGTTTAAGGAAGCGAGAGGAGAAGAAGGATATGGCTGATAGACACTCTGGGATTCTGGACAGCAGAGAGGTGACATTAGCCTACAGGTGATACTGGAATCTATGGGACTTTATGATTTGTCCTAGGCCAAGGGTATAGATGGAAAAAAGTAGGGGTCCCAGGACAGAGCCTTGAGGGACCCCAACAGAGGGAATGGGTTGAGGAGGTAGTGTTGGAGTGGGAGACGCTAAATATGCGGTTGTAAAGGTAGGAGGAGATCCAGGAGAGGGCAAGGTCAGTAATACCAATGGAAGAGAGGATCTGTAATAGGAGGCAATGGCCGACTGTGTCGAATACAGAGGACAGGTCAAGAAGGAGGAGGATGGAGAAGTGTCCGTTAGCTTTGGCAGTAAGTAGGTCATTAGTAATTTTGGTTAACGCAGTTTTGGTGGAGTGATGGGAGTGGAAGTAAGATTGAAGGTTGTCAAAGAGAGAGTTGGATGAGAGGTGGGAGGAAAGTACAGTGTGGACATGATTTTCAAGAAGATTGGAGGCGAATGGGAGCAGCGATGTGGGGCGGTAGCTGGATGTGGAGGTCAGGTCGAGAGATGGTTTCTTCAAGACAGCTATAATTCTTGCATGTTTGAAAGTGGATGGAAAGGTAAAAGAGGTTAATGACAGATTGAAGAGGTGGGTTAGGGCTGGAATAAGCATGGTGGTGACGTTGGGAAGGAAGTGAGATTGGATGGGGTCCAGTGCACAAGTAGTGAGGTGCGATTTGGAGAGGTGGTGTTTTAGCTCTTGTTCATGTCTGGGAACTTGCTATCAACCTTATGGAGACAGCGAAGTAGGTGAGGACTGGAGTTTCTCCACTTCTTTAGTGAAGTGCAAATTTGCATATTAGCTCTTGTTCAGTGATGGAGTGTAGGAGGGTTAGTGGGGGAGGGGTCTGATATACATAGGAATTGTGATGGTTAGGTAGCAAAAACTTATCTGATCTGATCGATTTTGTTGGAAAGGCTTCTGCAGCGATACAAGAAGTAGAAGGGGGCAGTGGGGTCAGAGGAGGGAGTTAAATGTATTGAATAACTGCCTTGGGTTGAGGGACAAAGAGGATATGAGGGTAATTAAGTAATTCTTTTTAGTGGTTGTGAGTGCTGACTTGAACGTGAAAAGTGCTTATTTGGATGCTGTGCAGTCTTCTTGTGAGTGTGTTTTATTCCAGAGCCGCTCTGCAACCCTAGAAGCTCGCCGCAGATTTTTAGTGGCGTTTGTGTGCCAGGGATCTCTGATTTGTCGTGTTCTGCTGTGAACAAGAGGGGCAACTGCATCAATTGCTCCTGTGAGCTTAGCCCCCTGTATACAGTAGGAACCCTCACATAGCCCCATATATACAGTATGAGCCCTCTTATAGCCCCTATATGCAGTACAAGCCCTCACATAGCCCACTATATACAGTAGGAGTCCTCTCATAGCCCCCTATATACTGTACAAGCCCTCACATAGCCCCCTATACACAATATGATCCCTCTCATAGCCCCCTATATACAGTATAAGCCCTCTCATAGCCACCATATACAGTACAAACCCTCACATAGCACCCTATATACAGTATGAGCCCTTCCATAGCCCCTATATACAATATGAGACCTTGCATACCCCACTATATACAGTATGAGCCCTCCTATAGCTTTTATATACAGTATGAGTCATCACATAGACCCTTATATACAGTTTGATCCCTCACATAACTCCCCATATACATGATGATCTCTCATAGTCTCCTCTATGCAGACACACATCCCATACACATATGTTAATAAAACACATAGTAACCTCGCTCCCGTTCTCCTGATGCTCTGCTCCAGTCCTTAGGGCTCCACTTCCAGCACACACAAACTGGTATATTGAATCATCCCTTCACAGTTGAGGTGTCGGGAGCCCCCCTGGAGCTGCGCTGCTGTTCTATATTGCCTGCAGCAGAGCTCTAGTAAGGCTCCGTGCCCCAAGATGTGAGTATGAATTCCCATACAAAACAATCTGACTATGGGCCCCATTATAATCTACCCATGTATGCAGCTCTATTGCCAACTGAGATCAACAAATGTTCTGTTGACCTCAACCTTTTACTGGAATAAAGTAGTAAATTAGGCTACGTCTTCCCTAGGAGTCAAGTTAATATGAAGTTTATGATTTATGAATATGACATATTGTAATATAACAAGTTATTACCATTTACAGAATCAAGTGAAGAATGTCAAATATCACAGATGAGAACAATGATAGAAGATGACGTGAAGTGTAAACTGTGTGACCAGGTAACAATACTATCCTCAAACATGACAAACATTGAATCATCTCCTGACCCCAACAATCTCTGACTACATATGTACAGTTCTAAAAAAATAATATTCACCAAAAAATAGATGAATTTTCTTGTGCCTTTATATAGACGAGATAGTTTCTGCAATTGGTGCACAAACAAATCAGTCGTACAGTTTATGAAGTACGCTCAATTCTGGCGCCCCACCTCCCCCCCCCCAGAGTAGGTCAGCCGTCAGCTTTCAGCCCCCCGCCCCTGCAGCCTTGGTTGAGGTGCGGAGGGGGGGGTTTGGGGTGCCGCTGGCGCCCCCCTCTGAGTTGCGCCCGGGGCAAAGGATCCGGCTGCACCCCCCTAGATACGCCCCTGCTCACTTGTCTCCTACTCTCTGCACAGTTTCTTCAGTGTCTAACAACTTTCTCTCCATCTCTATGGCTCAGAGACGTCAAATCTACCGGCTATCGACATACAGGAGCACCTCAATGAATTAGAAGATCATCAAAATGTTAATTTATTTCAGTAATTCAATACATAAAGTGAGACATCTATATTATATAGAGTCATTACACACAGAGGGATCTATTACATGTGTTTATTTCTGTTAATGTTGCTGATTATAGCCAAAGAAAACCTAAAGGTCATCATCTCAGAAAATTAGGATGAAGAGTTAAAACTGCCCTGCCGTATTCCAGGAGACATCAAAGGGTGAATATAAAATTGATTTATTAGTCAACGTGTTTCAGGGCTCCGAGAAACATGGCAATATGATTTGTCCTGAGGGAGAGGCCAGGGAATCCTTAAACATGTTCACTAAAGAATAGAGATGAGCAAACACCTAAAGGTACCATCACACGTAGCAATATCGCCGCCATATCGCTGGCGATTTGACGTGCATGTGCACGTTATGGGCACTTTTCTTCACATCGCCGTGGAGGTGTCGCACGTAGCGATTTCGCGTGCCATCTCCGGCGATCCTGCGTTCCGGAAGTCGTTTGGCGCAGGCCGGAAGCAATTTCACGTTTCCACATCGCCGACAAATTGCTGCGTCACATGCCACCACCTCATCAGCGATGTGGGCGTAGAGTGAGAGCGCGGCAAGAAGACAGGCGTTCCAGAGTGTTGTACACGGCGCCCCTACCACTCCGATTGGCCAACACAACTGCGTTGCCATTGGTCAGCCTTGTCTGGACATCTGCCCACTACATGACGCATTTGCCCTCACTATCATCGCGCAACTGCATGCTTGTGACAGCCAATGGGAATGCAGGAGCTCCCACTAATCACGGCTCCAAAAACAACGCTCAGGCACACCTCTGGAATTGCTTCCAGATTGTACAAAGTGAGCTCAGACATCGCTATTGCCCTGTCACACACCATGATGCGCATAAATCGCCTGGTGGAAATCGCTTGATTTGTCTGCAGAGCAGGGCGATCAGGCAACGTTCCACCGGTAATTTCGCGCAGCAAAATCGCCCTGTCACACGCCGTAACGCACTGGCGATGTGGCAATATCGCCGCATTCCGAGATTGCTTGGCAAATCTCCCGGTGATGTCTCCACGTGTGACGGTACCTTAAGTGTTCTAATTTGATTCGATTCACCGAATTGGGCTGTGTTCGACAAATTGTTTGTCGATTGTTCGTCAAACACCACTGAACCCCATTGGAATCAATGGCAGGCAACAGCAAAGACATAGAAAACACCTTCAAAGGTGTCCAAAAGCTGCCAAACTACTCAGAATGGAGAACAAACACCAGGAAAAGTGACAACAATTTACCCACAGTACAAATGGTCTCACGACATAGCATGGGTGCACGAGACATGGTCTGTGCCAGCCTACACACTCTTCCAAAGCACTTCAAAATAGGAGGTGGTTAACATTCACCTAAAATTTCAGAGGTGAGCGAAACTGACTTTGAATTGACAAATGGATGAATTACAGGGGAAAAGTGGCAGGAGTGTTCTTCATTAAGTAAAAAGAGGAGGAGGAGTAAAAGGAGGATGAGACACATGTATAGGCATGGCACGCCCAGCTCAAATCATGTACTACACAGCAAGGGGACCTCAACAAGAGTCATCACTCTTCCCAAAGGGTCAGACCACAGCAAAATGGCATCAATTGTCCCAGACCAAAAATTGCTGAATGGCCCAACCTGCATGCATGGCACAGGGTCTGGAGCAGGACCTGGCCTAGCATTTTAAGGCTAAACATTGCTCAGCAAAACTGGGGTGTGCCATCTGTATAGGTCTAGTGGGCCAGATACCCTCAAAACTCATGCAAGTGCTCCCGTCAATGTTATACCCTGCAACACACAGGTGGGACAACGATACGTTTTGTGGAACACTATAGAAAAAATTATTCAGCTAGGTCAGTTATCTGTATAGGTCTAGTGGACAGATCAGATTGACCAAACAATCCTTTTAAGGGCCAAAAAACTGTCGATGTGTATACAGCACTCATGTCAAATCCTGGTTTGATGCCCAAAAACAGTTTACACAAACATTAAGGGAGATGTAGTAATCACTGCTTTTAAGCACCCAAAAATGGTGGATGTGAATACAGCAAATTTATTCATCACTGGTTCGATAGACAAAAAGGTTCAATATTCAGAAACAAGGGCAGGAGTGTCAGGGAGGGGTATTGAGTTCAAAGGGTCGTGGTCAAGTCATGCATGAAACAGCAAGGAAACCGTAACAGCATTTTCCACTTTTCCAAAAATTGGTGTCACAACACACTAAAGTGGTATCCATCTTATAAATTTTGTATTGGGCCACAATAGCAAAAAGTCCGGAGGCTTGGGCCCGGCATTTGAAGGTTGAGTATTGAGCAGCAGGTGCAGGAGTGTCAGAGGTAGGTATTGAGCTCAGAAAGCCCTACTCAAGTCAAGCAACAAAAAGCAAGGAGACCCCAACAACAATCTACATTTATCAAAAAAATTAGGCACAGCCACCACTAAAGTGGCATCAATTGCCCCAGAGTTAAAATATTGAAAAGGGGAGTTTAATGCAGCACATTGTAAAGTACAAAAGCATTTAGTCTCCCCAGGATGACACAGGGGTGGAAAAGTTCTTGCTGATCCAGGACTTGTTCATCTTGATAAATATTAGTGTGTCTACACTGTCACTGGACAGCCGCGTGCTCTTATCTGTCAGCCCACCATGAGCAGTGCTGAAGACGGCTGCGGGATGCGACAAAATCTCCAAGGCATGAATGGTGAGCTCAGGCCATTTTTCCAGTTTTAAAGCCCAAAATGTGCAAGGGTCCAGTTCCACAGTCATGGCATCGATATTCAGCTGTAGATACTCCTGTACCATCCTGTCTAGGAATTCACTATGTGTCAGACTTGTTCTCTCTTTTTGGTGTTGGAAAGAATGGTCTAAAAAAAGTGAAATGATTCCACAAAATTGCTGTTACCACATAGACTGTTACTGTGAACGTTTGAGTGATGACGACTCGACAGTCCCAGGGTTGGAAAGTTAGAACTGCGATATTCACTATGTGCTCCACTGTTGTTTTGAGGAAAAGCAGTACTAAGATCGTGTAAAAGCTTCTCTTGATATTCCTGCAGGTGTGCGTCCTTTTCCAGGGCCGGAATCATTTGGCCAAATTTACTCTTGTACCGGGGATCTAACAGTGTGGCAATCTAGTAGTTGGCATTACTTTGAATTCTAACAATCCGAGGGTCATGTTGCAGGTGGTGCAGCAAGAAGGCGCTCATGTGTCTTGCGCATCCAGGAAGCCCAAGTGCTAGTTGTGTTTGTGGTGGCGGGGTAACATTCACGCTTGCTTCCTCTGCCCTCTCCCCCCAACCTCGCACAACAGAAATGTGATCAAGATCTCCCTCAACTGCTGAGTCTTCTGTGCCCATTGCCTTTTCATCATCCATTTCTTCCTCGACTCTTGAACCTTCATCAACGGTTTGGCTGCTACCATGCGCCTTTTTTTTTCCCCTCTCACCCACCCTCCCATGCCAACCACCCTGGTGCTGCCGGCCGTCTACACATTTCAGATCTTGTTATCCCTTCCGCACTCGCCTCCTCCTTAACTTCCTCTTTCTCCTCTTAAACCACCACCTGACTCCAAATACTAGTTAAAGTGTGCTCCAGCATGTAGATGACTGGAATTGTCATGATTATGATGGCATTGTCAGCGCTTAACATCTTAATAGCTCTTTCAAAAGTCTGCAGAAGGGCGCAGAGGTCCTTGATCTGAGATCACTCCAGCAGCGTGATTTGCCGCATCTCTGGATTGTGTTGGCCCAGGCTATATGTCATAACATACTGCACCAGGGCTTGTCCCTGCCTCCACAGTCGCTGCAACATGTGCAAAGTGGAATTCTATCGTGTCGACACATTGCATTTCAGTCGGTGAACAGGCAGGCTGAAATACTTCTGTAGCGATGCAAGTCGTTGAGGATGCGAATGATGGAAGTGAGCACACAGTGACCGTGCCCTCTGCAGCAGCACAACTAGGTCAGGATAGTGGGCTAGAAATTGCTGAACCACAAGGTTCAAGATGTGAGCCACGCAAGGCACGTGTGTCACCTTGCCCCACATTGTCATACATGGCCTTCCCTGGCTGCAGGTTCAGTGGGGACAACCATTGATTAAACATGATCTCCAGAGCTGACCACAACTCCTCAGCTCTGTGACTCACATTTCCCAGACATTTTAACATAAACACCGCCTGATGGCATTGACCCCTGCTGCCAGCATAGTAAGGAGGTGTGCTGGATTCCTTCTACACAGTTTCAACACATGTCACATTACCAAACAGGTTTTGGGAGCAGGTGGTGGACCTAGAGGTGGTGGAGGAGGCGGAAGCAGTGGAAGAACGTCTACAAACAAAGGTTTGATGCACAAGTTGTGGGGATGGCCAGACTTGTACAGTAGCCCATTTTCCCGCTGCTACCATAGTCACCCAGTGCCCAGTCATCGACATGTAACGCCCCTGTCCATACTTACTCATCCAGGTGTCTGTGATGAAATGCACCCTGTCACACACAGAGTTTCTCAAGGAAGCAGTGATGTTGTGTGCGACATGCTAGTGTAGTGCAGGCACAGCTTTCTTTGAGAAGTAGTGGCGACTGGGCATCTGGTACTGGGGAACCTGGATTATAATGTAATCAAGCCTTTATTCAACAACTAGTGGGGATTCTGTCATTTTTCCTCTCAGCAGGAGCTGACTCCAATAGATAACCTGGAAGTCAGAATGAAGCCCTGAGTTTCTAGAATTTTCTGACTGGAGCAAACCATTCAATAGTAGGTGTGAACCCCCCTATACATGGGCTAACCCCAGGAGCCCGGGCAATACATTCACGTTTTGGGATCAGTCATTTAGTTGTGTGCTAAGGTCAAAGCAGTTGGGATCTTTGCTGAGGCAAGACCCTGGCACCCATGTGGGACGACTGAAGGGACAGGATCGAGTGGCTGCGGCCAGGTCCTGTTGCCTGTATGGACTGATGGACGCTGCCACAGAGGATTACGTTGTGCCCCTCATCGGCTGGATTCAGTGAACTTCTTTCTGGACTATTTCTTCCGTTAACCTGGGTCTACATTATGCTCGGACCCTTCTTCATTTGGGCCTGGATCCGACTCACAAAGATTTTGGGCATCGGTAAAGATCATTTCCTTGTCTTGACTCACAGAAAATTTGGAGCAGACATTTTGATTCCCAGGCTATAGTATGAGTGAACAGCTCTGCAGACTCACTGATCTGTGTTAACCCATAGTCAGTAGGACAGCTGGAGACTTGTGAGCTGTGAGGAAGCAAGTGCGATTGGGGTGACACCTCTGAGGACTGGAGTGTTGGTGATGTTGAAGTTGAGGTGGAGGAGAGGCCACTTGATGGAGCACTTGATATCCATTGCAGTACCTGCTCTTTTTGGGCCTCATCTATAAGTTGTAGCGATGATCTGCTATGTAACAAAGGGATGCTAGCAGATCGTCCACGAAAAGAAGTAGACATTTTTCTTTGGCTTGAAGATGGTATTTGTTCAGCAGATGTTTCTGTTACTTTTGCACCTACTCCACGGTAACACAAAAATATTTACCCTTTCTAACATGCCTATTCCCCTTTCCACCATCAGCAGACCTTTTACCACTCATATTTGAGGGTAACTGATTGGCAGCTCAGTTGCTGTAGCAGAGCTGAGTGGCCGAACACTGGTACTAGCCTAAATAGATTTTGGTACTAGGTTTGTGCAGATGCAATAAAAAAGGGTTTTCTGGACTGTATGGCGGTAGATTTCAACAAAACACTAGACGACAGCTGCCTATCAAAACAGTGCTACTAGCCAAAAAGGATTTGCTTGGCTAGATTTGGTCGGATGCAGTAAAAAAAGGCTTGCAAACACAGGAGGTATAACTTTCTACACAGCAGTGCTACACACCTGCCTGGCAAACAGTGCTACTAGCCAAAAAATATTTGCTTGGCTAGATTTGGCCACATGCGGTAAAAAAGGCTTGCAAAGCACAGGATCTATGTAGATTTCAACAACGCATTGGAACACGCCTGCCTGGCAAACACAGCTTTAATGCCCTAAAAAGGGCTGTTTTTAGAAGTAGTCCCTAAACCATTCTATCTATCTCTCTATGTAACTTGGAATGGAATCCCTAGCTAACTATCTTTCTTTGTAGAGCACAAAGCAGCAGTGGCGGCGTCTGACTGAGCTCCAACACTGAGAAAATGGCGAGGAGAGGAAATGGCTGTTTCTTATTTGGCAAGGACATGTGACATACCCAGCCAATGACACAAGCCCTTGTGTGCACAAAGTGCACTTTGCTCTATGCGTGCTGATAGGCTGATAGATCGGACCACCCACACTAAGTATGGGAAAGAAAAAAAATAGAGATTTGCACTTATTGACCATAGACCTCTCCACAGCCCCCTTCCCGCCCGCTATTCGTAGACACTCTCATGGTGTGAGCCCCGCTCCCACTGCTGCTGCTCGTCCATAAAGAGGAAATAATGGGCAGCAGCAGGATGCGTCCACCCCTAAGAAAAGGACCAGACACTGCAAAAAATGGATGCCACCATGCGGCGACCAACAAGTGGCATGGACAGTGTCCCAGACAGTGAGTGGACCCCTTGTTTTCCAGGGCCCCGACACTTGCCCGTATGTAAAAGGTGGTGACGCCGGCCCTAGCTTTAGTGGAGAAATCTTTTCTGAGCAATGTACGTTGCTTTGATTTAGAGATAAACTATAAAAGTACTGAAAGTTTTATTCTTCTATGTAGCAGAAGGTTGTATTTAATCTGTGTGACTGCAGACTTTTGAATTCTCACATCACGCGCACTCTGCACTGTGAGGATTTACCAGTGTCACAGTCGGGAATGGTGGTCATGTGGTTACGAGTGTGTAATATGCATACTACTGGCCAAAATCCAACTAGATAGGCATGGACTTGCTCAATACACTTGCATTGAGCAAGAATTCAAGACTCTGCAATCACATAAGTGATGGCAGACGTGTGGATTTAGACCAGACAATACCTTGAACACAAGTGATTTAACAACCCTCTAAGTATTATTGATTATTTTATTGTTATTATAATTATTATTTTATTCTGTCATTTCGTCATTTTTTCTGCATTTTATCAGTTACAGGTCTTGGTAGAAGTAATTGAACCTATGGTGATCGGCAGCACATATCGGTAGGTGATTCTCTATGACTGTTATACACAAGGTTTCTGCTTTAAATTTTCAGATTTGTTTTTATCTTACCATTTAAAAAAAAATTACCTATTACCACCTACAAAACTTTCCAAACTTTAATAAGACCAAAAGAGCAAATATATCGAAGTATTAAAAATAATATAATGTAAAAATACCGTAATAGTTCCGACCATTTAGAGAGAGGCAGAAATTGGAGAAAGTTGTGAACTTGACCGTCTCGCTACTTTCACAGTTGTGTGAAATCTTCCACTTCTAAGCTGGGAAATACGACAATTTGGTAAAGACTGCGTGTAAACACAGGAGAGATCTTTGCTGCAGTCCTTCTGCTTAGGGTGGAGGCAAACAGGCTTAAGACTCGGACTTAACTTGCATTGTGAGACAAGTGTGAGTTCAATCACAGCATGCTGCGATTGAATGCGATTTCCTTGCGCGAGTGGCCATTGTAAGCATATAGGTGCTAGAAAATCTCGCACCCATACAGCACACTGTGCGAGTCACTCGCTCGTGTGCTTTTGTCCTGACACAGGAAAGCCCGATAACTATATATTTACAGATCTTTATCTATAGATATATAGCTATGTCGGGCTTTGTGCTGCTTTGACAGCATCATTTATTTAAATCTCCTGGGGTTAACTAGCATATTAACCCCATCTGCAGCCTATGTGCTGCATGCCAGCTGGGAGGCTACAGATGTGGTTAATAAGGCTGGTTTCACATTGCGGAATTTTTATTTCCGATGCTGTCCGATAAAAATCGGACAACATCAGAACTTTTTTGGCCCCATGCAGCCCTATGGGCATCGGACCGAATCAGATGTGCACTAAATGCCATCCGATTTGGTCCGATCCGATTCTGTCCGATTTTTTATCGGTGCAAAAATCGGAGCTTGCTCCTATTTTTGCACCGAAAATCAAATCGGACAAAATCGGATTGGACCAAATCGGATGGCATTTAGTGCACATCTGATTCGGTCCGATGTTTTTAACATGGGGCCCTATGTGCAGACATCACAGTAAGAGCATGAAATTTCAGGACCAAGGACAAGGGCTGTCATTTTACGCTCTTATAGTACAGGATCATGGACAGCTCTTGAATGCTGGAACCAGCCAGAGAATACAGTAATTTACTGAATAGCGATAATTGCCGGCTTTTATTAAAAATACTGCATTAACCCTTGCTGACACATTCAGTCATGTCAGTGAGTCAGGCCGGCAGGGAAGGGGGTTCTTCATTGGGGAATCACGGCTGGTCGAGTCCCGGTCACCTGCCCTGGGCATTCAATTATGGCTGATAGGGGAACTATTGTAGATGATGGGGATTACTATTTGGGATGGGGATTTTACGTGACGCCACCTGTGGTACCTGGTTATGTGGATGCCAGCGCTGTGGATGGCCGCTGAGGTGATGGTGATGCAGCTTTGGTAGTACAGCTCCCCACAGGCAGAGCTTTACCTCAGGGCAGCAGCATTGATGAGGGGAGTAGTAGTCCTTACTTCTGTGTAAGCTCTCCAGGCGGTGGCGGTGAATTAGGCACACACACACTATAGTCTCTGTTTCGGTACCTTTTACTGATGTCGGGTAGCAGGTGCAGTCCAGGAGGGTAACCAGGTGGACATCCACAGTTTAGGACAAAGGTCCCCAATTTCAGGCCTCGAGGGCCGCCAACAGTGCGGGTTTTCAGGATTTCCTAGCATTGCTCATGGGTTGGAATCATCACCAGTGCAGGTGATTATATTATCATCTGTGCAATACTAAGGAAATCCTGAAAACCTGTACTGTTGGCAGCCCTCGAGGCCTGGAGTTGGGGACCTCTGGTTTAGGACATCCACCTTTGAGAGTTATGCGGCCTCCTCAACTATTGTCTGTGGTAATGAGTCAGTTCTGCCTCAAGCTGAACCTGCCGCTTCTTCTCTCCCTCTCAGGCTACAACTCCACAACTGGACGATAAGGACCTTTCTGTGGGGCTCCTTCTCCTTTTCCAAGGGTCCCTGGTCCTATGTATGGTCAGGTTTGGGGTCTTGGTTACCTGAGGTCCATGGGGATTGAATCCTCCTGGTCTGTCCGGGTTTTCTCTGTTATATCTGGATTAATAACAGCCTTGGACTCCTTTGTCCAGATAGACTAAAGGGCAATCAGTGATGTTCCCTTTTTCTGTAGTTTCCTAATTTCCTTTACTTGCCTCCGTCCTTCTCTAGAGTACTTCACAACTCCTGTCAGCCTCCTTTTCTACTCGCCTTCACTGCTGTCCACTCACTCTCCTCCTAACCGACTAACTAACTAACTAACTACTAACTGACTCCTCCCCTCAGGTCTGTATTTTTTATAGGGGATCTTGCTTAAGGCAGCAAGTCGAGCTCCCCCTTTAGGCCCGGGGTGGAAATGTTGTGAGTTGTGTGTACCAAGGTGTACATCCTTCCCTGCACCGGTGGGTCCTGTGGCAATCCCCACAGGGGTGCCACATCAGCTTGTGTCCAGGGAGTTTGGACATAACTGGACACAAACTGGCATGACAGGAACATGGGGTTAAACCTACATAACCAGCTAATTAACCGCATCTGCAGCCTCCTAGCTGACATGCAGCACAAAGGCTGCAGATGGGGTTAATATGCCAGTTAACCCCGGGAAATTCGAACACCGCTGCTGTCAAAGCAACGGTGTTTGTAATTGCCAGGTTGCTGGCATATTAACCATTCAGCATACACCTCTACTGTCACAGTGGTGAAAGCTGAATGGCAATTTCAAACTGTGGACAGCGGCTGTGTTTTTATGAATCATCTTTCACCACTGCTGTCACAGCGGCTGTGTTTTTATGAATCATCTTTCACCACTGCTGTCACAGTGGTGAAAGATGATTGGATACTATGTCGGCAACCTGGCAAATTCAAACACAGGTGTTTGAATACGCCGGTAAATGCTGTCAGCGGTCCAGAAGTTTGGTAAGCGGAATTACATGCTGAAAAATCCCGACGACCAAACTTCAGGACCGTGGACAGCATCACACTGACATGCACCACACACTCGCCCACATGCACCACACTCGGACCACACTCACACAGAACACGCACTACACTCGCATCACTGTCATGCATCAAGCACGCTCCGTGTTTGATGCATGAGTGTTCCTCCAGCCTTACTGGATGTATTGGTATATGAAGGCACATAGGATATATCCTTGTGTATTATGACACAGCAGGATGAAGAGAAAGCTAGAAGAAACACTAAGTCTAGAGTCACACCAGCATCTGCATTCCGCTCAGGGGCTTCCATCTGGCACTTAGAATATTTAAGCATTATCACAGTGTTACCGGATAGGTAGCATTGAGTTAACGCTGTCTATGCATCCCTATGGCAGACAGAAGCCAAGCGCAATGCAAATGCTGGCATTAAACAGCCGGAGATTCAAATCTCGCACAATTTCCAAGCGCATCAAATGACGTGGGGCTCTTCGTCATTTGACGCGCTTGAAAAAATTTCGAGATTTGATTCTCCGGCAATGTGAAGCCAGCCACCCATGTATCGCTAAGGCGCCGGATTGGGCTTACTTTGCCTCCGGTTTTGTGCCTTTGTGGCTGGATCTGGTTTTGTTCATTTTTTTCCCTGGACATAAAATCGGAGTTTGCATCATTTTTTGTGTACAGTGCAAAAATTGGAGAAAGTCGGATCCGGGGCGAGTGGAAGTCTATGGGCGCCAAATCACGCCTGGTGCTGAAAGAACAGTGGCTCTGAAATTCAGCACCATGAAGAGGTCCAAGGCTGAAATTTCAGCACCACGGCAGCTCCCCTGCACACGCGGTGCTGAAATTTCAGCACGGGACAGCAGCAGCAATGAGCAGAAACGAATCCTGCAAAAAACAGGATCGGAGGGCATATTTGTTTGTCCGGGGCTGTCAGGTTCTGTCCGGTGCATCCTGCACGTGGTGTGAAGCCGGCCTTAGGCTATTTTAATTTTCTATTAGCAGGTTTCTACCCAGGTTTCTAAACTGGTTATTTAACCCCTTCCCGACATATGACGTAGGAGGACGTCATGGGCGGGTAAGGGGTGTTTGATGTGAGCTCCGGCGCTGAGCTCACATCAAACAGCCGACATCTCAGCTGATGTGATCAGCTGAGATGTCGGGCTAACAGCTCCGATTGGATCCGGGCAGCTGCGGAGGGGAGTGCGCTGTTCCCCGCCTGCTCCGGAGATCCCGCGATAGTATCGCGGGCTCTCCGGCGCTCACATGACAGCCCGGGGTCCTGGCTAGACCCCGGATGCTGTCAGAGCGCAGTTTCCTGTTGTGGTTGGCAGGCGCTGCCAACCACAACACGCCCGCGATTGTGGGAGATACAGAGGAGCTGCGGCTCATCTGTATCTTCCAGAAGCAATCATACTGTGCAGCAGGGTGCCTCTCTATGGGGGAGTGTAAAAATAAGAATGAGTTAGAAAATAAAGATTTTAAAAACCTGTAAAAAAAAAAAATATATATGTATATATAAAAGTTCAAATCACCCCCCTTTTCCCCCATTCACAATAAAAGTATTAAAAAAAGAAAAAAAACACACATATTTGGTATCGCCGCATTCAGAATCGCCCGATCGATCATCCTATTAAATCCGTTAATGAGAGCCGGAAACTCTGTAACAGAGAAAATGGTCCAAATGCCAAATTCCGTTTTTTTTGGTCACCGCAACATTGCTATAAAATGCAATAACAGGCGAACAAAACTGCAGATCCCCCCAAAAATGGTATCATTAGAAATGTTAGCTCAAGACGCAACAAATAAGCCGTCACACAGCCCCAGATCCCGAAATATAAGGACGCTACGGGTCGCAGAACATGGCGCAAAAAGTCAGTTTTTGTTTTTTTTAAAACTTCTTGATTTTTTCTCAGCACCTAGATACCAATAAAGGTAACATGTTGGGTGTCTATGAACTCGTACCGATCCGAGGCATCACCTCGTCATGTCGGTTTTACCATATAGTGAACATGGCGACTAAAATACCCAAAAAACAAACGTATCATTGCACTTTTTTTGCAATTTCACTGCATTTAGAAATTTTTTGCAATTTCCCTGTACATCATATGGTAAAATAAATGATTGCATATGAAAGTACATCTCGTCCCAAAAAAAACAAGCCATCATATGTCTCTATTGACAGAAAAATAAAAAAGTTATGTCTCTTGGAAGCTGTGGTGAAATCGTGACCACCGAACCTGGCAGCTCCACAGCGCCTCCTGTTAAACCCAGGTCAGTCAGAGAACTGCCTGAGGATGAAGGGCCGCAGCTGCCCTGCCTGTGCTGGTTTATTAAGGCACCTCTCAGTGAGTGTGGTATATGCCTTCTAGCCCGCAGCTAGAAGCACATATAATCTCTCCCACCCCGTCACTGATAGAGGCCCTGAATAACCCCAAGCACAAATGCTGCCACCAGCTTCTCGTTTAATATAAGTCCGGTCCGTGGTCGGGCTTATATTGGGTCAGAAACCAACCCAGGTAGCGTTATATGAGCACACGGACGTGGGAATCGTGATCAAGATAAAAAGAGCAACTCAAGATTAAATTTATATATTTAATCACCCTAATGGTACACTAGATATTAATATTTACAGTTATTATTCAGATGTTATAAATATTACAGTCAGATATGCCAATAAAAGGAGGAATGGAATACACAGAATTACACACACATGTGAGCAGTTACCTTAGTGCTGATGGCACCACAAGGGCGGCGTGGCACCAATCTGTTCCTTGGGTAATCTCTGGCTTTGGTGGAAAAATGCCCATTCAGAAGAAATACACTATAGAGATGGGGCAGAGGATTTTTATACACTATGGGCTGACCCCTGTCTCCACCCATCTCACACCTCTGGGATGTCTCACAATTCCCACCCCTCTGAGGGGAGATATGGACACCCAGATTCCATAAGCTGACCTAGCCGTGTCCGTGGGCATCACAGACGGAAGACAATACTTTCATATTTTTAGTTATGATTTTATCTTCGTCTGGATATGAAGCATGGCTACTCTGAGAACACCCTACTAGCCAATATCATGTTTACATGGCTTACAGTCATCCTACATTCTTGTGAGTACAAGCCTTATCCCCGTCTAGATATGTAGAGTTCATTTTTATATTCGATAGTATCACAGGGTGGACGGCTTATGAGATATTAATGTTATAGTCACGGCTCCGTCCGGTCTGCTTGGGAAGAGAGGACTTCCTCTCCCCTGGCCTTACAGTGATATTGGACGTGTCACCTTTTGGCAAAACCCCATTTCTGAGGAAGCTCCATACACCTAGCTGATTACCATATCAAAGCTGAGGAAGAGTCCTTTTGTGTGGCCTTGTTGGCTGGCAGCTATGTGCTAATTACTCTGCCACTTGTCAGAGGTGAATGACTTCTGCCTTCCAAGGGTGGGGGCTTATCTCTTTGTGAGTTAGATGTGCCTTATCAATTGCTTTCTGGGAGGGATGGAATATGGGGGATATGGCAATATTCCTTACCAATATTCATCACACCTCCCTCTCTTAGAGGGCGCTAGGGGGTTCCCCCGCACGCCCGTTCGCTACCTCCCCTCGCCGGGATAACCCATCAGCGTTACCGTGGTCCCGGCCCCTCCTGTGGCGAATGGTGAAGTCGTATTGCTGGAGCGCAAGGCTCCAGCGCAGCAACCTCCCATTCGTCCCAGAGACCGAGTGTAACCAGCTGAGGGGGTTGTGGTCCGTCTCCACGATGAAGTGGCGTCCGTACAAGTATGGCTGCAGACGCTGCAGGGCCCACACAATTGCCAGACATTCCTTTTCCATCGTGGAGTAGGCCACCTCTCTCGGCAATAGCTTCTTGCTTAGGTACAAAACAGGATGTTCCTGACCTGTGGTGTCAACCTGGCTGAGCACCGCCCCGAGGCCAAAGTCGCTGGCATCGGTCTGTACCACAAACGGCCGTGCGAAGTCGGCGGCTTGTAGTACCGGGGAGTTGGAGAGGGCAGCCTTGAGTGCGTGGAAGGCCGCCTCACAATCAGCGGTCCAGTTAACCGCAGATGGCAGCTTTGCCCTGGTGAGGTCCGTCAGGGGCTTCGCCAGGGCACTATAGTGTGGAACGAACCTCCTATAGTACCCAGCAGTCCCAAGGAACGACATCACTTGCTTTTTGGTCCTTGGGGTGGGCCAGGAGGTGATGGCTTCCACCTTCCCAGGCTCTGGCTTCACAGCCCCCCTGCCTATCCGGTGACCCAGGTAAAGGACCTCACTCATGCCCAGCTGGCACTTCTTTGGCTTGATGGTCAAACCTGCCTGGTGAATACGCCTGAGCACCTGCGCCAGATGCTCCAGGTGATCCTCCCAGGTGGGGCTGAAGACGGCAATGTCATCCAGGTACGCAGCCGCGTACCCTTGGAGTCCCTGGAGCAGGATATCGACCATCCGCTGAAAAGTGGCAGGGTCATTCTTCATGCCGAATGGCATGACTGTGGACTCGTACAGTCCGAAAGGGGTAATAAAGGCAGAGCGTTCCCGTGCCTGGCGGGTCAGGGGAATCTGCCAATATCCCCGGCTCAGATCCATTATGGTCAGGTACCTTGCCCCGGCCAGCCGGTCGAGCAGATCATCGATGCGCGGCATAGGGTACGCATCGGTGGCTGTGACAGCGTTGAGCCCACGGTAGTCCACGCAGAATCGGGTAGTTCGGTCCTTCTTAGGGACGAGGACTACGGGTGAGGCCCACGCGCTGTTGGATGCCTGGATCACCCCCAGCTTCAGCATCTCGTCGATCTCCTGGCGCATTTGCTGCTGCACCTCGGGAGCGGTCCGATAGGCTGAACGCCGGATCGGGGGGTGATCCCCAGTGTCCACATGATGGACGGCAGACTGAGTCCTTCCGGGCAGGCTGCTGAACAGCTCCCGGAAGGGGTGAAGTGTGGCCCACAGCTGGGACCGTTGGTCCCCTGAAAGCTGTTGGCCAAGCTCCACATCCTCAATGGACCCTCCCGCCTTAACCTGGGCGAGCATGTCCAGGAGGGTGTCTGCCTCCCCCTCCTCGGGCAGGTTGCACACTGGGTGGGCGCAGGCCTCCCGCTCATGATGAGCCTTCATCATGTTCACGTGAAAGGCCTTACGCCTCCCACGGGCGTGGTCCAGGGTAACCAGGTACGTCACAGGGTTGAGCTGCTGGTGCACGAGATATGGGCCTTCCCAGGCTGCCTGAAGCTTGTTCTACAGTACAGGGACCAGTACCCACACCTTCTGATCCACCTGGTAGGTCCTCTCACAAGCGTTCTGGTCGTACCACCGCTTCTGGTCGGCCTGGGCTTGCTCCATGTTGTCGTGTACCAGCTGCGTCAAGGCCTGCATTTTGTCCCGGAAGCGCATGACATATTCAACAACTGACACTCCGGGGGCAGCCAAGTCCCTTTCCAAGCTTCTTTCACTAAGGCCAGGTGCCCCCGCGCACGTCGTCCATACAGGAGCTCAAAGGGCGAGAACCCTGTTGAGGCCTGGGGGACCTCCCGGTAGGCAAACGGCAGGTGCGGCAGATACCGCTCCCAATCATTCCCATGGGAGTCGACCAGCATCCTCAGCATCTGCTTCAGAGTGCCATTGAACCGTTCACACAGACCATTCGTCTGTGGATGATACGGACTGGCCTTCAGCTGTTGCACCTGTGTTTGCCGACAGAGGGACTCCATCAGCTGCGACATGAATTGGGTCCCCCAGTCAGTGAGCATTTCTTGGGGAAAACCCACTCGGGAGAAAATCTCCAGCAAAGCGGTGGCCACCTTGTCAGCCCGGATGGATGACAAGGCTACCGCTTCTGGGTACCGTGTGGCATAGTCCACTACCGTTAGGATGAAACGTTTCCCAGAGCGGCTGGTAGTGGACAGCGGTCCAATCAGATCTACCGCCACCCTCCGGAAAGGCTCGTCAATGATTGGCAGGTTGACCAGGGGCGCTTTAGGGCACCGCCCCACCTTACCCACTCGTTGACAGGTATCACACGAACGGCAGTAGGCGGCCACATCGGTCCCCAACTTAGGCCAGTAGAAATGCTGAGAGAGCCTGGACCTGGTCTTGGCGATCCCCAGGTGTCCGGCCATCGGAATCTCATGTGCAACCCGCAACAACTCCGCCCTGAATGGATAGGGTACCACTAGCTGTCGGTCCCTGGGCCACGCCTCCGTTTCTCGGTACAGCCGTCCCTGGTCCAAGACCACCCACTCGCGGTCTGACTCCAGGGGAGGCTGTGCCGCCTGTTCCCTGAGAGCTTTCAGGCTGTCATCTGCTTCTATCACAGCCTGAAACTCCTGGCTAGACGTGGCCAGAGTGGATGGGACCACCCCGTCCTTAGTCAGTTCCCCGGACCTGTCTCCTGGCCTCCGTCTGACTCCGCAGCCACTGGGTCTGAAGGAGGGAAGCCGTCGGACCTCCGCGAGGTCCCCTGGGCTCTTGGCACCCCCACTCCTGGTAACAGCAGCTATGGCTGCTGTAACCATGGGCAATGCCTGCTTCCCCTCCGCTCCTGACCAAGTCGCCGGTTCAGGCGGACTATCCTGGCTTCCTGACATCCCGGTGGTGGGGGGTTCCTGCCCTGGGGTCCTCACCTGGTTGCTGCGCTCCTCCTGTGACAGCCCCATACCCCCCGGCATGTTCCCCCCCTTGCAGCTCCTCAGAGCTCAGCATCTGGGCCTTACCTGGCAGCACCACATTCCCTGTGGGCACTCCGACCTCAACCGCTGACTCCCTGGCTACAATACCTGGCTGCTTACAGCAGAGAGCAGTGTCGCACCCATCTGTGTCTGCTCCCCCCGCAGCTCTCAGCCCCTCTGTCTGCCCTCTGAGAACAAAAGGTGTGCTGGCTGATCCTGGCCTAAGGCCATTCTACAATTCCCTTTATCTTCCTCCCTCCTCCCGACTGCCAATGTCAGCCCTGTGTGTGCTGTGTTGTGTGGAGTGTCACTGCAAACATCATCAACATCGTCGTTAATAACATCATCATTAATAACATCATCCCCATCAACACTTTCAATATTGGACAGTACACATTCTGGTGGATCAGAACTGGGGGGGTCAGTGGCCACATACTTGGACACTAGCCGCCCCAAGTCTAACCCAAGCAATACATTCGCCGGGATATTAGCAGACACCCCCACCTCCCTCACTCCCCTCCCCGCACCCCAGTCCAGATAAACCCTGGCAACAGGCAATGCGGGTTCCACGCCTCCAATTCCGGAGACGGCGAGGGACTTTCCGGGGATCAAGTCCTGGGGGGAGACCATCTCTGGTCGCACCAAAGTCATCTCTGCGCCGGTGTCCCGCAGTCCCATGGCAACTGAGCACCCTATGGTGACGGGTTGAAAATTGTCAAGGGACCTACCACCACCCCCACCCACACACAAAACAGTGGCCGTTTTTGGGGATGGGGACGGTGTCTTATGGCGCTGGCGACACATGGCCTTGAAGTATCCCGGTTGGTTGCAGAGATGACACCGTCTGGGTTCTGCTGCCAACCTGGAGAGGGGAACAGGGGGTAATAAAGGGGCTGCCCCCTGCATTCTGGGGGCCGGGGTCACAGGTGCAGGGTTGGTCTTACCCCCTCTCCAGGTGCTGCTGCTGGTCCTCCTGGTCTCAGGTACTCGGTTGTTCGTGTACTCGTCTGCCAGGACCGCTGTCTCAGAGGCCCCCTTCGGTTTCCGGTCGCGGATGAACTGTTGGAGGTCCTCGGGACAGTTCCACAGGAATTGCTCCATCACGAACAACTCCTGGATCTCCTGGGCTGTGCTGCGCTCCAAACCTTTGATCCAGTGGTCAGCTGCTCTCAGGAGGGCCCACATGTGGTCGGTCCAGGTATCCTTCGGACCCCTCTGCAGGCTTTGGAACTTCTCGCGGTAGGACTCCGGGGTGAGGTTGAACTGCCGGATCAGGGCCTGCTTGATGCTCGCATAATCCGGCGACTCCCCGGCAGGGAAGTCCCCCAAGGCTTTCAGGGCGTCATCCCTCAGACGGGGGGTCAGGTACTGGGCCCACTGGTCTGAGTCCGGGTTGTACTGCCTGCAGGTCTGCTCAAAGGCCAGCAGAAAGCTATCCAGGTCTCCGCCTGCCTCCAGAAGGGGAAAGTTCTCAACTCGGACCTTTGGTGGCTTGGGCTCCTGGTTGGCTGGAATGGGCTGCGAGTTCCTGAGGCGTGCCAGCTCCAGCTGATGCTCGCGCTGTTCACGTCGCTCTGCAGCTTCACGCTCCACAGCCTCACGTCGTTCTGCAGCTGCCATGAGGGTCTCGTAGACGCTCTGGTCTCCAGCTTCAAGTCGAGCCAGGGCAGCTCGAAAAAGGGCATCCGAACCCATCTGGCTGGAGGGACCAGCAGGTGGTGATCTGCCCACTGCGGGGCTGAGGACAGGGGGTATTTTCCCCACTGCAGAGTCGACCACTGGGGATTGGCTCCTTGAGGACCTGAGCATGGGATCCTCCTCGCCTAGACCAACAGTGTCCTCCACCACCTCTTGCATATCAGCCCCAGCAAGTGCCCTCTGCAGCGCTTGGCTCCTGGTACCCTGGGCCAGTTTAGCACCTCCTGGTCACTGACACACAGCTGCAACCTGATGCACCCACACACCTTATATTTGCACTCTGACTGTCTAGTGTTGAGTTGATCTTAGGACCCTGACAGCAAAAGCTACTGCCAGCAGTCCTTAGTGTTAGGGAGTTGGGTCCACAACACTATTATCTTGATCCCACCGCTGCCACCACTTGTGGTGAAATCGTGACCACCGAACCTGGCAGCTCTACAGCGCCTCCTGTTAAACCCAGGTCAGTCAGAGAACTGCCTGAGGATGAAGGGCCGCAGCTGCCCTGCCTGTGCTGGTTTATTAAGGCACCTCTCAGTGAGTGTGGTATATGCCTCCACCCGTCACTGATAGAGACCCTGAATAACCCCAAGCACAAATGCTGCCACCAGCTTCTCGTTTAATATAAGTCCGGTCCGTGGTCGGGCTTATATTGGGTCAGAAACCAACCCAGGTAGCGTTATATGAGCACACGGACGTGGGGAATCGTGATCAAGATAAAAAGAGCAACTCTAGATTTAATTTATATATTTAATCACCCTAATGGTACACTAGATATTAATATTTACAGTTATTATCAAGATGTTACAAATATTACCGTCAGATATGCCAATAAAAGGAGGAATGAAATACACAGAATTACACACACATGTGAGCAGTTAACTTGGTGCTGATGGCACCACAAGGGCGGCGTGGCACCAATCTGTTCCTTGGGTAATCTCTGGCTTTGGTGGAAAAATGCCCATTCAGAAGAAATACACTATAGAGATGGGGCAGAGGATTTTTATACACTATGGGCTGACCCCTGTCTCCACCCATCTCACACCTTTGGGATGTTCTCACAATTCCCACCCCTCTGAGGGGAGATATGGACACCCAGATTCCATAAGCTGACCTAGCCGTGTCCGTGGGCATCACAGACGGAAGACAATACTTTCATATTTTTAGTTATGATTTTATCTTCGTCTGGATATGAAACATGGCTACTCTGAGAACACCCTACTAGCCAATATCATGTTTACATGGCTTACAGTCATCCTACATTCTTGTGAGTACAAGCCTTATCCCCGTCTAGATATGTAGAGTTCATTTTTATATTCGATAGTATCACAGGGTGGACGGCTTATGAGATATTAATGTTATAGTCACGGCTCCGTCCGGTCTGCTTGAGAAGAGAGGACTTCCTCTCCCCTGGCCTTACAGTGATATTGGACGTGTCACCTTTTGGCAAAACCCCATTTCTGAGGAAGCTCCATACACCTAGCTGATTACCATATCAAAGTTGAGGAAGAGTCCTTTTGTGTGGCCTTGTTGGCTGGCAGCTATGTGCTAATTACTCTGCCACTTGTCAGAGGTGAATGACTTCTGCCTTCCAAGGGTGGGGGCTTATCTCTTTGTGAGTGAGATGTGCCTTATCAATTGCTTTCTGGGAGGGATGGAATATGGGGGATATGGCAATATTCCTTACCAATATTCATCACAGAAGCAGGGGAGCAAAAAACGAAAATGAAAAATTCCCGGGTCATGAAGGGGTTAAACCAGTTGGAAGCATTACATAGGAACCCAGCATAGAGATAAGCCTTGATGTTGGCTGCTGTGCTCACATAAAACTGGCCTTTTTTATGAGCTAAGTATATCAATATTTTAATGTATTTCTTTAGCAGTAATACACGTCCATACTCCAACATTCAATGTTTGCATACCTTTACATTTCAGAGTGCAGCTGCCTATTTTTAATGTTTCATGTTTAGTTTTGCACCTGTTCACACTTGCTTGTTAGGGAATTATATCAGTTTTTTAATTTTATATTTTTCCATGAATGTGTAAAAAAAAATTAAATATCTACGGTATTCACAAATGAGATATTGCCAGGGCCGTAATTACAACAGGTGCAGGAGTTGCAATCATACCTGGGTACTGGAGCCTTGGGGGTCACAAAAGTCCCTTTGGCCTGTAGAAAACTATTTGGGGGTACCGTTGGAGCTTTTGCATCGGGACCCATAAGCTTCAAGTTACGCCACTGGGTATTGCCATTAATCTAATATATAAAGCTGAATGTGTGTGTGTATGTATGTGTGTATATCCGGGATTGGCATCTACACCGTCGCAACTACAGCCACAAAATTTTGCACAGTCACACGTCTGGATCCCGAGAGCATCATAGGCTATGTTGTGAGGCGAAATCTTAACCCTGCGTGTTCCAGTTCACCAAACAATTTTGCCCCTATCTACATAATGGGGAAAAAGTGAATGGAAAAGTGTTGGGAGGAAAATCGACAGCTGTCAGCTATAGCCACAAAATTTTGCACAGTCACACGTCTGGACCCCGACAGCATCATAGGCTATGTTGTGAGGCGAAAATTTAACCCTGCGCATTCCAATTTACCAAACAATTTTGCCCCTATCTACATAATGGGGAAAAAGTGACAGTTACAAGTTGACAGTTGTAAATGAGAGGGGCTTAATGATAGCGCCAAAGACTAACAGCCCATACCAGCATATAGTCACTAAGGTGGGGCCCCAACATGAGATATTCACCACAGACGGGGACATGTATACACACCAAACGCACACAAAGAGTAACAGCAAGTGTATAGTCACTAAGGTGCAGCCCCAACATTGGAACTCACCACGCACCCAAAAAAACACACACACACCACAAAGAGACACAAAGAACACAGACACACAACCCCCGCCCACGGGGACACACACACACCCTATACTGACACATGCACTCACCCTACAGGGACACAAACACACCACAAAGAGACACACACAACTGAGACACACACACACCACACAGACCCCCCCCCCCACAGGGACACACACACATACACACCCTATAGGGACACATGCACTCACCCCACAGGGACACACACACACCAGAAAGAGACACACACAACACAGACACACACACACACCACACAGACCCCCCCCACAGGGACACACACACACACATACACACTCTATAGACACACACACACACAACACAGAGACACACACAACACAGAGACACACACAGACACACACAACACAGACACACACACCCCACACAGACACCCCCCCACAGGGACACACACACATACACACCCTATAGGGACACATGCACTCACCCCACAGGGACACACACACACAACCACAAAGAGACACAGAGAAACACACACCCCACACAGACACCACCCCACAGGGACACACACACATACACACCCTATAGGGACATATGCACTCACCCCACATGGACACACACCCCACAAAGAGACACATACACAACACAGAGACACACACACACCACACATACCCCCCACAGGGACACACATACATACACACCCTATAGGGACACATGCACTCACCCCACATGGACACACACACCACAAAGAGACACATACACAACACAGAGACACACACACACACCACACAGACCTCCCCCCACAGGGACACACACACACCCTATAGGGACACATGCACTTACCCCACAGGGACACACACACACCCCAGGGACACACACACCACACAGACAGACACAGATGTGCACAAATCACCTCACACAACTCACCTCATATGTGTGCTATTTTTAATTTCCAAACATAAACATCTGATTAAAAACAGCCAATGTGCAACACACACTCTATAGGGACACATGCACTCACACCACAGACACACACACACACCACAGGGACATACACACATATACACCCCACAGAGACACACCCCAAAGGAACACACACATCCCATAGGGATGGACACACACCACAAAGAAACCCCTCCCCTCACAAGGACACACACCACAGGGACACCCCCACAGGGACACATGCACACCACTGGACACACACACACCCAGGGACACACACACCCCAGGGACACACACACCACACAGACAGACACAGATGTGCACAAATCGCCTCACACAACTCGCCTCATATGTCTGGTATCTTTAATTTTCAAAAATAAACATATGATTAAAAACAGCCAATGTGCAACACATGTGCCATATAGGGAATTAAGGCAGATGTCAGTCACATGAGCTGTCTATTATGTGTATGTGTGAGGTAACATATACTGCCCGGCCGGGGGGGAGGGTTTACTGTTTGCTGGAGATTTATTAGGCTGCCTATAGCAACCAATCACATCTCAGCTTCTATTTTCTTACAGGTCATTAAAATGACATATGCAAATTCTATTTTGTTATAGCTAACAGCAGTTATTTATTACCCGGGCGTAGCCGGGTAGTACAGCTAGTAAATTATAAAGTTCTCTTGTTTTTAAACTTTTGTGATATTTGATACACGTAATAAAGGTATCCTTTTATAATTTATTCATAGCTATACATCATTTGATGAATACTCAGCTCAAGGTTATTACAGTAATTTACAGTGACCCCCCTTGAACTTTTCAACCTTTTGCCACATTTCTGGCTTCAAACATAAAGATATAAATTCTCATTTTTTTGTGAAGAATCAACAAGTGGGACACAATCGTGAAGTGGAACCAAATTTATTGGATATTTTAAACTTTTTTAAAGGGATCCTGTCACCTCCAAAATGCCTCCTAAGCTAGCAAAACATGTCCCTGCAGCATCCCATCACTAATCTCACACTTCTTTTGTCTCCTAAAAGCATCCTGTGAAAGTGCATAAAACCGTTTTAATACTCACTCATTAGTGATTATAATTAGCAGTGACTATATTCTTTAGTCACCAAGGTGGGCTGTTTTGGAGCTCCTGGGATCCACCCTGTCTCTGTGTTCTGCTGTGATGTGCAGGCATTGCCCTCCCCCCTCTCTATCACTCACAGAATGCAAATCATTAGTCCTGCCTTCAGTTTCAGTTTCACAGCAGCACAGAGAGAGGGTGGATCCTAGAGCTGCTAAACAACACCCCCTGGTGACTAAAGAATATGGACCCTGCTAATTATAATCACTAATGAGTAAGTATTAAAAAGTTTTTATGCACTTTCACAGGATGCTTTTAGGAGACAAAAGAAGTGTGAGATTAGTGATAGGATACTGCAGGGACATGTTTTGGTAGTTTAGGAGGCGTTTTGAAGGTGACAGGATCCCTTTAAACAAATATAAAACTGAAAAGAGTGGCGTGCAATATTATTCCTCCCCTTGAGTTAATACTTTGTAGCGCCACCTTTTGCTGTGATTACAGCTGCAGTCTCTTGGGGTTTGTCTCTATCAGTTTTGCCCATTCTTCCTTGCAGAGCAGCTGGAGCTCAGTGAGGTTGGATGGAGGCGTTTGTGATCAGCAGTTTTCAGCTCTTCCCACAGATTCTCCATTATACTCAGGTCTGGACTGTGACTTGGCCATTCTAACACCTGGATACGTTTATTTTTGAACCATTCCATTGTAGATTTTGCTTCATGTTTGGGATCATTGTCTTGTTGGAAGATAAATCTCCATCCCAGTCTCGGGTCTTTTGCAGACTCCAGCAGGTTTTCTTCCAGAATGGTCCTGTATTTGGCTCCGTCCATCTTCCCATCAATTTTAACCATTTTCCCTGTCCCTGCTGAAGAAAAGCCCAAACCATGATGCTGCCACCACCATGTGTGACAGTGGGGATGGTGTTTTGAGGGTGATGAGCTGTGTTGCTTTTAGGCCAAACATATCGTTTTGCATTGTGGCCAAAAAGATGGATTTTGGTTTCATCTGAGCACCTTATTCCACATGTTTGGTGTACCCCCCAGGTGGCTTGTGAAAAGAAAGAGGGAGAGAAGGGGTGCAATGTGAAGGACCACTGGTGGATAAATTTATGGGCGGGGGGAGTAATTAACCTTATAGGGTTGTGCACCCTTGCACAACCCCGGTGTGAGCCTTGTGCTGCTGCCTGGTCCTGGCTGGCGACTGTATCCTCCGCCGCTGTCTGGATCCACTGTCCCCGACTTCTTTCCTGGTGTGGTCACATGACGCGCCTGGCCGGAAATACGTCACTGCAGGTCCTGCAGCCTTCAATAGCGTTTTAATTGGTTGCTAAGCGATGCCAGGTCCTCAAATTGGATGTTCTGGTTGCAATGCTGCTCCTGCCTCCACTCCCTCAGCGAGGGAAAAGAAACAAACACTAGACAATTGTGGAGGTCTTGTAGAAGCGCTTAGGAACAAATTGAGGCACAAATGAGTGGTTGGCAAACCTTTAATGGTCCCCTTTACAGGTCCACAATGCGTTTCAACAGTGGTGCTCTGTCTTTATCAGGTGTGCGGAATTGTGAAGGCAGGTGGTCACAAAGCAGGGTGGACTGGTTGCATAGCATCTGTCACCAGTCCCTTCTTCGGTTAGGAACCCAAACCCCCTCTTCTGGGAGAATACCACCACCAGGCCCTGGGTACATTTCTCATGAAACATGGTAGGACTTAGACCCCTGCAACCACTGTAGGACAAGTGCATCGGAAAGCCTAATTTCTTCCAGAAATAACAAGGGACAGGGTGGTTCATGCCTATAAGGATAGTTGCTGGGAGAGTGAAGGAGTCTCAAATGGCATTCTCCCAGTCAAAGGCCTCTGGAGGGGGTGCTTTAGAAGTTAAGTTATTTGCTGATCTTCTGGCTGCATGTTTAATAAAGCCAGGCATGCTGCAGGATCCTGACTCCAACTTGGGGTGGTCACTTACAGCTGGCATAGGGAACGGCTCATCTCCTGCCTTTGAGCTCTGTTTCGGTGGGACCTCTTCAGGCAAGCGAGACCAGCACCGGATCCTGACCTCACTGCAATTCAGGTCCAATGCGGGTAGTGCGGTGGAGCTCCAGCTCACATATGTGGCCATATCCTTTTTGGGCTGCTCCAGCTGTGGGGAAGCACTCTTGGCCCCTGGAATGGTGAGGTAGATCATCTCCTCTAGAGCAGGCATCTCTTGTGGTCCATCAAGTCTCCAAAGTGAGGCCTGCCGGCACTCTGTACACAGCTTTGCTCCTCTGTAAAGCAATGTCAAGATGGCACCGACCTCCGCAGTAAAGCATCTTTCTTTAGCCTAGGGTCTCATCTGCTTCAGCACCAGGACCCAGTTCTTTACAGGATATTATTGTTTGTCCAATCTTGTTGTCTATCTCCTCATTAATCTCTCCATGGGATGGGCTGCAAAAGGCACCTGATTTACACATTTCATTTCCCATGCCACAGGTAATACCTGGGCTTGTGGTTGATACCCAACATATTTGGAGGAAAATTAAGAAAAAGAAAATCGTTTTTTCAGCTCACCACCAATTTATATGGAACGTTGAATAAGGCTAATGGGCGATGCATAGACAGGTCCAAGATTATTGCTACAATAATACATTTGTGCATTTGCCAAAAAACGGTATTGTAAACATATGGAAGGAAAGAAGATAAAGGGATTGCACATTTTCAAAAAGCAGTATCCATATTATAGTGTTTCATGACTGTGAACAGACCTATAAGACCATGTATATTAAGCATATAATGGACATATGCTCTTTTTATCTGAATTGCTATCAGATAAGTGTAGAAGAAATGGCCTCACACACTGACTGTCTGCAATAATAAAGGTTTGCCCAAAAAATTAATAAATACATTAAAAAATTATAATAATAATAATACAGTTAAATCAAAATTAAAAACTGTCATAAAGGAGACTTTAAGGTTCCTGGATTTCACAGATGCTGCCACATCTGGCACTGGTCAAAAAATTCACAGCCTAAAGGTGTCCCAACACCTGCAAAACTCAAGGAAGCCTTAAAAATGTATTTCAAAGCTCCTTAAAATTCTACAGGATAAAAGAAACCAGTAGACGCAATGGCTGCGAACAACACCTAACCTTAACTTAGGGGTGTTCTCAAGCACCGGGTCTTCCAGCTAGTGTTTTGGCCCCAAAACTTTAAGGAAAGGTTTATGGCCATTTAAAAATTTCAAACTTTTTTCCAACAAAGCCGCGTTCGGCAATTTTTTTGTAAATTACTTTGGTTTCCCGATCACGAACTGAATCGTTAATGTTCGTGCTGAATTTGATATTTGAGAACATGTTTGGGGAAAGATTTCTCATCTCCTGTCATGACTCTCTTCCTGTGGATACCCGTGGAGTGCCAGCATTCAGAGGAGATGAAGATTTCTGCATTGCAGAGACGTACATTAGCATAACTTTGTACTGCAGGAGCAATCAGACGGTGCAATGTTGAGGCACCCTAAGGGCCCAAGTAACATTCATAGTTTCATAGTTTTTTTAAAGGCTAAAGGTAGATTTTAAGTCCATCTAGTTCAACCCATAGCCTAACATGTTGATCCAGAGGAAGGCAAAAAAAACCTTGTGGCAACACTAAGCTCCACATTGGGGGAAAAATTCCTTCCTGACTCCAGATACGGCAATCAGACTAATTCCCTGGATCAACGCCCTATCAAAGAATCTAGTATATATAACTGGTAATATTATAGTTTTCAAGAAAGGCATCCAGGCCCTTCTTAAATGTTAGTAGTGACTCCCTCATTACAACATCATGTGGCAGAGAGTTCCATAGTCTCACTGCTCTTACAGTAAAGAATCCGCGTCTGTGATTATGATTAAACCTTCTTTCCTCCAGACGTACAGGATGCCCCCTTGTCCCCGTCTCTGTAGAGGACGCCCCCTTGTCACCGTCTCAGGTCTAAGAGTAAAAGATCATTAGAAAGGTCTCTGTACTGTCCCCTTATATATTTGTACAATGTCATAAGATCACCCCTAAACTGTTGTTTTTCCAAACTAAATAGCCCCAAGTTTAATAACCTGTCTTGGTATTGCAGACCCCTCATTCCTCTAATCCTCTAATAACCTGTCTTGGTATTGCAGACCCCTCAGTCCTCTAATAACCTTGGTCGCTCTTCTCTGGACCCGCTCTAGTTCAGCTATTTGTTTCTTTTACACCGGAGACCAGAATTGTACACAGTATTCTAAGTGTGGTCGCACTAGTGACTTGTATAGAGGTAAAATTATGTTCTCCTCATGAGCATCTATGCCTCTTTTAATGCATCCCATTATTTTATTTGCCTTTGCAGCAGCTGCCTGACACTGGCCACTAAATGTGAGTTTGTCATCTACCCATACACCCAGGTCTTTTTCATTGATAGTTTTGCCCAGTATTTTACAATTAAGCACATAATTACCGTATATACTCGTGTATAAGCCGACCCGTGTATAAGCCGACCCCCCTACTTTTGCCCCCAAAATCTGGGAAAACCTATTGACTCGTGTATAAGCCGAGGGTGGATCCCAGCACAGGTATACAGCCCCCAGCAGTGTGGTATACAGCAGCCTCCCCAGTGGTATATACAGGCCCCAGCAGTGTTACAGCAGCCTCCCCAGTGGTATATACAGCAGCAGCCCCAGTGGTATATACAGCAGCAGCCCCAGTGGTAGTATACAGCAGCCCCAGTGGTAGTATACAGCAGCCCCAGTGGTAGTATACAGCAGCCCCAGTGGTAGTATACAGCAGCCCCAGTGGTAGTATACAGTAGCCCCAGAGGTATAAACAGCCCCAGTGGTAGTATACAGCAACCCCAGAGGTATATACAGCAGCCCCAGTGGTAGTATACAGCAGCCCCAGTGGTAGTATACAGCAGCCCCAGAGGTATATACAGCCCCAGTGGTAGTATACAGCCGCCCGCCCACCACCCCCATCAGTATATAGGCCCCCCATCAGGATCCAGGGCCCCCCCTCCTTGCTCCGCAAAACCTGCAAAGTAAAATCATTATACTTATCACTGTCCTGTCGCTGCCGTCCCCGCCGCTGCCATCGCGATCCCCGTCTTCATCCAGCGTCTTCTGGTTTCCTGTGGTCGGCGCAGGCAATGACGTCATTGCCTGCGCCAACCACAGGAAGCCGGAAGAAGACAGATGAAGCCGGAGATCGCGATGACGGCGGCGGGACAGCGACAGCGGAACAGTGATAAGTATAATGATTTTACTTTGCAGGTTTTGCGGAGAAAGGAGGGGGGGCCCTGGATCCTGATGGGGGGGCCTATATACTGATGGGGGTGGCGGCGGGCGGCTGTATACTACCACTGGGTATATACTCGCGTATAAGCCGAGGGGGGACTTTTCAGCCCAATTTTTGGGCTGAAAAACTCGGCTTATACGCGAGTATATACGGTATACCTCTTATTTCCTCTGCCCAAGTGAATGACCTTACATTTATCCCCATTAAAGCTCATTTGCCATTTATCATCCCAAGCTTCTAGTTTACATAAATCCTCCTGTAATATAAAATTGTCCTCCTCTGTATTGATTACCCTGCAGAGTTTAGTGTCATCTGCAAATATTGAGATTCTACTCTGTATGCCCCCTACAAGGTCATTAATAAATATGTTAAAAAGAAGCGGGCCCAATACTGACCCCTGTGGTACCCCACTGTTAACTGTGACCCATTCTGAGTGTGTTCCATTAATGACCACCCTTTGTTTCCTATCACTGAGCCAGTTCTTAACCCACTTACACATATTGTCCCCTATCCCCATTGCTCTCATTTTATGCATCAACCTTTTGTGTGGCACCGTATCAAAAGTTTTTGAAAAGTCCATATACACCACGTCCACTGCATTTCTTTGGTCCAGTCCAGAACTTACCTCTTTATAGAAGCTTATCAGATTATTTTGACAGGAACAGTTCCTCATAAACCCATGTTGATATAGGGTCAGGAGGTTATTTTTTTCATATACTCGAGTATAGCATGTCTTAGAAAACCCTCAATTATTTTACCCATAGTAGAAGTGAAATTTACCAGCCTATAATTTCCAAGATCAGTTTTTGACCCCTTTTTGAATATTGGCACCACATTTGCTATTCGCCAGTCCTGTGGTAAAGACCCTGTAATTATGGAATCTTTAAAGATTAAAAATAATGGTCTATCTATGACTATATTTCAGAGACATGGCTGGATGTTCAGCACCATGGACAGCAACACAGCACACACAGGCTGTCAGATCAGCAATGTGGGCAGCAGCAGAAATACAATCCTGCAAAATACATATTTACCCATACTTTGTGCTCATCCTGTGCTGTCAGGTTCTGTCCAGTGGATACTACAAAAAAACGGACAGAACCTGACAGCTGAAAACCATGGTGTGAAGCCGGCCTAAACGGGGAACACCCACTAAGCCCAACATCTGCAGCTAAATTGGTAGACATGACAAAGAAACGAGGTTTAAAAATTAAAATAAGTTTTTTATAAATCAGCCAACAACATAGTGCTACACAGATCTAAAATATGCAACAGGTAGAAAGAAATGCTACTTTTATAGAAGCGTTCATAAGAGACATTTATTGATTGTGCAGAATTAAACAAGTGTAAGATGCTGGCTGAGAAATGAATGATCCACAAGAAAATGGTAGTTTGGGGTTCTGATCTGGCACAAATCCTAAGTCATATTAAAAGGCTTGTTAAAGAGTCGAATATGACTTATAGGATAACTACCTTTATTGGGTGACCCTAGAGTCCGTCCACTTTCTCACTGAAGTTACAATTTGTAAGAAAAAGGTAGTGATTTTTATTTATACATAACTAATGTGTTATGATTCTCGTTTTCAGTTTATCCATGAGATCTCCTGGACGGTTCCGCTGCTCCGAGTCTGGAATTCAGTTCTGTGTGACACAAGCTGTGACTATAGAATATGAGGTGGATTCCTGGAGTAACTACACTGGGATCCTGCAGAATCTGCCTGATGAATATGAGATCATTGGTCCTATCTTCAGGATAAAGTCCAGTGTACAACCAAATGTGGTATCTGCGCTGTACCTCCCTCATTGTCTGTGTCTAGGAGGTATGAATAACATCAAATACCATTATCTGAAATGTAAAAGTATGAACTATGTAAAAATTATATGACAAAAACGATCTGGATAAGATGTCTGAATGGTCAAACACTTCGCTAATGTGGTTATTGTTGATAAATGTAGAGAAATGCACCTAGGAAGGAGTAATTCTATTACTGCATATACATTTAATGAAAGTAAACTGGAGACTACAGAACAGGAGAAGGACTTGATCTACAGAACAGGAGAAGGACTTGGTATTCTGGATACAGGTAAACTGAGCAGCATTACTCAATGTCAGTCAGCAGCTGCAAAAGCAAACAAGTTTTTAAGGTGTTTGAAAAGAGAGATAAAATCCAGTTGACCCCAGTGTATGGTTACCCCTCGATAAATCACTTGTATTCCCATATCTAGAATATCGGATGCAGTTTTGCGCTCCAGAGTTTAAATAGGATATTCTGAAGTTAGACAGAGTTCAAAGGCGGCAACTAGGATTATTACAAGGAATGGAAGGCCTCCCATATGATGGAAGGTGGGAAAAGTTGGGCTTGTTTAGCTTAGGATTAATATGTTCATTTATATGTATAGACTACTCTCAAAAAGTGAGGAATATTTGGCCTTCAGGTGAAATTTATGTGAAATGTACAGAGTCCTTGACAAGTGACATATCAATAAAGTAAGGTATTTAAAGGGAACATGTCACCTACCTAAAGCCCCTCAGGCTATCACTACCTGTCCCTGCACCTTCCTATTAGTACTGAACTATCCCTCTGTGTCCGAAGTGTGACCTGTGACTGTGTTATAAAACGTTTGTAATACTCACTCATTAGTATGATAATGAACCGGGGGGGGCTACAGTTGCTATCCCCCTGGGCGTCCTCTCTGTGTTCCTTCGCCACCTCCTTTCTTGTTTCACACACCCTGATGGGCGTGATATTGCCTTCCCAATGTGAGCTCCTCGCCTAGTTCGCAGCCATCTGCAGAGGTCCAGGTATGACACCGAACGCGTCATTTCTGGCACTCCGCAGCCGGACTTCAGGCTGTGCAGTACGCATGCATTGTGGACAACAGTATGTCAGCTCATCTGTGATCATCTGTGATCATCTGTGATGAGCTGACGTACTGTGCTCCACAGAGCATTCTCAATGAACAACTCTGTGGATGAGCTGCGGAGTACCGGAAATGAAGCATATGGCGTCATACCTGACACTTTGCAGAGCAGAGCAAGGCAGGCTGGGAGCACGCATTGGGAAGGCAATCTTACGCCCATCAGGGCATGTTAAGCAAGAAAGGAGGCGGCGAAGGAACACAGAGAGGACGCCCAGGGGGGCTAGCAACGGTAGCCCCCGAGTTCATTATCATACTAATGAGTGAGTATCAAAAGCACAGTGATAGGTCACATTTAGGACACAGAGGGATAGTTAGAGTACTAATAGGAAGGTGCAGGGACAGGTAGTGATAGCCTGGGAGGCTTTAAGTAGGTGACAGATTCCTTTTAAGTAGAAGCAATTGTGATTTCCTCATCTCAAACAATTTATTGAAACAAAATCCAACAACAGTGATCAGTATACCCCACCAAAAACATCTCAATGTCTCAATAACTTCACATGTGGCTTGAACATCAATTATAGCATAACAAAAACATCTCCTGCTGTTTGCAAGTGGAGTTATTGTCTCTGAGGCATGTCATCCCACTCTTCTTCTTGTCTCTGAGGCATGACATCCCACTCTTCTCCTTGTATACTGAGGCATGACATCCCACTCTTCTCCTTGTATACTGAGGCATGACATCCCACTCTTCTCCTTGTATACTGAGGCATGACATCCCACTCTTCTCCTTGTATACTGAGGCATGACATCCCACTCTTCTCCTTGTATACTGAGGCATGACATCCCACTCTTTTTCTTGCCTGCTGAGGCATGTCATCCCACTCTTCTTGTCTGTGAGGCAGCATCCCACTCTCCTTGTCTGCTGAGGAATGTCTTCCACTCTTATTTTTGTCTTCTGAGGCACAACATTTTACCTCTTCTTCTTGTCTGCTGAGGCATGGCATCTCACTCTTCTTCTTGTCTCTGAGGCAGCATCCCACTCTTGTCTGCTGAGTTATCTCCCACTTTTCTTTTTTTCTGCTGAGGCATGGGACCCCACTTTTCTTGTCTGCTGAGGCCTCACATCCCATTTTTCTTCTTGTCTCCAGGGCGTGTCATCCCACTCTTCTTTTTGTCAGTAAGGCAGAATCTCAATCATCTTCTTGTCTGTGAGGCAGCATTCCACTCTCCTCGTCTGCTGAGGAATGGCTTCCACTCTTCTTTTTGTCTGCTGAGGCACAACATTTTACGCCTTTTTCTTGTCTGCCGAGACATGGCTTCCCACTATTCTTATTGTCTGCTGAGGCATGGCATCCCACTCTTCTTGTTGTCTGTAAGGCAGCATCCAACTCTTGTAGTCTGCTGAGGCATCTGAGGCATGGCATCCCACTTTTCTTCTTTTGTACTGAGGCATTTAAAACCCCTCTTCTTGTCTGCCGATGCCTGGCATCCCATTTTTCTTCTTGTCCACTGAGGCATGGCATCCCATTCTTCTTGTCTGTGAAGCATCATCCCAGTCTTGTTGTCTGCTGGGGCATGGCATCCCACTTTTCTTCTTCTCTGTAAGGTGGCATCCCACTCTTCTTGTCTGCTGAGGTGGGATCCCACTGTTGTTCTTGTCTCTGAAGTGATGTCATCCCCTCTTATTGTTGTATGCTGAGACATATCATCCCACTCTTCTTCTTGTCTTTGAGGCATGGCATCCCACTCTTGTTGTCTGCTGAGGCATCTGAGGCATGGCATCCCACTTTTCTTTTTTGCTGTGGCATTTAAACCGACTCTTCTTGTCTGCTGAGGCCTGGCATCCCATTTTTATTCTTGTCTACTGAGGCATGGCATCCCACTCTTCTTCTTGTCTGTGAGGCATCTTCCCACTCTTGTTGTCTGCTGGGGCATGGCATCCCACTTTTCTTCTTCTCTGTGAGGTGGCATCCCACTCTTCTTGTTGTCTGTGAGGGAGCATAACCCTCTTGTTCTCTGCTGAGGCATCTGAGGCATGACATCCCACTCTTCTTCTTGTCTCTGAGGCATGGAATCCCACTCTTATTCTTGTCTGAGGAGGCATGGCATCTCGCTCTTCTTTTGGTCTGCTAAGGCATGGCATGCTATTCTTCTTGTCTGCTGAGGCATGGCATCTCACTCTTCTTGTTTGCTAAGGCATGAAATCACATTCTTCTAAAAGGATGGCATTCACGTCATAGAGGTTTTGGGGTGCAGAATTTCGAGCCTCTACATGGTGACTCAGCTGATCACATGGGTTTTCTATGGGATTCAGGTCTGGAAAAAGTGCTGACGACTCCATTTGAGGTACCTCTGTCTCAAGCATCCATTTCCTAATGATGTAACATCAATGCGCTGAAGCATGGTCATTTTTGAAGATGATTTTAGCCTGTATTGTTCATGCAGAGGCACAATGACTGGATTAATAATGTGAGTTCACTAGTAGGGGCTAGTTCCTATACCGTTCACAAAGTGTAGGGCAGTTCTGTATTGACTAGACTTACCTGCCACCCTATAACACCACCACCACCAAAGACTCATCTGGTGAAATCAGTTGCTGATACTTAGCGGTCTCCTTGATATCTCCAACACTATTGGCAACTGTCATTTCTGCCCAGAATGAATCAACTTTAATCAGTTAACAGCACTGAGACCCAAAGGTCCCTCGTCTAATTTAAGGTACCGTCACACGCTTCAACGATGAAATGATGTCAGCAATGATCTCGGGAGCGCAGTCGTTTCTGACATTATTTCAACATCGCTGGTGAGATGTCACACGTGTAGATATCGTGGACAGCTCACCAACGATGTTGTGAGCAGGTATCGTTCACACAACCCAGCGAATGATACCTGCTCATTGCTGTGAATGGGCGAAGTCGTCCAGGACATCGTTATCGCGGTGTCACACCGAACGATTCAGCAGGTTGTTAGATCGTTGATTGTCAGGTTGGAGAACATGTTCTCCAACCTGCTATCAACCAATCTAACTATTTCTCCTAGTTGTTTGGAGATGTCACACGCAAAGACATCATAAAAACATAGTTTATACGCCTCCAAATCCGTGACGTATGACCGATGTCGTTCACGGTGTCTTTTCGTGTGACGGTACCTTTAGATTCTCCCTGTGCCTAGTGTGGTGGTCAGGTACCCTTACACGTCTTTTATCACACAGGCTACACTGATGCAAATTGTTATGAAGGGTCTGACATGACATGTGGTTCCTCTCACCTCCCTTAAATGTACCTGGAGTTGTGTGGCATTCATCATCTGGTTCTACAGGGCATTGTTCACAATGAAGCCTCCGTTACCACTTATGTTTGATGACATCCTGTTTGAAGCCTCGCAATGATGAGATACTCTTCATCAATTGTTAGGTGTCACCTTGGTCACATGATGTCAAAATGTGAACAGCATGATGGGGAGGACTGTTGAATACCAATTCTAATTGAACTACAAAATTTATTGGGCGATTCATGAATCAAACACCTGTTGTGAATTTTGCCATTAAGGTCCTTGTTAGGCTGCTTTCACATTGCCATATTTTTCCTGTCCGTGGGATCCTAGTTTGCTCCATAGGCCCCCATGTTAAAGGTGTCGGATCCAATTCTGTCCAACTTGATCCACTGTGCAAAATTGGAGCAGTCTTCGATTTTGGGTACAGCTTGGATCTGACACAAATCGGATGGCAATAAAGCCAAATCCGATCAGATCCGTGGCCCATAGGGATGCATAGGGGCCAAATCGGATCAGTGGCTGTCAGTTTTACAACAGACAGCCATGGATCCCAGAAAAACGCAGTGTGAAAGCAGCCTTAGGGGACATCAAATTGTGCTGAAAGAACAAAAACATTGAACAGCTCGACAGTCAACAGTTTAGAGAAGGTCACATTAGGTTCACCTGAATAATTAAAGGGCAATTTATTATCATCTTCATATTTCAACTAAAACCCAAATATCCCAAACTTTTTTTGACTAGTGTAAATACATGTGTGAGCAATACAAAGGATGGCACATGACTTCCAAAGACCTTAGAAAAGACCAGGGGGCGCTCTCTCGAAAGGCGATTCAGCTGAATCCTGTACAGGGATTTTCACTGTAGGAATGTATACATTGTGGAGAAAGGTTTGACTTTGCTGGACCTATAACTTGCTCAATTTACAACTATTTAAATATGTTAACTATTGTGACTTTGCTAATAATTGAGAAGTATGATGGAACCAAACTAAATGTTAACAATATAAAGTATTTAATTGTAACTTAACTGCCTATTTTTGCATAGCAATGCACTCCTGTTGCTTTTTCTTTGCTAAAACTGTGTAAGGCCCCTTTCACATCAGCGGTAATCGCTGATCACGGCAGTTGCGGGGAAAAAACAGCAACTGCCGCGATTACCGCATAACGGCCGCACTTGCGGCTCACCTGCGGTAAGCCCCATGCAATGTCTATGGGGCTTGCAGCAGGTGCGGCAAGTGCGGTACAGTTGCGGCTTCGGCACTTGCCGCAGATGCGCCGCTAAAAAACCGCGGTCAGCCACGATTTTCTTGCGCCGCATCTGCCACAAGTGCCGAAACCACACCTGCCGCACACTTACCGCAAGCCCCATAGACATTGCATGGGGCTTATCGCAGGTGAGCCGCAAGTGCGGCCGTTATGCAGTAATCGCCAATTTTCACGGAGGCTGAATGGTGAAAATGGAGAAACTTTTTATTTTTAATTCTCCACATCCAAGAAGAACGGATCTCACTATGATGAAACTGCTCAGAGGCTCCATAGACTTACATTGATTGCTCTTACAATACACAGCACACACATCTACACAGGTTTAGCACGTGAAATAAATAAGAGGAACGATTCTTTAATTATTTTTGTCTCAATTATTTCTTTTTTTAATTTTTGTAGGTTTTAAAGGACAAAAGTCATTAATCAAATGTTTCCACTATAAGGATGATAACATGACTCTGGAAACACCGTCCAGGATAGAAGCCATGTACGCTGTGATGGATAATCCCACCTTCTCCTGGATTGGGATTATTTTATATCCCTTGAGGCTTTTAAAAGAGGCAATAATGAAACGTATCCCGTGTCATGGAATGGTTCTGTTATTCTGTAATGTAATAACAAAGAAGGATACAAAACACAAGTATTTAATTCATCTATATCTACTGCCAAGGTTTCACACAGTGGAAAAGGTATATCTGAGATTATCTAAATACATCATCACCAGTTCAGCGCTGTATGCAAATCCCATTGCGCGCACTGTCACTTGCGCAGGCGCAGTTCGTGGCCATAGGCAAGTGACATACACCTCACCATTATGCACTCTGGCACAGTAACAGCCACAACTGTGCTAACGAGTGGTGTCCGGGGTCTGGAGGAGGCTACAGAGGCAGTGGGAAGCCACGTGCTCCCGCTCATTAGCCTAATTTAATACTCACTGCACCTTCCGCTGTCCATCACCTTGGTGCTTAAACAGCATGGATGGAGGTGATGTGCCCCCCTTGCCCCCATCAAGGATGTGGCCCCACCGTCACCCTATATGTCCCCTGCTACCACACACTACCCCACCATCCCAGATATAGCCCCCCTGTCATGCTATATGGCCCCTGTTGCCACACACTGCCCCACCATCCCAGATATGGCCCCCTCTGTCAGGGTATATGGCCCCCGCTGGCGTGCACTCTGTAAAATAGCAAACACTGTTACTCACCTGTCCGATGATCACTCTGTCTGTGCTTCAGCTGAGTGGTGACTTCCAGCTTCGTTTCCGGGTATCATGTGACCAGGGCTCACAGTGATGACATCACTGTGCTGTGCCGATGACGTAATCCAATGCCGGTCGACACAGACACAGGAAGTCACCGCTCAGCTGAAGCACAGACAGAGTGATCATCGGACAGGTAAGTTATGGTAGCGTTACACGCTACTATATCGCAAACGAGATCGTTAAAGAAGTCACGTGAGCATTGTCGTTTCAACATCATTAGTGCAGTGTCCCACGCAAGGATATCATTAACGATTTTGAATTTGGCAACTCTCCAGCTACTACTAAAACAACTTGGTGAATGATTTTACAAAGCGGCAGGGGTAGGAGAATTTTGAACAACATCATTCAAAAAGGAACACGGAACGATGTTGCAGGTGGAGAGAACGTTAATTGGACGATGAACGACGGATTTGAGGTCCGGATCAGACTTTTTTGATCAACGACACAACGATTTATCGTTTCGACATCCTATGTTTACACACTACGATGTACAAACTATATCGTTTTAACGATCTAAAAACTGTGACGTTTGAATGATATCGTAAGTGATATCGTAGCTTGTAACGGTACCACAACAGTGTTTGTTATTTTACAGGGTGCATGCCAGCAGGGGCCATATAGCCTGACAGGGGGTCCATATCTGGGATGGTGGGGCAGTGTATGGCCATGGGGGCCATATAACGTGACAGGGGGGGCTATATCTGGGATGTTGGGGCATATTCAAATAGAATTTGAATATGTCATATTAATGACCTGTAGGAAAAGAGAAGCTGAGCTGTGATTGGTTGCTATAAGCAGCCTAATAAATCTCCAGTCAACAGTAAACCCTCCCCCCGGCTGGGCAGTATATGTTACCTCACACATACACATAAAAGTCCCACTTGTTGATTCTTCACAAAAAAATGAGAATTTATATCTTTATGTTTGAAGCCAGAAATGTGGCAAAAGGTTGAAAAGTTCAAGGGGGGTCACTGTAAATTACTGTAATAACCTTGAGCTGAGTATTCATCAAATGATGTATAGCTATGAATAAATTATAAAAGGATACCTTTATTACGTGTATCAAATATCACAAAAGTTTAAAAACAAGAGAACTTTATAATTTACTAGCTGTACTACCCGGCTACGCCCGGGTAATAAATAACTGCTGTTAGCTATAACAAAATAGAATTTGCATATGTCATTTTAATGACCTGTAAGAAAATAGAAGCTGAGATGTGATTGGTTGCTATAGGCAGCCTAATAAATCTCCAGCAAACAGTAAACCCTCCCCCCCGGCCGGGCAGTATATGTTACCTCACACATACACATAATAGACAGCTCATGTGACTGACATCTGCCTTAATTCCCTATATGGCACGTGTTGCACATTGGCTGTTTTTAATCATATGTTTATTTTTGAAAATTAAAGATACCAGACATATGAGGCGAGTTGTGTGAGGCAATTTGTGCACATCTGTGTCTGTCTGTGTGGTGTGTGTGTCCCTGGGGTGTGTGTGTCCCTGGGGTATGTGTGTGTGTCCAGTGGTGTGCATGTGTCCCTGTGGGGGTGTCCCTGTGGTGTGTGTCCTTGTGAGGGGAGGGGTTTCTTTGTGGTGTGTGTCCATCCCTATGGGATGTGTGTGTTCCTTTGGGGTGTGTCTCTGTGGGGTGTATATGTGTGTATGTCCCTGTGGTGTGTGTGTGTCTGTGGTGTGAGTGCATGTGTCCCTATAGAGTGTGTGTGTGTGTGTCCCTGTGGGGGGGTGTCTGTGTGGTGTGTGTCTCTGTGTTGTGTGTGTCTCTTTGTGGTGTGTGTGTGTTTGTGTTCCGGTGCGTGGTGAGTATCCAATGTTGAGGCTCCACCTTAGCTGTTACTCTTTGTGTGCATGTGGTGTGTATACATGTCCCCGTGCGTGGTGAATATTCCATGTCAGGGCCCCACCTTAGGGCCCTTTCACATCAGCGTTTTTTAAATTTGCGGCAGATGCGGTGAAAAAACCGCATCTGCCGCAACTGCCGCATAACGGTTCCACTTGCGGCACGGTTGCGGTTTTTTCCATAGGAAGTATAGGGGCACTTGCGGCAGATGCGGCAAGTGCGGTATTGCACTTGCGGCAGGTGCGGCAGAGAAAAAAACCGCGGCTTACTGCGGTTTTTTTCTCTGCCGCACCTGCCGCAAGTGCAATACCGCACTTGCCGCATCTGCCGCAAGTCCCCCTATACTTCCTATGGAAAAAACCGCAACCGTGCCGCAAGTGGAACCGTTATGCGGCAAACGCGGCAGATGCGGTTTTTTCACCGCATCTGCCGCGAATTACGAAAAACGCTGATGTGAAAGGGCCCTTAGTGACTTTATGCTGGTATATGCTGTTAGTCTTTGGTGCTAACAGCATATGAATCCCCTCTCATTCACAACTGTCAACTGGTAACTGTCACTTTCTCTCCATTATGTAGATAGGGCCAACATTGTTTGCTGAATTGGAATGTGTGGGGTTAAAATTTCACCTCACAACATAGCCTATGACGCTCTCAGGGTCCAGACGTGTGACTGTGCAAAATTTTGTGGCTGTAGTTGCAACGGTTGTAGATGCCAATCCCGGATATACACACACATACACACACACATTCAGCTTTATATATTAGATGGGGCCATAGCTATGACAGGGGCTATATCCCAGGATGGGGGACCATGTACCAGGAAGGAGGACAGATATACCAGGATGGGGGGGTCATGTACCAGGATGAGGGACATACATACTGATTGTAAGACAGACACTGGCATAAGATGGACCCCATTTAACATTAAAAATTATTTTTTTCTCTTTTCCTTCACCAAATTGGGGGTGCGTCTTATAATCAGGTGTGTCTTATAAAGTTGAAAATACGGTATATGATATATTTTTGTCCACATGACCATGTATATATATATATATTGTTGGACCTGCATAAGTACCGACCCGGTAAGAAATGGTGGACCGCTGTCCTCCCTCCACCCCCCTCCCTGCACCATTCTTTGCACGGATGTACATGTTCATGTGGAATTAAAGTTTAAGAGTTTAAGAGCCAGCCTATCTTGGGTGAGTGCCATTCTTTCTTCAAAAATTTTTTTGCTGATGTATACCGCTATTACTGGCATATTAGTCTGAGACCGACCTTTTTTGTGTTAACCTGCAGTGCCCAGTTTTCTTTAATTAGACTATATATATATAATGTGGTCATGTAGACAGAAATGTATCATTTATATTTATAACAACGCGGCTGTTCTGCACCTGTGTGGGAATAGCGGTGACATCTATGTTTTACTTGTGCAGCTGCAGTAACAGCTTTACGGCCACAAACTGCACCTGCGCAAGTGAAAGATATACGTCACCGCTACTCCCAGTAAGGCTGGCTTCACACTAGGGTTTTGTTCCAGTCCGTGGGATCCTGTTTTATGCAGGACCACACGGACAGGTCCGGATTGTAAATTTCCGGATGCCATTTCTGTGTCCGGATCCAGGATTTTGACGGATCCAGGCACAGAACGAGCTGGGGGAAGCTGAGCCTGCAAAGCACAAGCAAGTGGTGTCAGCGCTGTTCACTTTCACTTTACCAGTTTATCTACCCACACTATCTACATACACTTTTAAAGTGAAACAAATAAAGGAATGGATAAAAGTATAAATTCTCACCTGTCCACCTAGTGTCCCGCGATGCATCCACCTTTGATGGGTCACATGACCGCATCAGCGTGATTTAAATCGCCTGCCAAAACCAATCGATCAGCTGATCGGGTAGCCTCGATTAAGGTCCTTTAGCCATCAGAGGTGGATGCATTGTGGGACTCTCGGCGGACAGGTGCAAATTTTATTTTTAACAATTCCTTTATTTAATTTCACTTTAGCAGTGTATGTAGATAGTGTATATATATACATTGTATGTAGATACATTGTATGTAGATAGTGTATATAGATACACTGCTAAAGTGAAATTACGGGAACGGAGCAGTTTTAGTGTACTGAGCATGCTCAGTACACTGACTGGATCTGGGAAACAATCCAATTTGTTTCCTGGATCTGGCACCCATAGACTCCCATGCTATGTGCGTCGAATCACCCCGGATTTGTTTCTGTCCGGTTATTTCACCGGAGCCCAAAATTTGAGCAGTCTCCAATTTTGGGGCCAGGAAAAAAACAGGACAGAAAGGAATCCGGAACTGAACTGACAGAATCAGGTGGCCATTTATGGTCAATCCAACTCCATAAGGATACATGAGAGGTAAAACATAATCCTGTTCTGTCCTTTTCAAAACAGACACAACACGATCCCAAAAACCGTGGTGTTAAACCAGCCTAACAGCCACAACTGCATGGTCTACTCGTGCATTCACCGCACTCCCGATGCGATAGCATCAGGCCTATTTCTAGTTTTATTATATTCACTACATTGGATATATACCGTGTATACTCAAGTATAAGCTGACCTGACTATAAGCCGGGGCCCCTGATTTTACCTCACTAAACTGGAAAACTTATTGGCTTTATTGGCTCAAGTATAAGCCTAGGGTGGAAAATGGAGCAGGCCCCCATCATGGTATATCTATCCCCATCCTGGTATATCGCATCCGCCCATCATGGTATATAGTCTTCTCATCAGTGTATATAGCCCCATCCCATCATGGTAAGTGCCCCCCATCACTGTATATAGCTCCCTCATGCTGGTAAATCTTTCCATTATGGTATATAGCCCCCTTATCCTGAAACATGGCCCTCATAATTGTATATAGCCCCTTCATCCTGGTACAGGGTCCCCATCATTGTATTTAGCCCCTTCATCCTGGTACAGGGTCACCATCATTGTATATAGCCCCTTCATCCTGGTACAGGGTCACCATCATTGTATATAGCCCCTTCATCCTAGTACAGGGTCACCATCATTGTTTATAGCCCCTTCATCCTGGTACAGGGTCACCATCATTGTATATAGCCCCTTCATCCTGGTACAGGGTCACCATCATTGTATATAGCCCCTTCATCCTGGTACAGGGTCACCATCATTGTATATAGCCCCTTCATCCTGGTACAGGGTCACCATCATTGTATATTGCCTCCCTCATTCTAACACATGACTCTCATCATTGTATATAGCCCACCTCATCCTGGCTCATGGCCCCCATCATTGTATACAGCCCCCCATGCTGGTTCAGACCTCCCCCTTACTGTGTACTCACCCCCCGTCATCACAGTATGTGGTCCCCATGCTGCCACACACAATAAAATGACATCATCGCTACGCCAGTCACATGATGCTGGCATAAGTAAGAAGACCGGAGGACGCCGCCGTGCCTGCAGGGATGCGACGGAAAGGTAAGTTAAATTATTTATTGTTTTATTGTGTGTGGCTGCATGGCAGTCACATACTGTGATGGAGGGCGAGTATAGTTAGTTGTACTGCAATATTCATGGCTCCCTCCACCGGTGATGGACAGGGAGATGTAGTGCATATTAGATTACCCTAATGAGCAGGGTCACGTGACCTCCCGCTCCTTCTGCAGCCTCCTCCAGCCCCCGGTCACCGCCCGCTCCACTGACACTGAACACTGACTTGAGTATAAGCTGAGGGAGGCACTTTTCCGCACAAACAGTGTGCTGAAAAATTAGGCTTATACTCGAGTATAAATGGTAAGTCTACATTCAATAATGAAGGATAATTTAACTATACACAGGTTTATATTAGCTTGTTCTATGCATAACTGTCATCAAGCATGGCTGCTTTTAGTGATGAACCAGCACTGAAGTGCTCGGGTGCTCGTTGCCCAAAACGTTTTTATTTTTTCCTCCCCTTCTTCCAAGAGTCATAACTTTTTTATTATTTCATCAATATAGCCAAACGAAGGCTTGTTTTTTGCGGGATAAGTTGTACTTTGGATAATATCATTTATTTGAATTAAGGAAAAATTTCAGCTCACCAACTTGACGGCCGTTTCAGACGTTCCAGCGCGGATGTAGCCCTGTCCAGGCTAAGCACAGCTATATCCAAGTACAGGAAAAAAGGTAGTTTCCAGCGAGCATTGAAGGAACAGTGATAGACGTTTTTTGCAAAAACTCTTCAATATTTAATGGATCCAAACATGTTACACATGTATCAGAAAGAAATCCACCCCTCTTCCCCCTAAAAACTACCCGTTTCGGCGGATGCTTTTTTCAAGCAGTATACAACTGCATACGCCAAAATGCGTAATATCAGTTATTTTACCATACAGAGTATACTGTAAAATAGGAAAAAAATCAATGTGCCGTGAAATTGCAAAAAAAACAGTGCAATTACATTATTGTTTGGGGGTTATTTTATTTATTATGTTCACTATATAGTAAAACTAATTTGGCAGTATGATTCTCCAGGACATTACACATTTGGAGATAGCAGATTTCTATAGCTTTCTTTCAATTTAGGTAGGGAAATAACCTGAAGTTTGTAAAAACAAAATGTTGCTTTAGGCGCCATTTTCCAAGAGCTGTAATTATTTTCTTTTCGGGATCTAGGGCTGTGTGATGGCTTATTTTTTGCGTTGGCGTTTTTAATGACACCATTTTCTGGGTGGAGATATTATTTTGATGGCCTCTTATATTTCTGTTATGCAATTTACCGATTGGATGAATTTATTTTATATTTTGATAGATCGGACATTTCTTACAGTGATAGCAAGCATGCATAGTTTAATTTTTTTATTATTTTATTTACAATGAGGCAAAAGGGGGGTGATTTGAATTTTTGTGTTTTGTTTTTTTTTTTCTCATATTTTTTAAGACTTTTTTTCCCCTTTTTATTGTATTTACTTGTCCCCTTTAGAGAACTTTGCAATCATCTGATTGCTTGGTCAATACATAGCAGTGCATCTATCATAAACTTGCAATGTAAATGAATACACATTTAAAACAAAAATTCCCCGGGACAGTTGTGGAGATTGATAGTTATGGGACAGTCTATGATGGAAGCAGTATCAGAGACCCCAATAACAGTCACACACAGGGATTGCGTTTCCGTACCTTTACTGGTGGAATGGTTCAAGGTGAAATCCAGGGTACAGTCCGGGTGGTCTGGTGGCAGTTCGGGATCTCCACACCCGGTGAGTAGTGAAACCTCCTGTTTGTGCTTCGTTCCTTTGGTCCTAAGCTGGCTGTAGCTGGGCCCTGACCCTCTCTTGCTCTCTCCACCTGCATGGAAGGTGGCGTGAACCCTGCTGCTGGGCACCACTGTATCAGCTGCAGTCCCTGGGCTCTATGTGTGGCTGTGCTTTCAGGTGCTGGTGCAGCCAGGAGACTGATATTCTCCCTGGCCCTCCTGTTTGTACTGCTGGACTGTTAGATCCCTTACAGTCTCGGACTCCAGTGTCCGGGTTGTTCTCTGGGGCGAACTGGGCTGTTCCCCTCCCCAGGCTGACTCGTCTCACCTCAGACTTTAATCTTGAATCCCTTTCGCTAGTCAGTAGCTATCAAAGGCATGAACATAGCATGGCTCCGTTCACCAGGATGTCTTCCTCATTACTGCTCCATACTGAACTGGCTAACACCGCCCCCGGGCCTGAATTTATAAGGGACTTTGCCTTAAGTCAGCATGTAGAGCTCCTCCTTCAGGACTGGGATGGAAAGTGTTGTGTGCGGGCTTACCTGATGTGAAGTCCTTCCCTGCTCCAGGTACTGTGGCTGGGGTGACAAACATTCTTCACTTGAGAAGTGTTACTTGTCTTATGGTTGACAAATGTCACTTTACCACAAATATAGCAAAAATCGTCCACGGTATTAATGCACTTTCAAGGCATTAGTGTTCTGTATTGGATACAATAATAACAGTTTTATGTAGCAGGAGCTTAAACTGTATCCCAAGAAATCTGAAATATTTCAAATGTTTAACCTTTCTGACTGGGCTTTATATACACTGCTGACATCAGCTTACTTCAGCAGGCGGCTGGCAGTAGTACCACATTGTATAAAAAATTATGTAATAAACTCTGAATGATGTGTGTATGATGTGATGCAATATTACATTACTTTATACCATATCTTTTGGATTATAAGATATTCTTTTCATAATTTAGAAGAAAAAGGTGGCAATCACCGGTTTTCTTGTGCTCTGTTTATTCACCTTTTCAGGTAGACAACATGTGTAGGGAGGGGGTGGAGGAGGTAGACAACGGCACCCTTTCGCGAAACGGTGCCGTCGTCCACCTTTTTCACCCGCTCTCTGCACATGTTGTCTACCTGAAAAGGTGAATAAACAGAGCACAAGAAAACCGGTGATTGCCACCTTTTTCTTCTAATTATGATGATTTACAGACTATATGGCTGGCGGTCAGTTTGACCTGATTGGGCTGAAGAGTGTGGTCAGTAGTGCCCGGTGACTTCTCTTTTTCTTTAGGATACCTTAAAAAAAATCTTACCGAGGTGGAGTGTGGGTGGGAGTGCCCGATGTGGTTTTCACATGTCCATTGAGGGTGGATGGAGGGCCAAGCCATGAGCTGCGGGGGGGGGGTCATGCCAGTCTCCGGTGGGTGTTGCCATTTTTATTTTCCAGCATGCATTGCTGGGCTGGCAGTACATGCTCTAGTGTGTAGAATTACAGAAAATGGCCACGGATCTCGGTCTGCTCATGCTCCGTGCCATTTTCTTGAAGTCTGGACACTAGAGCATGTACTGCCAGCCCAGCAATGCATGCAAGCTGGCAGCGCCCACTGAAGACTGGCATGACCCCCTGAAGCTCCTGGCTTTGCCCCCACCCTCTATGTCCCTGTGAAAACCACATCAAGGACCCCCGCTCCACTTCCCCGCAACCCCCCAATGGTAAGACCATCCTGGGACATATATCAGGAGCGGGCACATAAACGAGGATGGGAGCATGGATACCAGAATGGGGACCATATATATGTATCAGGAGGGGGCACATATACCAGAATGGAGACAAATATACCAGGATGGGGACAACTGATTGTAAGACGGACACTGACATTATAAGACGGATCCCATTTAATATTGAAAATTATTTTTTTTCTCTTTTCCTTGACCAAATTTGGGTTGTTGTTAAAGTCGTACTCCAAAAATTTACACCGTGAAACATACAAAATGCACACTATGAAATATCTTCAGAGAGAAAGCCAATAAAAATTGTTCATGGTCGTATTTGTTTTCAGCAAACCAAGATACTGCAGATTACAACCGTTTCAAGTCTGCAACAATTTCAGTGTTGACCAGTGTAATTACTGTATACCATTAAACCCCTAAGATGAGTTATTCATGAAGGGTTATTTTTGGTGGATAACACTTTTAAATATCGCAAAATTTTGGTGGAATTTAAAAGTTCCGCAAAACTTTTGTGACTTTTGTCCTTTTCACACTCACGTCAGCTAGTTTTGCCACATAAATTGAGCGTATTCAGGACGGGGTGTGGGCGAATCATAACCCTGTGGGCAAATTATACCCGGTCTAATTCATGACTTTTACACCACTTTAATTGTGTACATTTTGAAAAAAATATTCTCATAGGGTTAATTAAACTCTGCACCAGAAAAATGAAGTGCCTCCAAAATACCATTATGAATTAAATCATTTATCGCAGATTAACTTTAATGAATTATCCAAGGCAAAGCGATTCTGCAAAGTTGACATTTTCACTTGACTTGGTCTTTTACAGAAGGTTGAACGTGAGAATAAGAACGCTTCATTCCAGAGAATTTACAAACCTCCGCAGACTGAAACTGTGTATTCTAAGAAGAAATACAGAATTAATGGACCTCACAATGCAAACGTAACCCCAGAGGTAAATTGTATACTGACATTATAAAATAAGTATTGAACACCAATTTTCTAAGCAAAAGTTTTGGCGCACCGGCTCCAAGACTTCTCCCGAGCTGCACCAATCCTCTGGAATGCCCTACCCAGTGGCGTAACAATCGCGGTCGCAGGGGTCGCAGGTGCGATGAGGCCCAGACCTATAAGGAAGCCCACGCCTCCAGTCACCCCCTGTACCTGCTGATCGCAGCGCCGGGACCCGGAGGATACACATCCATGTGACAGCGCTGCAGATAGGGTCTGTGTGTCAGGGAGAGCCTCCTGCTTCCTCCTGCTGCTCTCGCCCCTCCCCTCCTCTGACCTGCATTCCACTGTGCCACCTCCTCCCACTTCCTGCTTGAGTGCACAGTGGAACGCAAGCTGGCACCTCTTCCTCCTGAGTCAATCCTCAGAGGAGACCGCCAGAGCAGCCAGGGAACCAGGAGAGGTAAATTAAGTTTTTTTTTTTTAATGTAATAGTTAGTGTAGTATGGCCAGAGGATTATGAGGGAGACAGGGGGTCATATATAAGGCTGCACATAATACTGTACTATATGGGAGAAGGCTGCACATATAATACTGCACTATATGGAAATGATATGAGGCTGCATATATAATACTGCACTATATGGAGAGATATCAGGTTGCAAATATAAGGCTGCACTATATGGAGAGTTTTGAGGCTGCACTATATGGAGAGTTTTGAGGCTGTATTATACTATATGGAGAGTATTGACGCTGCACTAGATGGAAAGTTTTGAGACTGCACTATATGGAGGGTCTATAAGGCTGTATGATACTATATGGAGAGGTTATGAGGCTGTATTATGCTATAAGGAGGGCTATGAGGCTGCATTATGATATATGGAGGGATGTGAGGTTGCATTATATTATATGGAGGACAATGGGGATTCATTATAATAATTGAATGACTATGGGGCCTACCTTATGAATGGAGGACTATTGGATGCATTATAATACATAGAGGACTCTGGGGGTACATTGCAATATATGGAGGAATATGGGGATGCATTATAATAATTGGACAACTATGGTGACGGGAGGAGGCGGACCATATAAACCAGGACGAGGGACATATATACCACGATAAGGGCCATATTCCAGGAGGAGGACCATCTATAGCAGGTTGAGGGTCATTAATACATAATGAAGGGGGAGAGGGGTCAATTTGTGAATCTTTAAAGGATTTAGAATGTTACATGAGGCGCATACATTTCATCAACATGAGGGGAGGGGGTGGCCAGGTGTAAATTTTGCATCGGGGCCCGCCAGATTCAGTTACGCCACTGGCCCTACCCCAACAAATTAGGACCATCCACAACTTATACAGTTTTAGGCACTCTATAAAAACACATTTTTTTAAGGTGGCCCCCTAATTGAAGTCCTTTATATATAGCCTAGTCACTACTCCTCTGAACATAATTCTCCATCTAGCTCTGCCAAACCCAAAAGCGCAACACAGATTGACCACTCATGCATCTCTTACCAATCCCCCATTTCTCAAAAATGGCTGGACCTTCATTGTAAATAAGCCCCTGTACTTTGTGTCACCCCCACCTCATTGTAGACTGTACGCTCTTATGAGCAGGGCTGTCATTATTTTGCTTTATTGTATTCCTTGACAACTGTTTCTTATGACTTTGTATCTGAACCTCTGAATTGTGAAGCGCTGCGGAATATGTTTACATAAAACCAAGACAAAACCTGACCTAAAATGCAAGCAAAACCTTGTACCTGTTGGCACATACCCTTAAGGCCCCTTTACACAGGCGACGTAGGGGCGTGGCCTATCGGTGGCAACATCGCCCCTACGTCGCCTCATGTAAATGGGTGATGTCGGCGCCGCCGGGAGGTCACCTGGTTTCAGAGGAGTGCTCTGAAACCAGGCGACCGATCTGGGGCGATGTGCACACATCGCCTCATGTAAACGGCCGCCGGCGATGGGAGCCATAGGTTCCCATTGTCCTGCATCGCCGCTGGGGTTTTCAGACACCTCGGCGGCGATGCCGCCTGTCAGCTCGCCAGCGCGACCCTGGAGATGTCGCCCTATGTAAATGGGGGACAGCGACGCTGGCGGGGCGCCAAAAGAAACGTGCGCCCCCGCCAGTCGCCGCCGACATCTCCAGCCCTGTCGCCAGGTGTGACGGGGCCTTTAGAGTTCTGCATAAATGAATGACCACAAACCCAAATGAACAGAAGCACCATTGTGAAGATGAATGGGCCAAATTCCCTCAGAAAGCTGTAATAGACTGATAAAATCACGCAGAAAACCATTAGGTCAAGCAATTGCTGCGTTCATTTGTTCAGACACGTCTTCTGCATTTTGCCCTAGATTTGGGAAATAATGATACAATGAAATTTGTTGTATTGTTGCTCATCTAAGATTGTATTTATCTAAATTTATGACCTTTTAAAGACATGATTTTTTTTATTTGGTCCTGATTAATAAAGAGCAAGACTTTCTGTCACTGACGATTCTTTTCAAGCATCGGGGTTCTCGGGTACACTCAGTACTCGTGTACAATCCAACACAAAGAGCCACCTCCCTTCAGTGAACCATGAACCATGGGAGCCAGGACCACTGTGAGATCTGCTGTTTCTGGTTGGCTGTATGGGGTTGGGGAGCCGGACTGCCCAATAATTGACGTCCATTATACTCGATACTCAAGTAGACACCATCAGATCATCCGACCTGCTTGATTTGAGTAACGAGCACCGGAGTATTTTAGTGCTTGCTCATCATTAGTCTCGATTAATGATGAGCAAACAATACCATGCTTATGTGCTCGGTTCTCGTAATGAGCAGTTGATGCTAGGATGTGCGTGACTCGTGTACCCAAGTATAATGGAAGTCGATGGGGAGCACAAGCATTTTTTCAATAGAATTCCCAGGTATTCAAGTCACACACATCTGAAAATTAACTGCTCCTTTTGAGGACAGAGCACCCGAGCGTAGTAATGCTGCTAGTGATGAGCAAGCAGTAAAATGCTCGGGTGCTCGATGCTCGGGTCGAGCATCTCGAGATGCTCGGGTGCTTGACCGAGCACCGAGCCCAATGTAAGTCAATGAGTGACAGGCTCCGCCCACAGACAACCGCCTATAAAACGAGTGTTTCTGGGAAAGGGCGGGAGGGGTACTTTTTCAAATCGACGCAGCATACAACACCTTGCTGTGGCCCCCAGAGGGACACTAACAGTCAATCTGCTCTCTGTGAGGTGCCAGCTCACATTGTGCACTGTAGGGAGCAGTGTATTTGTGTCAGATCAATAATGTTTAGTGATGAGTCCGAGCATGCTCGCCGAGCATCCCGATTATCGGGATACTCGTGCGAGTACCGAGTAGCGCCGAGCATACTCACTCATCACTATGTGCCGCTCATCATTAGTCCTGATAGATGAAATAATAGAATTTGTTTTTCTCATGAATACTGAAGATTTCTGAAAAATATGTTAGAATTCGAGTGCGATTTTCCTACTGTTTTGCTGCCCATGATATTTTTCAGTGGCGGACCTACCGTGGTGCAGCTGGTTCAGCTGCACCAGGGCCCTGACCAGCTAGGGGGCCCCTCAAGCACCTGTAGGGGGGGCCTCTAGCCGGCCCCCCGCGACCACGACTGTGTGTGAGGGGAGGCGAAGTGAGGGAAGCTTCCTGCTTCCCGCGGCTGATCCCCGCCCTCCTCTCTTTTTATCTGCTGCCCCGGCTCCCTGGCCTGCAATGTGCGGCTCGACAGACGCATGTAGCAGCAGCTTGCACCTCCCCCCCCCCCCCCCTCCTCACCTCCTCACCTGGGATAGCAGCTCGCATCCCTAGGAAAGCAGCTCGCTACAACTCCCCCTATTCCCTTCCCCCCCCAATCCACAGCCTAAATGCCGTACCGGGGCCCGCCAGGCTCAAGTTCCACCACTGGTATTTTTCATTTCGTTAGCTGATACTGAACCATTTCTTAAAATTGTGCCACATATATTTCTGTACAAAGAATATACATAAATGAAAATAAATGAAGAAATGTATTCTTTATATTGTAGACTCTGCTTTTTGAGAGTTGCCCCCCGGAAGTGTGCTCCTTTACTGAAATCGTTGCTGATGAGGAAATAAACCAAACATTTAATTTGTCTATATTGTCGGAAGATAAAGATGATCCAATATGGAAATCTCTGGTGTCTGTAGGTAATGTAAAGCAAAGGTGTTATTATAATATTTGTGTAATAATTATGTATTATTAATAATGTGACATAATAGTGACTCGATGTAATAATTAGTGATGAGTGAGCACTAAGATGCTCGAGTGCCCGGTACTGACGAGCAAATCAGATGCTCAGACAGGCTCGACTCAAGTAACGAGTATAATGGAAGTCAATGAGAATCTCTCTATCTTCAGATAGGAACTCATGTTTTTGGGCAGGAGCTTTAGGGTGGCTTCACACTGCAGTCAGGTCCGGTCCGGGGCTGTCAGGGGTGACAGCCCCGGACTGGATTTTGGCCCCATAGTATCCTATGGGGCCGGATGGAGCTGGATGGCAGTTATCTGCCATCCGGCTGCCATTTCGCCGGAAGAATCGGGGAGAAGTGTTTTTTTTTTCTCCCGGATCCAAAAACGTTGCATGCAACGTTTTTGTGTCCGGGGAGTCCGATTTGCACCTAATTGGTGTCTCCTGAATCCTCCCGGCAATCCGGCACTCCCTTAATATGGGAACCTATGGGGATCATAGGGACCAGGAGGATCCGGGAGGATCCGGGAGGATCCGGTAACCGGACAATGCCGGCTGCACACCGCTGTTATAATTCAGGACCGCGGCTAGCTCCCTGCAAGCAGCAGTCCTGAATAATCAGCAGCGGCAGCTGCGGCAGGATGCACACCGGACGGAAGGGCATATTAGCCCTCCGGTTCTGTCTGCTGATCCGGTCCGGAGCTGTAAGGTACACCCCTGACAGCCCTGGACCGGACCTGACCGCAGTCTGAAGCCACCCTTAACATTGGGCATCCGCCATACTCGTCTAGACAATGAGCGTGCCTAAGCATCCCGATGCTTGATCAAGTATCGAGCAGTGCTGCGCATGCTGACTCCTCACTAGTAATAATATAATTATATAGACCTCCATACTTCATGATGACTGATAAGATAATCACTAGACTGATGCTATAATATACATAGTAACATAGTAACATAGTTTTTAAGGTTGAAGGAAGACTTTAAGTCCATCTAGTTCAACCCATAGCCTAACATGTTGATCCAGAGGAAGGCAAAAAAAAACCATGTGGCAACACTAAGCTCCACATTGGGGGAAAAAATTCCTTCCTGACTCCAGATACAGCAATCAGACTAATTCCATGGATCAACGCCCTATCAAAGAATCTAGTATGTATAACTGATAATATTATAGTTTTCAAGATAGGCATCCAGGCCCTTCTTAAATGTTAGTAGTGACTCCCTCATTACAACAGCATGTGGCAGAGAGTTCCATAGTCTCACTGCTCTTACAGTAAAGAATCCGCGTCTGTGATTATGATTAAACCTTCTTTCCTCCAGACGTAGAGGATGCCCCCTTGTCCCCGTCTCAGACCTAAGAGTAAAGAGATCATTAGAAAGGTCTCTGTACTGCCCCCTCATTATATTTATACATTATTATAAGATCACCCCTAAGCCTTCGTTTTTCCAAGCTAAATAACCCCAAGTTTAATAACCTGTCTTGGTATTGCAGACCCCTTAGTCCTCTAATGACTTTTGTCGCTCTTCTCTGGACCCGCTCTAGTTCAGCTATCTCTTTCTTATACACCGGAGACCAGAATTGTACACAGTATTCTAAGTGTGGTCGCACTAGTGACTTGTATAGAGGTAAAATTATGTTCTCCTCATGAGCATCTATGCCTCTTTTAATGCATCCCATTATTTTATTTGCCTTTGCAGCAGCTGCCTGACACTGGCCACTAAATGTGAGTTTGTCATCTACCCATACACCCAGGTCTTTTTCAGTGACAGTTTTGCCCAGTGTTTTACAATTAAGCACATAATTATACCTTTTGTGTCCTCTGCCCAAGTGCATGACTTTACATTTATCCCCATTAAAGCGCATTTGCCATTTAGCAGCCTAATCTTCTAGTTTACATAAATCCTCCTGTAATATAAAATTGTCCTCCTCTGTATTGATTACCCTGCAGAGTTTAGTGTCTACTGCAAATATTGAGATTCTACTCTGTATGCCCCCTACAAGGTCATTAATAAATATATTAAATAGAAGCGGGCCCAACACTGACCCCTGTGGTACCCCACTGTTAACTGTGACCCATTCTGAGTGTGTTCCATTAATAACCACCCTTTGTTTCCTATCACTAACCCACTTACACATATGTTCCCCTATCCCCATTGCCCTCATTTTATGTATCAACCTTTTGTGTGGCACTGTATCAAAAGCTTTTGAAAAGTCCATATACACCACATCCACTGCATTTCCTTGGTCCAGTCCAGAACTTACTTCTTCATAGAAGCTTATTAGATTAGTTTGACAGGAACGGTCCCTCGTAAAACCATGTTGATAATGGGTCATGAGGTTATTTTTCTTCAGATACTCCAGTATAGCATCTCTTAGAAAACCCTCTAGGATTTTACCCACAGTAGAGGTTAAGCTTACTGGCCTATAATTTCCAAGTTCAGTTTTCGTCCCCTTTTTGAATATTGGCACCACATTTGCTATACGCCAGTCCTGTGGTACATAAATAATATGAATGACTGGCATCAACCTCTAAGTGTAGGTGCAAGCAGAAAAAATACATTAATAATAAGGGAGTTATCTGCTGCGACACTAAACACTACGTACTGTGTACTATGAACACTTTAATGAGTGCCACCAGTAGCTAAACTGCACAGCTAATGCAGACACAATGTGAATAGGGGTATAGCAATCACTGCTCTAGATTCAAAGTAAAATGGAAGACTTAGCTTCAACAGTAGCTACTGTGCAGTGCCCGGAAACCAGCGACAAGGTGCTTCCGTTTTTCCGGGTCCTAACGCTATGACTAATGGTGACATGTGAGATACTGGGTTTATATGCCTCTATTCTGATTAAAAACAAGAAAAGTATGTGTTGGACTCAGACAAAATGGAGACCTCAGCTGGTCACAGGGCGGGGGAAGGGGGATGGGGAGGGCGCTCAGTCATAAAAAATACAATAGTAACTAAATAATATGAATGACTGGCATCAACCTCTAAGTGTAGGTGCAAGCAGAAAAAATACATTAATAATAAGGGAGTTATCTGCTGCGACACTAAACACTACGTACTGTGTACTATGAACACTTTAATGAGTGCCACCAGTAGCTAAACTGCACAGCTAATGCAGACACAATGTGAATAGGGGTATAGCAATCACTGCTCTAGATTCAAAGTAAAATGGAAGACTTAGCTTCAACAGTAGCTACTGTGGAGTGCCCGGAAACCAGCGACAAGGTGCTTCCGTTTTTCCGGGTCCTAACGCTATGACTAATGGTGACATGTGAGATACTGGGTTTATATGCCTCTATTCTGATTAAAAACAAGAAAAGTATGTGTTGGACTCAGACAAAATGGAGACCTCAGCTGGTCACAGGGCGGGGGAAGGGGGATGGGGAGGGCGCTCAGTCATAAAAAATACAATAGTAACTAAATAATATGAATGACTGGCATCAACCTCTAAGTGTAGGTGCAAGCAGAAAAAATACATTAATAATAAGGGAGTTATCTGCTGCGACACTAAACACTACGTACTGTGTACTATGAACACTTTAATGAGTGCCACCAGTAGCTAAACTGCACAGCTAATGCAGACACAATGTGAATAGGGGTATAGCAATCACTGCTCTAGATTCAAAGTAAAATGGAAGACTTAGCTTCAACAGTAGCTACTGTGGAGTGCCCGGAAACCAGCGACAAGGTGCTTCCGTTTTTCCGGGTCCTAACGCTATTTCCCCCGCCCTGTGACCAGCTGAGGTCTCCATTTTGTCTGAGTCCAACACATACTTTTCTTGTTTTTAATCAGAATAGAGGCATATAAACCCAGTATCTCACATGTCACCATTAGTCATAGCGTTAGGACCCGGAAAAAAACGGAAGCACCTTGTCGCTGGTTTCCGGGCACTCCACAGTAGCTACTGTTGAAGCTAAGTCTTCCATTTTACTTTGAATCTAGAGCAGTGATTGCTATACCCCTATTCACATTGTGTCTGCATTAGCTGTGCAGTTTAGCTACTGGTGGCACTCATTAAAGTGTTCATAGTACACAGTACGTAGTGTTTAGTGTCGCAGCAGATAACTCCCTTATTATTAATGTATTTTTTCTGCTTGCACCTACACTTAGAGGTTGATGCCAGTCATTCATATTATTTAGTTACTATTGTATTTTTTATGACTGAGCGCCCTCCCCATCCCCCTTCCCCCGCCCTGTGACCAGCTGAGGTCTCCATTTTGTCTGAGTCCAACACATACTTTTCTTGTTTTTAATCAGAATAGAGGCATATAAACCCAGTATCTCACATGTCACCATTAGTCATAGCGTTTGGACCCGGAAAAACGGAAGCACCTTGTCGCTGGTTTCCGGGCACTCCACAGTAGCTACTGTTGAAGCTAAGTCTTCCATTTTACTTTGAATCTAGAGCAGTGATTGCTATACCCCTATTCACATTGTGTCTGCATTAGCTGTGCAGTTTAGCTACTGGTGGCACTCATTAAAGTGTTCATAGTACACAGTACGTAGTGTTTAGTGTCGCAGCAGATAACTCCCTTATTAGTCCTGTGGTACAGACCCTGTTATTATGGAATCTTTAAATATTAAAAATAATGGTCTATCTATGACAGTACTTAATTCCTGCAGCACTCTGGGGTGTATCCCATCTGGGCCCGGGGATTTGTCAATTTTAGTGATTTTTAGACGATGCCGTACTTCCTCTTGGGTTAAGCAGGTGACATTTAATTGAGAATTTTTGTTATCACTGATCATATTGTCTGTCATGGGATTTTCTTGTGTAAATACTGTTGAAAAAAAGTCATTTAGCATATTGGCTTTTTCCTCATCCTCATCCACCATTTCACCCAGACTATTTTTAAAGGGGCCAACACCATCATTTTTTAGTTTTTTACTATTTATGTAGTTAAAAAATATTTTGGGATTCTTTTTACTTTCTCTGGCAATGAGTCTCTCTGTCTCAATCTTTGCTGCCTTGATTTGCTTTTTACAAATGTTATTTCATTTTCTGTGTTTATTTAATGCTTCATCACTACCTACTTGCTTTAATTCCCTAAATGCTTTCTTTGTGTCACATATTGCACTTCTTACCGCTTTATTTAGCCATAGTTTCCTCCTATTTCTAGCATGCTTATTCCCATAGGGTATATATTGTGCACAGGTCCTATTCAGGATGCTAATAAACATCTCCCATTTGTGTTGTGTACTTTTATGTCTCAGGAAATCGTCCCAGTTTATTGCACTAAGATCATCTCTCAACCGTTGCAAATTTGCCTTCCTGAAGTTTAGTGTCCTTGTGGCCCCTCTACTACACGTCTTAGTAAAGGATACTTGAAAGCTTATTAAGTTATGATCACTATTACCCAAGTGACCTCCAACCCGTATATTTGATATGCGGTCTGGCCTGTTGGTTAATATTAGGTCCAGCAGTGCCCCCCTTCTTGTTGGGTCCTGAACCAGTTGTGAAAGGTAATTGTCTCTTATAGTTTTCAAAAACTTATTACCTTTGCTGGAACTGCAGGTTTCTGATCCCCAATGTATTTCAGGGTAGTTGAAGTCCCCCATAATAATGACTTCTCCCTGAGTCGCTGCTTCATCTATTTGCTTTATGAGGATATTCTCCTCCACTTCCATTATTGTTGGGGACTTATAACAAACCCCTTTCAGTAATTTATTATTTTTTCCCCCTCCCCTTATCTCCACCCACAGGGACTCTACATTTCCATTAGATTCACCTATATTATCACGCAGGATGGGTTTTAAGGATGATTTTACGTATAAACATACACCTCCTCCTCGCCTATTTGTACGGTCATTTCTGAACAGACTATAGCCCTGTAAATTAACAGCCCAGTCATGGCTCTCGTCCAGCCAAGTCTCCGAAATCCCCAGCATGTCATAATTATTTTCCAACAAAATCAATTCTAATTCCTCCATTTTGTTGGTGAGGCTTCTGGCATTAGTGTACATGCACTTTATGCATCTCTCTTTACCTCTCTTCCTTCCTACTAGATTGACTGTTCTAACCCCACCCCCCATGCCACCCCCAATTTTATTACTTGTGCCCAGGTTACTATTTACACTATCTTCCCCTCCTATACAATGACTACCCTCCCCCCCAATCCCTAGTTTAAACACTCCTCCAACCTTCTAGCCATTTTCTCCCCCAGCACAGCTGCACCCTCCCCATTGAGGTGCAGCCCATCGCTAGCATAGAACCTGTAGCCAACAGAGAAGTCGGCCCAGTTCTCCAGGAACCCAAACCCCTCCTTCCTACACCAATTCCTGAGCCACTTATTTATCTCCCTAATCTCCCGTTGCCTCTCTGGTGTGGCACGTGGTACAGACAGTATTTCAGAGAATACTACCTTGGAGGTCCTTGCCTTAAGCTTGCAGCCTAATTCCCTGAAATCATCTTTAAGGACCTTCCACCTACTTCTAACTTTGTCATTTGTGCCAATGTGCACTATGACCGCTGGGTCCTCACCAGCCCCTCCCAGTAATCTGTCAACCCGATCAGCGATGTGCCGGACTCGAGCGCCAGGTAGGCAGCACACTGTTCGACGATCCCTGTCTTTGTGACAGATTGCCCTATCTATTCCCCTAATAATTGAGCTCTTAGGCCCTTTTCAAATCAGCGTTTTTTGCTATTTGCGGCAGATTACTGCATCTGCCGCCTAACGGCCGCACTTACGGCACACTTGCAGCAAGCCCCATGCATTGTCTATGGGGCTTTACAGCAAGTGCGGTATAGCTGCGGTCAGCAGCTTTCTTTTTCACAGCCGCAGCTGCCGCAAGTGCCGGAACTGCAGCTATACCGCACTTGCCGCACCTGCTGCAAGCCCCATAGACAATGCATAGGGCTTGCTGCAAGTGTGCCGCAAGTGTGAGCGTTAGGCGGCGGATCCGGCAGATGCGGTAAATCTGCCGCATCTGCCACAAACAGCGAAAAACAGTGATGTGAAATGGGTCTTAGCTGCATCATATTCTGCCAATCCATAGTGTACAGTCATGTTAATATTTATCATTTACTGGTTAATTTTCCTACTTTTTCAACCTATTTATTTTTCTTGTTTTAGAGGAAATGCTTCATTTATCTCCTGCAGTGTGGGGTAAGTTCTGAATTTTATCATGTAGACATTAGTTTTGTAATTTCATTTACAAATGCATTATAAGCATAGATGTAATTGTCATCTCTTGTTGTAAGGGGAATAAAGCTGCACATTGAGTTGTGAACATCTAGGTTGCAAGAGACATTGGCACTATTGATGAGTGAGCACTGCCATGATCGAATGCTCTGTGACTCCCAGCACGTGGGACAACCCAAAGGTTACAAAGAGCTGGAAAGGGAGTTGAAGGCCCTGATGATAGGGAGCAGGGGATGGGGCCTCTCCTTAAGGTACCCTTTACACGCCGCCACTGAGGTGTAGGAACTGCCTGGCAATCGGGATTTTGTCACGGTTGCCTTGAAATTCCTACGAAGTAGCGGTATGTAAATTGGGGAAGTTATTGGGTTGCTCGCAGTTGCTCCGGGTAGCGGTCTCTGAGCTGTGTTCTAAAATCAGAGTCAACCCAAAGGGTGAATTCCCCTTGTAGTGGCGTGTAAACTGGGGACAGGGATGGAATCTGCGTCGCCTAGTGATTTCCCAGAGGTGTGCCACAGCGTGCTGGATACCTCGCCCCATCAACGTTGATTGGTGGGGGCTACTGAGTAACCATTGGCTGTCCCTACACAGGGCGCCATATTTAAAGAGCTGTCCATTCACACTACAGAATTGCAATGGCGTCATGTATTAGCCAGCCTTCCTGCGCAGGCTGGCCAATCATGACGCTATTGCGTTGTCCAATGATTTCAGTTTGGGCGCGGCGTGATGGAGTGTGGCACGCCTATGTGTTGTACCTGCTGCACACGTACGCCCATATTCCTTTGTGGATAGCGGCGTGTGAAGCGGCGACGCTATTCCACAGGAAGTTATCCGCAGGATCTGGGTCAACTTCCGGGGAGCCACGATACCTTCAGTTGACTACGCTATGGCGGCGTGTAAACTCGGCATCGGCGATCGTTAGCAACCATTAAAAACGTGCATGCGCACGTTCGGTTGCTACCGATTGCCAGTGATAGTGGCGGCGTGTAAAGGTACCTTTACACTAACCTGTGTCAAGTTGATGAGCAACCCTAAAGGTACCGTCACATGCGGCAATTTTGCTAGCAATTTCACTGGCAATTTGCTGGTTGCAGTGAAATCATGGACACATTGTTCTATCTTGTTGCTGTGTACAAATGTAACAATGTGTCCATGATTTCACTGCAACCAGCAAATTGCCTGTGAAATTGCTAGCAAAATTGCCGCATCTGACGGTACCTTAACATCTTTCAGTAGGTTCTTCCCCCCGCCACTGTTACATGCCTAGACCCTAGCTGTCACCTCCACTCACCCTGGTTAGTGCAAAAGCCGGTGAGTGCAGTAGATTTCACTACTGATATAATACCACAGAGAGAAAAAACACATTAGGGGCACATAAACAAAAAGGATTGCAACTCCAAGGTTGCAGTCAAACACCAGTACTGCAAACAACAGAACTCCAGCAGCTTCCAGAGACTTCTTCATCTCTGTTTAGAGATAAAAACTTAATATTTAGCGTCTCCGGGCTTATCATATCTCTGACTCCACAATTAGTCTTATTGTTCTTAAGCCCCCGTCAAACATAGAGAGATCGCTGTTGCGTCACAGATTTTGTGACACAACAGTGACCTCGCCAGCGATCTCGCTATGTTAGACACGTAGCAGTGACTGGGCCCCCCGCTGTGAGATCGCTGATCGTGTCGTAATGGCCTGGACCATTTTTTGATCGTTGGGTTCCCGCTGGGCAGCATGCATCGGTGTGTTTGACGCCTAACAACGACCTCGTTGGCGACTCAAAACTCAGCCACGCAGGTCTGAGCAGGGCCGGCTCCAGGTTTTTGTGGGCCCTGGGCGAAAGAGTCTAATATATATATATAAATATATCCCTCACAAATTTAATCCCTACCATGCTGTCTCTCCCCCCCAAATGCTGTCTCTCCCATCCTGTGCATATCTCTCCCCTTGTATGGTCTCTACTCTCTCTGTGCAGTCTCTGTCCCCTGTGCGCTGTCTCTATCTCTCCCTTGAGCCTGTCTCTTACCTGTGCTTGTTACCCTCCCTGTGCGCTGTGTCTCTCCCCTACACCTAATATCAAAGATGGGCGCACACCTCTAATGTTAGGTGCTAGCATGAAAATATATATATATACTTACTATAGAGAGATTCTGCTGCACACCAACACTTCATGTTTTCAAAGGAAAAAAGCTTATGGCTACCAAGTACTATTGCAGTGTGAACAGGAACCAAGAACATATTGGAAAGCTAATGAAAGCTATCTAAGGAATAAATGTGAAAATATTAGTTAGAATGTAATGGCCATGACATCCGGAAGCCCAGTAACCGCTTTCAAGGTTTTTTCACACTACTGGGTCCTAACTAAAAACCTCATATCTGCAGTCTGGATGTGTGTATGGGATAATGCCCTATGTGCAATTAAAACCTGCTTTTAAAGGAATTTTCAGGACTGTGTAGGACCTCATGTCTGCAGTCTGGATGTGTGTATGGGATAATGCCCTATGTGCAATTAAAACCTGCTTTTAAAGGAATTTTCAGGACTGTGTAGGACCTCATGTCTGCAGTCTGGATGTGTGTATGGGATAATGCCCTATGTGCAATTAAAACCTGCTTTTAAAGGAATTTTCAGGACTGTGTAGGAGAATCTCTCTATAGTAAGTATATATATATATTTTCATGCTAGCACCTAACATTAGAGGTGTGCGCCCATCTTTGTATATTATATGTAGTAATTTTGGAGCAGCACCCTCCCCCACCCAGTAGCTGCTATGAGATCCTACATAGTCCTGAAAATTCCTTTAAAAGCAGGTTTTAATTGCACATAGGGCATTATCCCATACACACATCCAGACTGCAGATATGAGGTTTTTAGTTAGGACCCAGTAGTGTGAAAAAACCTTGAAAGCAGTTACTGGGCTTCCGGATGTCATGGCCATTACATTCTAACTAATATTTTCACATTTATTCCTTAGATAGCTTTCATTAGCTTTCCAATATGTTCTTGGTTCCTGTTCACACTGCAATAGTACTTGGTAGCCATAAGCTTTTTTCCTTTGAAAACATGAAGTGTTGGTGTGCAGCAGAATCTCCCCTACACCTGTCTCCTTCCTGTGCGCTGTGTCCCCCCTGTGCACCTATCTTGCCCTGCGCACTGTGTCTCTCCACTGCACCTGTCTCCACCTGCACGCTATCTTCCCCCTGCGCCTGTCTCCTCCCCTGTACGCTGTGTCTCCCCCTGCATGCTGTCTCCCCCCGGTGCAATTTGCCCCTGACAGGGCCCCCTGAGCGCTGCCCCCAGTAGGGGGCTACCACTGGTACACATACTTCATATGCACGTGGCTCCGCTCTGTACACCTCGTACGCACGCGGCTCTGTTCCGTACACCTCGTACAGAAACAGCTCCGCTCCATACACCCCGTACACATGCAGTTCCACTCTGGACACCTTGTAAGCACTCGGTTCCACTCCGTACACCTCATACACACACGGCTCCGCTCCCTACACCTCGAACACACGGCTCCGCTCCGTACACCTCGTACACACTCGGCTCCGCTCAGTACACCTCGTACACACTCGGCTCAGCTCAGCTCTGTACACCTCATACACACTCGGTTACGCTCCGTACACCTTGTACACACTCGGCTCTGCTCCGTACACCTCGTACACACTTGGCTCCGCTTCATACACCTCGTACACACTCAGATCTGCTCCATACAACTCGTACACACTCAGCTCCGCTCCGTACACCAAGTACACATGCGGCTCTGCTCCGTACACCTCATACACACACGGCTCCGCTCTGTACAACTCATACACACATGGCTCCGCTCCGTACACCTCGTACACACGTGGCTCCACTCCGTACACCTCGTACACACACGGCTCCGCTCCGTACACACTCGGCTCCACTCCGTACACCTCGTACACACGTGGCTCCGTACACCTTGTACACACGCAGCTCCGCTCTGTACACCTCATACACACTCGACTCCACTCCATACACCTCATACACACTCAGCTCCGCTCCATACACCTCGTACACATGCGGCCCCTGTGGCGCTCCACTATGTAGGTGCCACAAAGGGGTACTACACCTGTAAAAGAGGTGTAGTAACCCCAGCTGCAAAGTGGATTTCAGTATGGTAGGCGGAACCCTAAACCCACACCCCACTAGCTAATGCAGTGGGAGGGAACCCGGGAGGGTATATAGTCACCCCCAGGGGGAAAAAGGAGGTCTTGGCTTTTGTCTTTGACCGGAGCCTACTTGGGCTCCAGGTCCCTGCCTCCGGCTTGGGGAGTGAGAGAAGTTGAGGCAGGGAGCCTGAGGCACGAAGGAGTGTCTCCTCAGCTGAGGGACCCAGGAACAGCAGAACAGATCCCAGAGACAGGACAGAGAAAGGAGCAAGAAGCTCGGAGGGAGTTCGCTTAAAGAAGGAAACCGGGTACCGGAGCCCGACCTGTGGAACCTTTAAGGCCACAGAAAATCCACAGCACGGGGGTGTCTCCAGATACAGCCCTGATTCCTAAGCCACCATTAGAGGGGACCAGACACGGATGACTAACTTCTATGCAGAGTCGCTGTGTCCAAAGGGCCGCAGTGTTCAACAGAAGGTTTACCCAACGGGAGCAAGGGAAGCAAAGAGAAACAGCAGGAGGTCAGACTTACTCTATATGAGGTCAGGCTTCACACAGCTACTGGGAAGCAGGGAAGAAAAGGAACAAGGAAGGCACATACTGGGGGTTCCGTTTATCTACCAGAGATCCGCTTGCAGCCACCCGTAGCCACTTGTCATTCTAATACCTAACTGCACTGAGGACTGTAATAACTCTGCTAAGTTCCAGTAAAGTATCCGGTGAAGTGACTTTTGACTCTGCTACATCTTTTTTTGCATAAACTCATTCCCTTCACAGATTTCCTGCCCTGGAGGTCCCAGTTCTGCCTGCGGGGGACTAAACCATCTCAGCCGCAATACCACCGACCTCTGGAGGACTGGAGCGGCGCTGGTGATATCTCACTAGGTACTGCAGGTGGCGTCACGACAAACTTGTACATAATCCCCTGTAAGTAATTCCCCCTTTTCAAGAGAATAGTCCTCAGGATACGGGGTCAGGCGCGGCCGCCATTCCCCGGGAGACCGATAACCCCTTCTGACGCTTTGTAAACCTCGTACACATGCGGCTCCGCTCTGTAAACCTCATACACACACGGCTCCACTCCATATGTAGCACCCCAGGGTATGGGAACTTGCATGTCTGGGCCTCTCTCTCCAATCGGGGGAATGTCGCAGGTGGCCTGCCTAGACCCGTGGCCCTGGGGGAACAGCCCCTAAGGAACAGGGAGATATTATTTACAAGGGATTATAGTCTTTGTCACGTGACACCACCTATAGTACCTGATGACTAGACACCAGTGCCGGCACAGTCATCTGGAGGGTGGTGGTATCGCGGCTAGGGTGGAACAGCTCCGTACAGGTAGAGCTAGGTCTCCGGGGCAGTGATGCTCGTTGTCGGAACGGTGTAAACTGTTGAAGAAAGTCAATAGTAGCAGGACAGAGACACGGAGGCAATTCACTCGTCCGGGTACTTTACTTGTAAAACTGGTAAAGATGGTGGTACAGCTCACAATGCTCCCACAGGATGGCCGGCCGGGTAGTCGCAGCAGAATGCAGAATCTGTGGAAGTCTCTGGTGGTACCTTCTCAGCTCTAGCCTTTGTCCTGTTCCTTCTCCCTCCTCTCAGTGCCTGCTTAACTAGCAGTGGTATGTCCCAGGGGATAAATTCCCTGAGAACGTCTTCAGAGCTGGGACGAGTACAGTCGGAGGATGAACACTCCACGCCGCGTTGTCAGACCCACACACATCCGGATGAACAAGTCAGGATCTTTCTGTCTGGGCTACTTCTCTCTCTAGCCCTCTATTGAAGCCCCCTTTCTCTCTCGAGTAAGCTCCCGTTCTCCGTCTTTCCTCGGAGAAGACACTCCTGAAGACTCCCCGTGCGTCCTCCCTGCTTCTCTCACATCTCACACTACAACTCTCTTTTTGGGACCTCCCCCCGGTTGCGTCAGTGGGTGTGTGTGCTGGGTTCAAATCTTTCCACAGTGTTTTGTATTCTGCTTGTGACTGGGATTACCACACGCTCATTTTTGGGTGCAGTACCCCAATTGTGACGCCTGACCATTGGGACGCCACACATACACCTCGTACACACTCTGCTCCGCACACCTCGTACACACTCGGCTCTGCTAAATCCACACTGTAAATCCCTCCTGACCCCACACATAAACTTCATCTCATCAAGCATCATGATGGCAAGCACAGCACATTCTTGTATACACTGAGGAGCTGATCATGTGATCCCTGACTCCTCCCCTCCATTGATATCATCACAGGTCCTGTCAGCACAGTGTCTGCTGCTGTGTAGTGGAGAAGAAAGCCAGCTCTCACTGCGGGCAGCGGGGAGAGACCTTGGGTGCTGCAGGAGGAGGCTGACTGCACCCTCCCTGCCTGTTTTCCCGGGGCAGAGGGCCCCCCCCAGCTCCCCCCTGGACACGACCCTGGCTGTGGGGTCACTGCTCAGGGGCCCCCAATGGTGAGCTGTGGGGGCAGTGCTCAGGGGCCCCTGTTAGGCTTGGGTCACACTTGCATTGTGACCCTACCCTGACGCAAGTGTTTTCCGCTACAGCGCATAGTGTTTAATGCTATGCGCTGGAGCCCATAGAAACCTGCTGTTCACCTTTTCAACCACTGGTTTCTATGGGCTCCTTCGTCTGGTAGCGCATAGCATTAAACGCTCTGCAGCGGAAAATACTTGCGTCAGGCTCGGGACAACGCAAGTGTGACCCTAGCCCTCAGGAGCCCAGTGGGCCCTCTCCAAGCAGTCCGTGCCCCGGCACCTGCCTGGGTGCACCGGGTGCTGACGCCGGCCCTGGGTCTGAGTCGTCAGACTAGCTGCTGTCTGACAGGGTCCCAACGACCGCCGAGGTTATTATACGGGTCGCTGTATCATTGCTGCGTCGTTGGTGAGATCTGACTGTTTAACATCTCACCAGCGACCACGTAGCGACGTTCCAGCGATCCCTACCAGGTCGTATCGTTGTCGGGATCGCTGGAACATTGCCAAGTGTGACGGGACCCTTAGGTTGTGATGACTTTCCCATCAAATACAGACATACAATTTGCCAGATCCTTTTATCAGCCATAATACTTATTGCTTCAAGATGGAGACAGCCCTTACCACCCACAATAACAGATATCGCAGATAGAATCACTCTTCATAATACATACGAATTTAAGCTCACCTTGACAAATAAAGAGTTCAGAAAATACAACTTGAGATGGGAGCCTTGGACAAATACTTATACTTCCAATTAATGCCTGTGAGAGACTAATTGACCTTAGAATCAGGTTGCTAGTTATCCTACCAACAGTATTCTGTATGACAAATCATTATCTTTCAGGAAATACATTTTTGATGTGACACTGACTTTCTAATCAATCTTCTCTTACATGTAACTGCTTCATTAATCTTTCCCCCTGTTTATATTCCTTAAATTGTTCTTACTTAAGGTAATGTCCTAATGCTTACTCTGTTCCTCTTTTACTATGTATGTGAAAAAAAACTAATAAAAACATTCTGAATACAGAGACTTCATGACTTCATGATGGTCAGCATAGAAACATTCATTACCGGCATGAGATGATGGATCATGTAACTATTGCTAGGGAATGGGTGTGGTCATAAACCAGCATCACCTACCAGCTCCACTTCCTCCCCTCTTCCTCTCACTATTGGGGTCCCTCAGGGTTCAGTCCTTGGACCTCTTCTCTTCTCTCTCTACACAGCCCCGATTGGACAGACCATCAGCAGATTTGGTTTTCAGTACCATCTCTATGCTGATGACACACAACTATACAATTCAGCCCCTGACCTTACCCCCGCTCTAATACAGAACACCAATGACTGTCTAACAGCAGTTTCCAATATCATGTCCGATCTCTATCTGAAACTCAACCTTTCCAAAACTGAACTACTTCTGCTCCGCGCCTCCACTAACCTCCCTAAATCTGACATCTCTCTCTCAGTGTGCGGCACCACGATAACGCCTAGGCAGCAGGCTCGATGTATGGGTGTTATGTTTGACTCTGATCTCTCCTTCTCCTCCTACTAGAAATAGGCCGGATGCTATCGCATCGGGAGTGCGGTGAAATGAACAGGTGCCGTAGAAATATCCGCTGAAAAGTACAGTCCTCTCTCCAGAAAGTACGCTGTTGTTGCAGGATTTATATGGTGTATATGGTGGCTCAGTGGTTAGCACTGTATACGGTGGCTCAGTGGTTAGCACTGTATATCGTCGCTTAGTGGTTAGCACTGTATGGTGGCTCAGTGGTTAGCATTGTATACGGTGGCTCAGTGGTTAGCACAGTATATGGTGGCTCAGTGGTTAGCACTGTACACGGTGACTCAGTGGTTAGCACTGTATGGTGGCTCAGTGATTGGCACTGTATACGTGGCTTAGTGGTTAGAACTTTATATGGTGGCTCAGTGGTTGGCACTGTATATGGTCGCTCAGTGGTTGGCACTGTATACGGTGGCTCAGTGGTTAGCACTGTATGCGGTGGCTCAGTGGTTGGCACTGTCTGTATACGGTGGCTCAGTGGTGGGCACTGTATACGGTGGCTCAGTGGTTAGCACTGTGTACGGTGGCTCAGTGGTTAGCACTGTATACGGTGGCTCAGTGGTTAGCACTGTATATGGTGGCTCAGTGGTTAGCACTGTCTACGGTGGCTCATTGGTTAGCACTGTCTACGGTGGCTCAGTGGTTAGCACTATATATGGTGGCTCAGTGGTTAGCACTGTATACTGTGGCTCAGTGGTTAGCACTATGTGGTGGCTCAGTGGTTAGCACATTGGGGGGCGAGAGAAAGCAGAGCAGGGTGGGGGCAGTGTAGAGTGAGGGAGAGCAGAGCATGGGACAGCGCGGCGGAGCGGGGTGACAGCGCGACGGGACAGAGCAAGAAGAACAGAGCGGGGGTGAGTGGGGTAGAGCGGGGGGGAGAGTGGCAGAGTGAGGGAGGGCAGAGCAAAGCGAGGGAGAATGGAGCAGGGGTGAGTGGGGCAGAGCGGGTGCACAGCGCAGCAGAGCAAGAAGAGCAGAGCGAGGGTGAGTGGGGCAGAGCGGAGGGACATTTGCAGTAGAGTGAGGGGACAATGGAGCAGAGTGGGGGGCAAGAGGGGCAGAGCAAGGGAGAGTGGAGCAAAGCGAGGGAGAGCAGAGCAGAGGTGAGCGAGGGGACAGCGCAGCAGAGTGATCGGACAGCGCAGCAGAGCGGGGGGACAGTGCAGCAGAGCAAAAGATGCAGAGAGCAGGGGAGAGTGGAGAAGAGCAGGGGTGAGCGGGGGGACACCCACAGCCAAAGCGAAGTAAAGCGAGGGAGAGCAGAGCAGGGGTGAGCGGGGGACAGCCGCAGTAGAGCAAGGGGACAATGGAGCAGAGCAGGGATGAGTGGAGCAGGGGGGGCAGTGGAGCAGACTGAGGGAGAGTGAGGAAGAGCAGTGGTGAGTGGAAGGACAGCACAGCAGAGTGGGGGAGAGAGGGCAGAGCGTCAGAGCAGAGAGTTGGGGCAGTGGAGCATTGTGGCGGGGCAGTGGAGCAGAGAGGGGGGGCAGTGGAGCATTGTGTGGGGGGGGGGCAGTGGAGCAGAGGGGGGCCAGTACAGGAGAGTGGGGTGCAGTGGAGCAGAACAGAGGTAGTGGAGCATTGTGGGGGGGCAGTGGAGCATTGTAAGGGGGCAGTGGAGCAGAGGAAGGGGGCAGTGAAGCAGAGGAAGGGGGCAGTAGAGGTGAGTACAGTGTGGGTGACAGCCGGGAGTGCGGTGCTTACCATACTGTGAGGGGTGTCCTAATATGGCGGTCTGCGCAATTCCTGGGCGGCGCAGTGGATTGTGATTCCGCGACATTCAAGATGGCGTCCAGAAAGTCTCGCGAGACTTCGCAGCCGCCATCTTGGATCTCGCGAGATCTAACATGGCGGATCATCGTCGAGGATGGATGTCGCCAGGTCGGACGGGGCGGATCCAACATGGCGTCGACGTCGCGGAGAAGATGGGATGTCGGCGGAGGCGAAGATCAGATGTCGGCGGCGGCGTGCAGGAGATGATCGGATGTCGGCGGCGTGTTAGCGGACGGGTGTCGGTGAATATAGATGTCAGCGTGAGAGTGCATGGGGGTAGGAGTGTGAGACTGTACAGAGGGGAGGGTATATGAAGTGGCCGTGGGATCGCGTGTGTGTGGAGGTGCAGAAAGAGAGTGGGGGGGGGTGAGGAGTGTGATGGTGTGTCAGTGGAGAGTGTGGGGCAGAGCAGAGGCTTCCGATGGCGGTAGTGGGGATTTGAAAGCGCCGCTACCGCCAAAGGTCGGCCGTCTTGGTCACCCATGACAGGTGTACAGCCAGCTTCTGTCACGGATGTGACGTAGCGATACCGTTACATAGTGACGGAAGTTGGCTTAGAGCTTTTATTATAATAGATAGAATACATACAGCAGTACCGGTGTGTAGCGGTGCTAGTGTGCAGTGGTGCCGGAGTCCAGGAGGGGACAGCAGGCGGGTGCGGTCAGGAGGGGGCCGTGGGACAGTGGCCGGGTGCGGGCAGGAGGGGTCCGCTGAACAGCGGGCAGAAGGGGGCCGGGGAACTGCTGCCATGTGCGGGCAGGAGGGGGCCGAGGAAGAGCGGTCGGGTGCGTGCAGGAGGGGGCCGGGGGACAGTGGCCAGATGCGGGCAGGAGGGAGCCAGGGGGAGAGCGACCGGGTGCGGCCAGGAGGGGGCCAGGGGGACAGCGACCAGGTGCGGGCAGGAGGGGGCCGGGGAACAGCAGCCGGGTGCGGGAAGTAGGGGGCGGGGGGCCCTCCTGCCCACACCCGGCCCCCTCCTGCCCACAGCAGAGTGCTTAGCAGAGTATACGGCTACTCGGTGGTTAGCAGAGTATACGGCGGCTCAGTGGTTAGCAGAGTATACGGCGGCTCAGTGGTTAGCAGAGTATACGGGGCTCAGTGGTTAACACAGTATACGCTGGCTCAATAGTTAGCACAGTATACGGAGCCTCAGTGGTTACCACTCTATGGTGGCTCAGTAGTTGACACTGTATATGGTGGCTCAATAATTAGAGCAGTAATGTGGCTCAGTGATTAGCACTGTATACGGTGACTCGGTGATTAGCACTGTATGGTGGCTCAGTGGTTGGCACTGTATATGGTGGCTCAGTGGTTAGCACAGTATGGTGGCTCAGTGGTTAGCACAGTATGGTGGCTCAGTGGTTAGCACTGTACAGTGGCTCAGTGGTTAGCCCTGTACAGTGGCTCAGTGGTTAGCACTGTAAGGTGGCTCAGTGGTTAGCACTGTACGGTGGCTCAGTGGTTAGCAGAGTATACGGGGCTCAGTGGTTAACACAGTATACGCTGGCTCAATAGTTAGCACAGTATACGAAGCCTCAGTGGTTACCACTCTATGGTGGCTCAGTAGTTGGCACTGTATATGGTGGCTCAATAATTAGAGCAGTAATGTGGCTCAGTGATTAGCACTGTATACGGTGACTCGGTGATTAGCACTGTATGGTGGCTCAGTGGTTGGCACTGTATATGGTGGCTCAGTGGTTAGCACAGTATGGTGGCTCAGTGGTTAGCACAGTATGGTGGCTCAGTGGTTAGCACAGTATGGTGGCTCAGTGGTTAGCACTGTACAGTGGCTCAGTGGTTAGCCCTGTACAGTGGCTCAGTGGTTAGCACTGTAAGGTGGCTCAGTGGTTAGCACTGTACGGTGGCTCAGTGGTTAGCACTGTACGGTGGCTCAGTGGTTAGCACTGTATGGTGGCTCAATGTTTAGCACTGCACGGTGGCTCAGTGGTTAGGACAGTATGATGGCTCAGTGGTTAACTTTGTACGGTGGCTTAGTGGTTAGCACGGTATGGTGGCTCAGTGGTTAGCACAACACGGTGGCTCAGTGGTTAGCACTGTGCGGTGGCTTAGTGTTTAGCAAAGTATGGCCACTCAGTGGTTAGCACTATATGGAGGCAGAGTGCTTAACTCTGTATGGAGGCTGAGTGGTTAGCACAGTATGGTGGGTCAGTAGTTAGCACTGTATATGGTGTCTCAGTGGTTAGCACTGTATAAGGGGGCTCAGTGATTAGCACTCTATGGTGGCTGAGTGTTTAACACTGTATACGGTGAGTCAGTGGTTAGCACTTCATGGTGGCTCAGTCGTTAGCACTGTACGGTGGCTCAGTGGTTAGCACTGTACGGTGGCTCAGTGGTTAGCACTGTACGGTGGCTCAGTGATTAGCACTGCGTGGTGGCTCAGTGGTCAGCGGAGGACGGAGGGCAGATTGGTCAGCGGAGGATGGGGGGCAGAGTGGTCAGCGGAGGATGGGGGGCAGAGTGGTCAGCGGAGGACGGGGGGGGCAGAATGTTCAGCGGAGGACGGGGGGGCAGAATGTTCAGCGGAGGACGGGGGGGCAGAATGTTCAGGGAGGACAGGGGGGGCAGAATGGTCTCGCGAGACTTCCCGGCAGCCATCTTGGTTTCGGGCTGTCCGGAGCGGTGAGACGCAAGATGATGGGCAGGAAGACGCAGGCGTCGCGGAGAAGAGGATGGGTGCGATCGGGTGTGGAGGGGCAGAGCACCATCTTATAATCGGTAGTGGGGCAGTGAAAGTCCCTGCTACCGACAAAGGGCAACCGCCATATTGGTTAGGGTTTAATCCAGCTTTTGTTGGATGTGACGTCATAAACGTTACAAAGTGACGGAAGCTGGCTTAGGGGAATTATTATATAGGATATACAATCTCTCGCCTACTCTTGCCACTTGCACCTGAAGAACATCTCTAGAGTCCGTCCCTTTCTCACCATGGAAATAACAAAAATGTTCACCGTGGCCCTAATCCATCTTGATTATTGTAAGTCTCTATTAATTGGCCCCCCCTCACTAGACTCTCCCCTCTCCAGTCCATCCTTAATGCAGCAGCCAGGATCACCTATCTAGCTAACTGTTACTCGGACGCTTTTGCTTTATGCCAGTCATTGCTACAAATGTTTGTAAAGTGAAATAACCCATTGAACAATTGCTATATATGAATAATAGCAAGCCATCATCTCCGAAAGAAACGTCATCTGTGTTTGAATGATCAACAATAATCTTTTAATTTAATATATCTATTTTGTGATTTAATATATAGTGTTAAAATCAATTACTGTAATGGCCACCAAACAGATGGCTGCATCCGCAGAATGATTGTTCCCCAGGGAAATGTTTTCATCAACTTACATCTGCCTAATATGTATGGATAATTAAAATGTTGATTGCTCTCAGTGGGAGAAACAAGATAACAATCTTGTAGTTGTGATACCTTTTAATGGCTAACAACAATAAAATAAGTGATGTTACAGGGCAGCGAGCTCTCGAGACGTCTCAACTGGCTAACACAGCACCAAAACATTTTCTTCTAACCAAATGGATAAAGGAACGTTGCCTCTGGTTGAAGCAGCAATGTGATTGGATATTGTTAACATGTTTTTTAAAGAAATCACCATAGATGTCCATAAATTATGTGTAATAATGAGAAATGACACAAGGAAAAAGTATTGAACACGTTACTTCAGGGTATTTAATACTTCGTCCTTTGTTGGTGATAAAGCTGCAGATGCCTCCTGTATGGAGACACTGGTCCCTGCATTGCTCCTGTATGGAGACTCTCGTCCCTGCATTGCTCAGGTGGATTTTGGCCATTCTTCCAGAGAAACACTCTTCACCTCCTGCAGATCTCGTTGATCCTTCTATGATCTCTGAGCTTTAGATCCTTCCAGACATTTTCTATTGGATTCAGCTCCGGTGATCGGCTTGGGCATTCTAGCAGATTTATCTTCTCTCTCGTGTCTGTGTGTTTGGGATCATTGACTTGTGAAATGTCCACCCGTGTTTCATCTTCATCATCCTGGTAGAAGGCAGCAGATTTTTATTAAGAATGTCTCTGTACATTTGTCCATCCATTGTTCCTTCAATTATCTGAAACTTGCCAGTGCATAAATATAGTCCCACACCATGATGTTTCCACCTCCACATTTCACTGTTGCTGTTTTGAGGGTGATTGCCTTTTGGCCTCCAATCATTGTATGTATTATGGCATCCAAAGAGTTCAATTTTGGTCTCATGTGACCAGATTATATAGTTCAGGAGCGTTCATACAAGAGCATGTATACAGGAGAGTGCGCACAGAATCGTGCGTACAGGCAATGGAGGGTGAGTGTATTACTTATTGTTTGCTATGAAACAATTGTCCCTGCTGATTCCAGGTCTTTCTGTTGCTCCGCAGGTGCCCTAGGCTTTTGGATAACTCTTATAATAATTCTTTTCACTCCTCTGTATGAAATCTTACAGGGAGCACCTGGTCATGGCCAGATTATGGTGAAATTATGTCCTTTCCACTCCCAGATTATGGTTTCAACAGAGCTCACTGGAACGTTCAATACTTTTTTCTTTGTCATTTCTCATTATTACACATTAACTTCATTTGTCCAGTCCCCCATGCCAAGTGCCTCGGGGTTATCCTTGACTCTTCCCTCTCCTTCAAGCCCCACATCCAGGCCCTCGCCACCTCCTGCCGACTCCAGCTCAAAAACATCTATAGGATTCGCGCTTTCCTTGACCACGACACTGCGAAAACCCTTATTCACGCTCTCATCATCTCCCGCCTCGATTACTGCAACCTCCTGCTCACCGGCCTCCCCAATACCTCCCTTGCACCTCTCCAAACTATCTTGAACTCCGCTGCCCGCCTAATCCATCTGTCTCCCCGCTACTCCCCTGTCTCCCCCCTCTGCCAAGCCCTTCACTGGCTCCCTACTTCCCAGAGATCCCGGTTTAAAACATTAACCATGACATACAAAGCCATTCACAACCTGTCCCCTCCATACATCTCTGACATGGTCTCCCGATATCTACCCTCACGCAACCTGCGATCCTCCCAAGAGCTTCTCCTCTACTCCCCCCTCATCTCCTCTTCGCACAACCGCATACAGGATTTCTCCCGTGCTTCACCCAGACTCTGGAACTCACTGCCCCAACACATCAGACATTCTCCTACCCTGGGAACCTTCAAAAGAAGCCTGAAGACCCACCTGTTCCGCCAAGCCTACCACCTGCAATAAGACCCGGTCCACCACACCGCCTCACGACTGGAACTTCCCCCTCCAACTGTATCTCCACCCAGCCCTCGTAGACTGTGAGCCTTTGTGGACAGGATTTCTCCCCTCTTGTTTCTGTACAACCGAATTGTCAACATTTATTGTTACTTGTATTGTTACTATGTTACTTGTCCTAGTCTGCCCTCTTAACATGTAAAGCGCCATGGAATATAATGGCGCTATATAAATAAATAATAATAATAATAATAATTTGTGGAAATCTATTATTTGATTTCTTTGTCTGTGTTGATTGGTTGGGTTGTTAGCAACATCTGGTGAGAAAGTTGTCATTAGCACCTTTAGTAATATACTAACTTAGAAAATTGCTTAAATACTTATTTCACATGCCGTATTACCAGTTATCCAATGTGTCAGAATAGATTATTTTCTAATAACTAGTATGACCATGAGTCTGTTTGGTTGAGAGACAGATCTGCAGTAGGTTGGGTGCAAATATATGAATTAATATTTTAGGTTGTTGCAACACAGTTGTTAAAAGTGGTCAATGGTGATAATAGATCATTTCTCATTACAGGACCCTCCAGACCTCACCAGGCACAAAGTGATCATTTTTTGGACAGACGTCGAGCAGATCTGATCAACAGCAGCATAGACATAAACACAGTTCTAGATGATCTCCTTCATCTACAACTATTGAAAATCGAAGATTATGACACTGTGAAGAGCCAAAAAATCAATGCAGAACAGATCAGGAAGCTTTATGTCTGCATGAGGGGCTTCGGTAACGAGGACAAGGAGAAGGTCTACCAGAGCCTAAAAACTCATCACTCCTCATTAATTAAGAAGCTGGAAAGTAAAGACCTTGAAGACTAGAATGAATCACATACAATGGATATCATTATATGAAAAGTCCAATGAAAGTATAAAATGAATAACTTACCATATTACTGTAAGACTGTGAGCATTGGACAAACTCCTCCAGACCAGATCCTCATGGGAGGGTCAGATTATAATGAGAATGAAATCCAGGCATGGCTACAGATGAAAAGCCAATGTGGTGCTCAAGTGGTGGACCTGATAGGTCTTTCGCCAGTTCTTCTTCTCTCAGGGATATGAAGCAAAAATTCTAACTTCATAATAATGTATACCTATATACAGTGTTCAGCATAAATGAGTACACCCCCAGAAGAATTGTCAGATGAGCTTTGGTTACTTTTCAAAATCCACTTTTTCTATAGGATACCATACTACAAAAATATAGTAGGAAAAAGAGCAATTTGTCAGCTCACCATTTCACCCCTCGTAGATCGGCTTCTGAAGTCATCACTGATAAGCCTTGGCCAGGGCTGTATAGCAAATGCAATGGAGGAAAAATATCCAGCAATGAAGGAAGCCAGTAGTCAAGACATAATAAATTTGTTCTTTTAAAGTGTAAATGTCATTTCATTAAAAAAAGAAACACTATACTGCACTGGTTGTTGATGATGGGTCACATAGCAGCTAAGATAATGCTTTTTCGTGCCATATGACTTAGTTTTTCACACTTTTCTGTGCTCTTTTAAAAACTGCATTTTATTTCTGTGTGGGCATGGCCGGCATCTGATGGAGAGCAGTGCAATGTGATAACAGGGAAAAGGCAAGGGAGCTGTGTAGGGAGCAGCAGTGAAGGGGTTAATAGAGATCCTGACTATTCTGGATCCAGGCATGGGATGGTTCAGTGAACACACATACATCCTCCCACCAGCCCAGGAGCAGATTTGCATACGATGGGGCTGCTGAACTCCCCATCGCGGTGCCCCTGAGCTGGTGGTAGAATGTCCCCGAAGAAAAGAAAATAGTTGTGTGTCAGAATGAAGTTGAGCAACTCGAGAACAAAGAGATCATGAAGTTCCAAATGATTTCCTCTTGCCCTAAGGAAATACTTAACTGCATTCAAACCCAATTCATGATGGATAGAACTGTACAAAGACTCAACGTCTATAGACGCAAAAAGAGTGGTGTCATCCACTGACAACCTGTCTAATTTTGCTACTAGATCGTTAGTATCCCTTATGTATGAAGGCAAGGCCATCACAAAGGGTCTCATGATTTTGTCTAGATATATACCAGCATTATGAGTAATAAAATTAATGCCGGCCACAATAAGTCTACCTTTTAAAGGGTTTAGACCCTTGTGGATTTTAGGAAGGGCATAAAAGGTCGGTATTACCAGATCCTTTTGCGTCATAAATTCCATCTCGTTTTTTGAGATTAGACAGGCCTCTAAGGTAGGGTCCAGTTATTGAGGGACAGTGTGATATTTGTCATGTATATGGCTGTGTTTACCGGAGATATAATTTTTAAGATTTGATGTTTTTGACTGTAATTGTGAATTGGTTTCTGACCATTTTTGAGTTTCAATAAAGATTCTTTCATTTTATATAAAAAAGTTGGTAATTAATATATTCTTTCTGCATCTACTTTTGTTGCCCGCGTTTTAGACATTAATGGCTGTGTGTTGCATTATTTAGAAGGCACCAAATTTACACTGTTATACAAGCCGTACACTTACTAATTTACATTGTATAAGTGTCAGATCTTCAGTATTGTCCTATGAAAAGATGTACTAAAATATTTGCAAAACTGTGAAGGGTGTATTCACTTTTGTCATATACTATATATTTGTCACTATTTTCCCACACAGTGCACCTAGTATGTAATAAAAGATATTGCTGTGCTTGCTATCTGCTGTGCTGAGCTGTCAGTAGTTGGTTGACAGCACATGCTGGTTTGGGGCGGTGTTTGGTTGCTCAGATGTTCCATCTTCCCTGTGATTGCTCTGCTACTTTACTGAGCAGCCTCTCCCAGAATCCTGCCAGTCGTACACTCTCTTTGAGTGGTGTTTAGCCTGCACTACAGTATCTGTCTAGTTCTGATCATTGTTATCTGACTCCAAATTGTTGCCTGCTTACTCTTCTGTCTGCTTCCTGTACTTGATCTGTATTTCAACTGATCTCCTGGTATTTTGACCCTGGACCATGACCTGACTATGTCTCAATTGACTATCTAATTTCTCTTTGTGCTTTCCTGGAAACCTGACTTTGGACTGTTACTTGACTACACCTCTGTCTAATATCTGGATATACTATGGACCCTCCTGGAACCTGACCCCAAATTACCTGACCTCCCTGTTGTTTGCACTAGTTGTAAGTAGAGACTATGTCACATCCTTCCTGTACATAGTGACTAGCATCACAATATTCCATGCGTTGAAATTGGGTGTGTATATACTATGGAGAAGCATCCAATAACTGGCCTAGTAGCGAAAGCAGTCTTTGCCTCATCCAATAATCGTTAGTCAATTCTGTAGTGTCTTTACAACTGGAAGCAATGAAGTGCTGTAATTGGAATATTCCCGGACATGTCTGAACACCAAAAAACTATCCAACAGTGAAATCAGTTACCGTTGTTTTAATTTTATGTCATACCTTTATTATATACATAATATAAACATATATACACATACAGTAGTGTGAAAACGATTTTGCCCCTTCCTGATTTCTTTTTCTTTTGCATGTTTGTCAATTAAATGTTTCAGCTCACCAAAGAAATAAAAAAATTTGATAAAACAAGAAAACACAAAATGCAGTTTATAAATTAAGTTTTTTATTATAAAGTGGAAAAGAAATCCAAATCTACATGGACACGTGTGAAAAAGTGATTGCCCCCTCTTAAAACATAGATGTGATAAACCACAGTTTATTTATGAGAAGCTGAGTTCAATTTCCCTAGCCACATCCAGGCCTGATCACTGCCACATCTGTTCTCAATCAAGAAATCAAATTAAATAGGACCTGCCTGACAAAGTGAAGTAGACCAAAAGCTTCCCAAAAGCTAGACATCATGCTGAGATCCAAAGAAATTTAGGAGCAAATAAGAAAAAATAAATTAAATCTATCAGCCTGGAAAAGGTTATAAAGCCATCTCTAGAGCTTTGGGACTAAAGCGAACCACAGTGAGAGCCATTATTTACAAATGGCAAAAACATGGAACAGTGGAAGACCTTTACAGCAGTGGCCGGCTGACCAAGTACTACCCTAAGAGCACAGTGACTACTCATCCAAGAGGTAACAAAAGGCCCCACAAGAACATCCAAAGATCTGCAGGCCTCACTTGCCCCAGTTAAGGTCAGTGTTTATGATTCCACAATAAGAAAGAGACTGGAGAAAAAGGCTGCATGTCAGAGATCCAAGACGAAACCCCCTGCTGAGCAAAATAATAATAATGAATAAAAGGTTGTCTCAGTTTTGCATCTTGAATATCTTGATGATGCCTAAAATATTGGCAGATTACTCTATGGAGTGACAAGATAAAAGTTGAACTTTTGTGAAGGTGTATGTCCCATTATATCTGGCATAAAAGTAACACAGCATTTCAGAAAATAAACATCATACTAAGAGTAAAATATGGTGGAGGTAGTGTGATGGTCTGGGGCTGTTTTGCTGCTTCACCTCTAAGACTTGTTGTAGTAAATGGAACCATGAATTCTGCTGTCATGAAAAAATCCTGAAGGAGAATGTCTGGCCATTAGAGATGAGCGAGTACTAAAATGCTCGGGTGCTCGATGCTCGGGCCGAGCATCCCAAGATACTCGTGTACTCGGCCCGAGCACCGAGCCCAATGTAAGTCAATTAGTGACAGGTGCTGCCCACAGATATCTGGTTATAAAATGAGTGTTTCTGGGAAGGGGCGGGAGGGTGGGCTTTTTCAAATCGCCACAGCATACAACACCTTGCTGTGCCCCCCAGAGGGACGCTAACAATCAATCTGCTCCCTGTGAGGTGCCAGCTCACTGTGTGCACTGAAGGGAGCAGTGTATTTGTCTCAGATCAATAATTATTAGCGAGGAGTCCGAGCATCTCGGCGGTACTCGGTGCTCGCCGAGCATCCCGAGTACCGGAATACTCGTGCAAGTAACAAGTAGTGCCGAGCATAGTCGCTCATCCCTACTGGCCATGTGTTCCTGACTTCAAGCTGTAGGATACTTGAGTTATGCAGAAGGACAATAATCCAAAACACATGAGCAAATCCACCTCTGAATGGTTTAACAAAAACAAAATGAAGCCTTTGGAGTGGCCTAGTCAAAGTCCTGACCTTGATCTGATTGAGATGTTGTGACCTTACAAATGCGGTTCATGTTTGGAAATCCTCCAGTGTGGCTGAATTACAACAATTCGGCAAAGAGAGGCTAAAATTTCTCCAGAGCATTGTCAAGACTAATTGCCAGTTTTCACAAACAATTGCAGTTTCTACTGCTAAAGGTGGAACAACCAGTTATTAGGTTTATGAGGCAAACACTTTTTCACTCAGGGCCCTGTAGGTTTGGATTTCTCTTTCACTTAAAAATTAAAACCTTCATTTATAAACTGAATTTTGTGCTTACTTGTATTATATTTGTCTAATATTCAAATTTGTTGGGGATCTAAAACATTTAAGCAAGGTGAATATACAAAAGAATAAGAAATAAGGGGGAAGGGGGGCACACCACTGCTTGATACTCAAATGTGCATTGGGGTACTCGGGTATGCTAGTTAGTCGATCAAGCATCGTGATTGCTCGAGCACCATGATCGAGTCACTGTCCTGCATGTTTGTTAGGCAGCCAATCAACATGCGGGGTTTTCATGCCATATATAGTAATGCTATATCAATGCTGGCTAAAGGCTTTACTGTGATTTGCTGGTTGCATAGAATCAACAAGAATTTTTTAAGAAACGGGAGGCGAAGCTGTGCACACTACAGTGCAGGGAGAGTTGATGTAGGAGGGAGAGCTTAGATTTGAGCAGACATGTAGGTTGTACACTTTGAGACAGTTCACTCTATACAAAAGGGATACTCACTCACTGACTGGTCATAGAGGTAGCCACAGGACACGATTCTTCATATAAATTCCTCCGGTTTCTTCATTTATTCCATAAATTAACACAACGAAATATAAAACATAAGCCTATCCTTGGCTTTAAGGAACACAAATATCCATTTACGGTATACAGTCCATTTATCTCACTCATGGGTAATCCTGTAAATATCAAGGTACACTACTGTCTATATGTCGCAACAGAGTATTCACACACGTCTCAGTTGAGCATTTGCCGGTATATCGGTGGATCCTCACAGAATCTATTCACCGTCTTCAGTCAGTGTACACACAGTTTACAGACTGCCATATTGTTTACTGTAGGCTTGGGCCACATTCACACACTGTTGCCCCATAGACCACGCTCAGAAGCTCTGTCTTCACTCCAGACTGGTTGCGATCCCTCTTTCTCTTAACCTCCACTGCTTCACACAGCTTCACTCAACTCTAGCCATAGGCAGACAATGTTCAGATCATTGTCTGCTCAGGGGCCTGGGCACTGTTCACTCACTGAGCTCTCTTCAGCCACTACCAGTTACATCACACAGAGAGGCTCCGACAGGCGCCTCTAACAGAGATTGCAAATCACACCATGGTTGCCTGGCTCTCTTCCTCACACTCTTCTCCATTTGGCAAATATCCTGCATTTTAACATCTAAGGCCGGCTTCACCCCACGGTTTCTTGATGTCAGGCTGTGTCCGGCGTTTTGCTGGATGCGCTGGACACAGCCTGACAGCTCCGGACAGAACAGAACTGCAGGGTAAATATGCCCCCCAATTCTGTTTTTTCCCGGATTCAGCACTGTGCAGTTGCTGCCGCTGTCCAGTGCTGAAATTTTAAAGCCACCCCCAGAATTAGTGAGTCCCATTAGATGCATCAATTCTTGAGCTTTGTCCAGCTCTTCCTGATTGCCCTGATGCGATGGCAATCGAGGTAATAATTTTGGGGTTGATGTCAGCTGTGTAATGTCAGCTGGCATCAAACTCAGGGGTTAGTAATGGATAGGTATCAATCAGACATCTCCATTACTAACCCAAAAAGTATAAAGAGAAAAAAAAACACACACAGGAAAAAATAGTTTATTTGGATAATCACCCTCCCACACTATCCCTTGCTCACAAGTGTACTTTTAAAACTGTTCTAATGAAGCTCATCCATCATTGCCAATGCTCCATGAATGCAACTCTGGTGACTGTGAATAGCAGTATAGGTATTCATTCACAGGTGCTGGGTACTGATGACACCTCTCATCAGCATCGCCTTATTGTGCATATCGCACCAATGAGTGGCAGCTCTTATGGGGCCTGTAATTAGCTGTATTTAACTGCTCTTCAGAGTTGCCAGAGTTGCATTCATGGAATATGGACTATGGCAAAGGAGCTTTCCGGGAACATTTTTTAAAATAAATTAGTAAACAAGGTATACTGTGGGGCATTTTTATTCAAATAAAGTATTTTTTCCCTGTGTGTGTGTTACTTTTTTATTATTGGATTAGTAATGGCAATGTCTGATAGACACCTCTCCATTACTGGCCCCTGGGCTTGATCCCAAAAATTATTACCCTGACTGCCACCACTCCAGGGCAATTGGGAAGTGATGGGATGAAGCGTAAGAAATGGCACCTCTAATGTAATTCGACAATTCTGGGGTAGCTGCGTACAATTTTTAGGTTGGAGGACCAAATACCAATGGCCGTTACAGCCTGATAATACCAGACCCATGCTTTTTGCTTTACCTTGGCTGGTTATCAAAATTGGGGAGGACCCCACGTAATTTTTTTTGCATTGTTTATTTAGTTAGTTTCTAGCAGTATCCTGGGGGTGAGAACTTTATCCAAGTGTCTTCCACATGCTGTTCCCATTCCATTGAGTGCTGCCATGTCCCGCAATCTGGCAATCAGGCAGTGGGATCAACTAAGTTCACAGCTATAAGTTCCCACGGTGAGAACTTATTTTATCCCACTGATAGATTGCTAGACAGCATTGCAGCCATATCTTGCAATCTGGCAGCGAGTTCAACTTAGTTCACTGATGGCAGCTTGGAAGCCTTTGGCTATGAACACTAGGTAACTCAGTGACATCACCACTTCACACAACTGACAGTCATCCATTGCTGTCAATGTGTCCCGAAAGCTGCATTTTCCATTACTGCAGCTTCTAGATGTAGCAAAGCCGGGATCTTCATCAGACATCGTGTGGATTTTCTCGGACCTGTAGGGGTGTTTTGAGGGTTAAAATAAATGGGTGAAAGAGAAGGTGCAAATTTTTTTATTTCAAATAAAGGATTTTTCAGTGTATTTATTTTCTTTGACTTATAGGTTAGTAATAGAGGTTTCACATAGATCCCTCCCCATTACCTACTTTGACAAATCACAGCTGTCATCAACCCAATACATCACTCCGATTGCCACCACATCAGGGCAATTGGCATGAGCTGGGTAAGCACCAGAATTGGCACATCTTATGAATGTGCCACTTCTGGAGCTGCCGCAGGGTAATGTAGTTAGGCTGGGAGGGGCCAATATCCATAGCTCTTTCCACCCTGATAATACCAACCCCAACCTGTCAACTTTAACATGGCTGGTTATCAAAAATGGAAGGACCCAACACCATTTTCTTTAAATTATTGGATCTCTTCTATTTTTGATAACTAGCCACAGTAGAGCAGACCCCTGGGGGTTCAGCCGTCAGATACTGCTTTACCTATGCTTGTTATCAAAAATAGGGTGAGAGCCAAAGCTTAAGCTTTCTTTTTACAGTGGTGTGCCAAAACTAGACATCGCTGTGATGGGTTTAGAAGTACTCACACCAGAAAAGCTTGCTGATTGGCTGCTCAGTTGCCTTTTAACAAGCTTTATGCAAATGACAAAACCAAAGTAGGACAGAAGGTGCAATAGAAAGTCTGTTAACAAAAATGATCCATAAGAAAGAGAACGGGTGTGAAATAGTCATACATAATAAAGATCGACTAACGAAAAGGCAACTCGTGAAAATATGCACAACATAACTGAACACAAAGAGGTAAACTGTTCAAAACAATGTATTAAATACGATAAAAAGTCAAAGGATATCAAAATGCATGAGCAAAAAAACAAAGGTAAAACATACAGACAGAGATGAAACAAGTAGAAGCTGTGAAGTTGTGGGTTGTAATAATCACCTGGGCAGATTAACGATGCGACAAGTTTTATTTGTTTCCATACAATTTCACCAATTCCAGGTAGATGACCACAATGCAATGCCCCAGTACACAAAATGAGAAACCAAAAATAGTCCATAGAAGAACTCTTAACATCCAGAAGGTGGATCTCATGATTGCAGCACGTGAATTAAGTTCCAAGTTCTATACTCCATCCAGGGGTTTCAAGATCAGCTTCAGCTCTGATCCTATGGCTTCCAAATCACACCACCAACTCTTTAGTCCATTCATAAGCTTAGGACCTGACCCAAGCACAGTTCCTTCCACTTCCACTTCCCAGCACCAACTGACCTCTAAGTGTGTGTCTTCTTCTATAGTCTGCTCTTAGAAATCACCCCCTTGCTTGGCAAAGATAAGCACATCCAACCCCTTTAATCATATGTACATATAAATCAAAACAATGAAGGTGTATAACCAGGAACCTCCTGCTAAGAGAAAGAAAGGCACAGATTCCCCCACCAGATGTAAAACAATAAATGTAAATATAGATATGATTGAGTTTTGGTCTATGAACACATGCTGGAAAGAGACATGCTGGTACATCCCCTTCCCCCTTCAACTTGTGAACAATAAAATTGTCTTTACTGTCCATCCGTGCTGGTAAAGTATGATAACTCCTCACACAAGCAATAGATGAAAAATGCACCATGTCTTAACAATCACTGCAGATGATACGCCTTGGGTAAATGAATCAATAAGAGGGGAAGGCATAGTCCCTCTTCATCACACCAATCTAACAGAAGTACAACATGCAGTAATTGATACCAACATATCAAGGTATATAGCAAAATAATAAACCCACAGATAAAGTGATAATAGAGTAACCCCCGCTGTACGTTTCCCAATGTTATAACATTTGATTGCTTCAACAAGGGGCTTATATTTGTTTTTTCAATTTACAGTATTTAGCAGGTCAATAGCTGCATAATTTCTTCACCCATGGCTGTTAGAGACAGATGATGGCTGAATAACACAGCCATCATCAACTATCAAAATTTCAGGCTCAGTGTGCAAACCCACACAAAATCAGGCAGCCGGCATATGATCTAGCAGCACGTCATATGTTGGTTAGGGTTTGAAGATGAAGGAAAAGAAAAGTGATACCTGCCAGGTGAAGATGGAATTACTTTCTGTGTGCAACTGGCTGCTGTATTCAGGCGGCACATGTGAAAGTGTCAAATTAGGCATGGCTTCCATACACTCTTCAGCTGTAATGAGAGCCTGTCAGCAGGATTTGGCACTATAAAGTAAAGATATGGTCTTATGGGTGCAGAGATGTTGTTAAATAGTCACCTGCAGTGAAGGGGTCTGATTTGTGGTTGTTGAATAATCTTCTTATAAAATATTCATCTGTGAAGTGTTCTGTGCATCGTGACGAGACTTGGGGAAGGGTCTTCTGCTTCATCGCGATGAGACTTGGGGGTAGGGTCTTCTGCTTCATCGCGACGAGACTTGGGGTAGGGTCTTCTGCTTCATCGCGATGAGACTTGGAGGTAGGGTTTTCTGCTTCATCGCGACGAGACTTGGGGTAGGGTCTTCTGCTTCATCACGATGAGATTTGGGGGTAGGGCCTTCTGCTTCATCGCGACGAGACTTGGGGTAGGGTCTTCTGCTTCATCACAATGAGACTTGGGGGTAGGGCCTTCTGCTTCATCGCGCCGAGACTTGGGGTAGGGTCTTCTGCTTCATCACGATGAGACTTGGGGGTAGGGCCTTCTGCTTCATCGCACCGAGACTTGGGGTAGGGTCTTCTGCTTCATCGCAATGAGACTTGGGGTAGGGTCTTCTGCTTCATCGTGATGAGACTCGGGGGTAGGGTTTTCTGCTTCATCACGATGAGACTTGGGGTAGGGTCTTCTGCTTCATCACGATGAGACTTGGGGGTAGGGCCTACTGCTTCATCGCGCCGAGACTTGGGGTAGGGTCTTCTGCTTCATCGTGATGAGACTTGGGGTAGGGTCTTTGGCTTCATCGCTCCTTCGCCTGCCTCCCTTCTCTGTTTCTTGTGAAGGGTAATGATCATTCAGTGATCTGCCTACTTTTTAATTCTGCTCCACCGCCTTTGGTACATGCACAGTGAGATTTTGCTGGCGGTCTGCAGATCTTCAATTGAGCAGATGTTTCTATCCATGCATGTGCCACGTCTAATGCCATGTTTTGAAGACCTGCAGACTGCCTGTAAATCACATAGCGCACCTGTCACTCATCACAATGATGGCAATGCAGAATTTCTAAAACGAGACAGACTGAGATTACTATACAGATGAAACGACTGTGTTATGTAGCTTCGACGATGAGAAGTTCCAGTTGATGGCGGAACTGGGAATAGCTGATTGGCAGGGGGAAAGAGGTACCACGTGTCGCCAATGATCAAACATTGATAACTTATTGTTACACCAGAGAATGCGGACACCAAGCTTATAGTGCAACACAAATTTACAATGGGGATGGAACAGAATGAAGGCCCTGACGATAGGGAAAAGGGTGAGGGGTCACCTCCTGATCTACACTCCCTAACATCAATATAAGGGTCATTCCCCTATCGCTATCATGAGCCTATGCCATCGCTGGCCCCGAACTCCCCATGACCAGTGTGAATGCTGGCAAGGACACTAGTCCCATCACTGCAATAATACAGCACAAAGGAAGGGAGACAGACATCACAGCTGCAATTGTCAAACCTCCTCAGCTTCTTTCAGAGATAGACTATTTCCAAAGTGGTAAGCATGGAATGGAATATATAACTGGCGTCAGATGGAAAGACACAAGACTTTTTTATAGTGGAGGGGAGTGGTCAAAATATCCTCCACTCGAGATTAAAGCTACAAAGAACAGCCAGATAGGAAGGAGTCCTTAACCCCTTTAGCACTGAAAGAAAGTAAATTCACTCCAATACAATTCATTGACCTGCAATCAATAAGCCATTGAGACTTTCTGATCCCAGATTCGCCAGAGGTCTCACTAGGGAGAGACGTGCACATGACACCTATCCTGAAGATAAATCACAAATGTTGAAGTAGTCAAAAAACTCTTTAAAAATGGAAACTACTCCTAAATATTATGGTACCTTTACACGCCGCTACCAAAGGTAGCAACAGGTAGGCACCGCACGTGCATGCGCGCGGTTTCAACTCTTGCTAACGATACCTGATACCGCAAATACACGCCGCCACAAGGTGCTCCACAGAAGGTATTTTCGTTCCCTGGAAGTGCCGACGGGTGCCGCAGGTTACCTTCTGTGGAGCACCTTCCCTGATTTACACGCCGCTACCACAATGGAATCTGGACGTACATATTGTGCGCCGTAACTACATAGGCGTGACAGAGTTGTGTATTACGCGGTGCTCGTATGGTGATTGGACAATGCAATAACATCATGATTGGCCAGCCAGCGCAGGGAGGCTGCCTAATACATGACGCTATAGCAAATGTGTAGTGACTGGTCATCTCGTTAAATATGCCGCCCTGTACAGGGACAGCCAATGGGTACACAGTAGTCCCCACCAATGATAGCTGATGGGGCGTGGTATACATGACGCTGTAGCATGCCCCAGGTAACTCAAATACCATGCCTGTGCCCGGATTACACGTCGCTACCATAGGGTTTATACCTGCTTGTTTTTCAGCACGGCTGAAAGACAGGTATCCAAAGAGACAGGACGGTACAACCTGAATTACACGCCGCCACTTCGCGGTGTTTTGCAGGTAAAAGGTAAAATTGTATCCAATACCTGCCGGTTTCTACCTTTCGGTAGCGGTGTGTAAAGGTACCATAAGAGATGAGTAAACCAGTTTGAGGCTGAATTTTGGGTACTTTACAAATTCCAAAACACTGGAGTGAGCATCACTGAGGTTGGGTACAGCTGGTGCTTGGCCCAGTGCAAGCCGCGTGCACTGTTTCATCAGCTCACAATGTGGTTAAGGACATAGTTTTTGAGTGTGGTGTGTTTCCAAAATTATACAATATCCACACCCTCCCACCCCTGGACGTGTTTTGCTTATTGCTTATTGCTGGCCGTATGTGGGCAGAGAGCTGAACTGACATTCATTGACATTCAATAAGGTTCAGGTCAAGTTTGGTCCGGACAGTGCACAAAAATAAGTCCGGCATCATCACCCGAATACGAACTTTTGCTCCATATAACAAGTAATTTTATATATAAACAATTGTGCTCAAAGGTTTACACACCCCGGCAGATTTTTTGTTTCTTGACCTTTTTTAAGAGAATATGACTGATAACACAAAAACTTTCTTCCTCTCATGGTTAGTGGTTAGGTGAAGACATTTATTACGTTTACACACCCTGGTGATTTTGGCCTGATAACATGCACAGACGTTGACACAAATGTGGATGATTCAAGATGCACAATAAGGAGGAACATGAAGAAAAATGGGATGTATGGGCAAGTCGCCAGAAGAAAGCCATTACTGCGCAAATGCCACAAAGTATCTCGCCCACAATACACCAAACAGCACAGAGACAAGCCTCCAAATGTCTGGAACAAGGTAATTTGGAGTGATGACAACAAAATCAAACTTTTTGGCCACAACCATAAACGTTACATTTGGAGAGGAGTCAACAAGGCCTATGATGAAAGGAACACCATTACTACAATAAAGCATGGAGGAGGATCACTGATGATGTAGGGATGTGTGAGCTACAAATGCACAGCAAACTTGGTCAAAGTTGAAGGAAAGATGTTGAAAGATGCAGCACGTTATCAACAAGTACTGAAGGAAAATGTGCACTCATTAGCCCGGCAGCTGTGCAAGGGACATACTTGTACATTCCAACTTGACAATGATCCAAAACACAAGGCCAAGTCGACCTTGTGACCTTAATATCATTAAGCCTCTCTGGGGAGAACTCAAGCACAGCGTAGATCATGCAAGAAAGCTCAGGAATTTACAGGAACTGGAGGCCAAGAAGAATGGGCAGCTTTACCATCTGAGGAAATGAAGAGCCTCATCCACAACTACCACAAAACACTTCAAGCTGTCATTGATGTTACAGGGGGCAATACACCGGATTAAGAACTAGGGATGTGAACCTGTGATCAGGGTCATTTGGATGATTTTGGTTGTCAATATGATTTAAAAATAGAAAACACAGTAGATGACAATAAATGTCTTCACCGAACTACTAACCATGAGGGGAAAAAAAGAGAATGTGTTATCATTCATATTGTCTGAAAAAAGGCCAAGAAAGCAAAAAATCTGCCGGGTGTGTAAACATTGAGCACAACTGTATTACATAATAAGAGCCCCAAATGGACAACCATTGGCATAATCAAGAATCTGAGCCCCGAATGAATCAATGGTAATAGCCTAATAACATGAAAGCTACAGGAATAAGATATATTTATGTATAGGAAGCACAATATATCAAAGTATATTGGGTAAAATAAAAAGCTGGTGGCAAGTTCTAAATAATGATGTGTTGCAAAGCCAAATACTCTAAAGGAAAATGTGCATTTACCAAATCAAATCAAATGTCTTGTAATGAAACAACCTATTGGGCTCTTGTAGATCCACACGGATGTGAGAGTCCGTCCAGCACCATTACCTTAGCTTCATAATTGATTAATTTGCTCTGTTTACAACACTCTTTTCTTGCGACAAACCATCAGATACGTTTTCACAGAAGAGCGAATCTCATTATTCCTCAGACTGTATATAATTGGGTTTACAAGAGGGTTCAGCACAATGTAAAAAAAGCAGATAAACTTATTAACCGGTACTGAATGTCCTCTGTAGGGGACCATGTAGATGATGAGCATAGATCCATAGTAGGAAGAAACAACCACCAAGTGAGAGCTACAAGTCGAGAAAGTCTTTTGTCGGCCCGATTTGGATGAAATTCCAAATATAGTGACAAAAATATAAACATAAGATATTATTACAATTAAGAAAGGAAACAGTATGATAGGAAATGAGAGGACAATCATTTCAATACTCACACTGGTTATATCTGAGCAAGAAAGTTCTAAAAGTGGGGCAAAGTCACAAAAGAAATGGTTGAGGACATTCGGACCACAATAATCTAAAGTAGACACAAGTGTAAATGTGATAAGCACTAACATAAAGCTGAGACCCCAGGAGGAGAGGACAAGACTATATCTGAGCTTCAGGCTCATCAGTGAGATGTAATGTAGAGGTTTACAGATGGCCAAGTACCGGTCGTAGGACATGGCCGTGAGCAGAAAACACTCGGCACAGACAGTTCCTCCATAGAGATAAAACTGAGCTAAGCACTCAAGAAAAGAGATAAGACTCCCTTCACTCATTATCACATCCAACATCTTAGGAATTACACTCGTTACAAGAATTATGTCTGAAAGCGCCAGATGTCCAAGGAAGAAATACATCGGAGAATGGAGACGTTGGCTGGTGGACACCAGGAAAATGATTAAGAAGTTTTCACATACGGTCATACAATACATGAGAAGAATCATAGAGAAGAAAGACAACTTGTAATCATTCAGCTCGGGGAATCCCAATATGAAAAACTCGGTGACGGTTGTAGAGTTGGCTCCAATTACCGTCATCTCTAACGCGGCGCCTTGTAGACCTTTGTCGGAAATTTCTAAATCTAATCAACGAAGAAGAAAAGATCTAGATTCTAAATTCTGTGAAGATGATTTTACCCAGAAATAAATCTTCCAGGAACATTTGTTTTTGCTTCTTTCTACTCAGTGACGGTCGTAGAATTGGCTTTGTTTACCATCATCTCTTGTAGACCTCTGTCGTAAATGTCTAAATTTAATTGATGAAGATGAAAGGATCTAGATTCTAGATTCTAAATTCTGTGGCGATGATTTAAGTCCGAAAGGAATATTTCATGATCATTTGTTTTGCTTCTCTCTATATTCATTGTCAGTCTTTATCTTTCTCCCAGTAAACATTTGTCATATACTCATGCATTCATTTTATTTCCTGAATAAACCTCAAGCTGTAGATATCATCTATAGACGTGGAGAAGGTGTTCACCTGTTTAATGTCCGACAGTAAACATGATTCAGGATTTTATGGCCTTTATATATCTAAACCATGAATCTCAAAGGAAGAGAACCATGGAGATAAAATAATAAGAATAACAAGAGACTTTAGCGTTATTGATTCCCAAGGTAATTAAACCCAAAGGGGAATAAAAATAAGTCTCAGAGCTGCTATTAATTATTACAAGTCAAATATTGGTCTAAACCGGTAGATCTAATGTCTGAAGACAGAATATTTTTGGTAAAGGGTTTTGTGACTTGGGTAGTGGACACTTGGGCCTGATTATTTTCTGATAAGATTAGAGTGTAGAATGTGAAGAAATACATGAATTTTACCCTAAATCTCCTCAAGTAGGTTTATACTTTGCTGAAGATAGATATTTGAGTCACCATAATCCCGAATGAAATCACAAGTTATCAGCATAGCACACAGTTATATCCGTGCAGTAAAAAGATACATCATGTCTGTGGTCACAGAACAGCCTGGTTTGGGACTGTAATATAAATTCCTCACCATAGTTGTAGACGATCCCACTCAGTACCCAGAAGCGGTAACCTTGTCATCCATTCAAGCCGACAAGCTGGCCACCGCCTTACTGGAGATTTTCTCCCAAGTGGTTTTCCTTAGAAAATGCTTCCCACCCGAGGTACCACACTCAATATTAAAAAAGGGTATTGACTTTGCTTAAAGCTTCTAAACCATGTTTGAAAGACACAAGAAAGACAAAATGGCACCCCTGGGTATAGCCCGGTTGTCGTTAGGGAAAAGCAAAGGTACTGATTAGACTCACCTAACCGGGTTGTGCATCCTTGCACAACATGCAGGGGCGTAACTACCGGCATAGCAGACGTAGCGGTCGCTTTGGGGCCCGGCTCTTGTGGGGGGCCCGGACCCAGCGCCGCTACGCTGCTATGCCTGTCAGCTACCTTGTGTGGCCGTCAGGTGGGGGGCTGAGAGGTCACCTGGGGGGGCCCCGAGCTCCCCGGGGGGCCCTGCTGCCTGTGTCTCCAGCCGCCCCCGCCGCGATAGCGCCGAGGCTGAGGGAGGACTGCTGGAAGTGACACTGTGACTTCCTGCAGCCGCTCAGCAGTGCCCGCCCCTTCACCGCTCTACCGCTGGGAGGCAGAGCAGGTAATCGTGCGACCAGCAACCCCCCTCCCCCCCTGAGAGATCACCTGGGGGGGGCCCGAGCTCCCCGGGGGGCCCTGCTGCCTGTGTCTCCAGCCTCCCCGACTGCGACCGCCAGGAGGCAGAGCAGGTAATCATGCGGCCGGCAACCCCCCCCCCCGAGAGGTCACCTGGGGGGGGCCCTGAGCTCCCCGGAGGGCCCTGCTGCCTGTGTCTCCAGCCTCCCCGACCGCGACCACCAGGAGGCAGAGAGCAGGTAATCATGCGGCCGGCATAACCCCCCCCCATCCACGGTCCTCACCTAGGGGCCCCTGAGCGAATCTTGCTCCGGGGCCCGCAAGACAGTAGTTACGCCACTGACAACATCAGAGAGAGCTTGGCCTGTGATCCATCCCGCGAGTGAGCAGCACGCTCTGAGATGCTGGAAGTGTAGTATAAGTGCAGTATTGGTCATTACCTGGTGAAGGCAGCACATTGCCACTGAAATGAATGATCACATGCAAATAAAGGAGGTTTGTTAAATTTAAAGTCTTGTCCTCTATTTTCTCCTCAGCAACCAAGCAACCTAATAGACCGTACTATTCTTTATCTCCTTAATCCATGTCTTATCCTTAAACCATGTGAGGTATTTTGAGGAATTTGGCGCAAAAAATGTCAACAGATACCAAAAGATGAAAAAGTGCATCAAACACTTAGGTGAGAAGAGAAACCGGGCACTGACCTTGTTGCATTGAAGTCCTCTGTGCAGAGGCATTCATGGATCTGGGTTGCTCAGCTGTCGATGCAGGGATCAATTAAGAACTTAAGAAGAAAACAGCGGCACTCCGAGATCCTTTATTCCATGAACAGCTTTATTCTGAAAGTTTACATCGGTGGGTGCAGGGAAGAGAGGACAGAGGGACGATGGTGACCGTTTCGCGTGCGCTGCTCGCTTCAGCGGGTCCTGTGTGCCAATACAGTACACAGGACCCGCTGAAGCGTGCAGAGCACGCAAAACGGTCACCGTCATCCCTCCGTCCTCCCTTCCCTGCACCCACCAATGTAAACTTTCAGAGTAAAGCTGTTCATGGAATAAAGGATCTCGGAGTGCCGCTGTTTTCTTCTTAAGTTCTGAAAAAGAAAAGTGACTTAAGAAATGACAAATGATGAACTAGGACCAAAATGTTAATGAGGCGGCCTGAGGGAGGGACTGTGGGGAGGGTCTTCCGCTCTTTTCCGGCCCTTCCTTTACCTATGGGTATCTTTTTTCGTCCTTACTTAAACTTAAATGATGATTTTTTTTTCACAGTATTATTACAGAATATTTAAATTAAAATAAAAAAAATATGAAATGTAAAATGATTTCATAATTTATTATTTTATTTTCTACAGGAGTTTTTTCTTACTACAAACCTTTAGATATTTAATAACAGAAGACTGAATCTCTTTGTTTCTCAGACTGTAGATCATTGGATTTAGAAGGGGAGTCAATACAATATAAAGAAGAGAAATAAACTTGTTAACAGTCAGTGAATGTCCTCGGGAAGGGACCATGTAGATGATGACCATGGAGCCGTAATAGGTAGAGACAACCACCAAGTGAGAGCTACAAGTGGAGAAAGTTTTTTGCCGACCTGAGGTGGAGGAAATTCCAAATATAGTATTAAAGATACAGTTAGGGCCAGAAATATTTGGACAGTGACACAAGTTTTGTTATTTTAGCTGTTTACAAAAACATGTTCAGAAATACAATTATATATATAATATGGGCTGAAAGTGCACACTCCCAGTTGCAATATGAGAGTTTCCACATCCAAATCGGAGAAAGGGTTTAGGACTCATAGCTCTGTAATGCATAGCCTCCTCTTTTTCAAGGGACCAAAAGTAATTGGACAATGGATTCTAAGGGCTGCAATTAACTCTGAAGGCGTCTCCCTCGTTAACCTGTAATCAATGAAGTAGTTAAAAGGTCAGGGGTGGATTCCAGGTGTGTGGTTTTGCATTTGGAAGCTGTTGCTGTGACCAGACAACATGCGGTCAAAGGAACTCTCAATTGAGGTGAAGCAGAACATCCTGAGCCTGAAAAAAAAAGAAAAAAATCCATCAGAGAGATAGCAGACATGCTTGGAGTAGCAAAATCAACAGTTGGGTACATTCTGAGAAAAAAGGAATTGACTGGTGAGCTTGGGAACTGTAAAAGGCCTGGGCGTCCCCGGATAACAACAGTGGTGGATGATCGCCGCATACTTTATTTGGTGAAGAAGAACCCGTTCACAACATCAACTGAAGTCCAGAACACTCTCAGTGAAGTAGGTGTATCTGTCTCTAAGTCAACAGTAAAGAGAAGACTCCATGACAGTAAATACAAAGGGTTCACATCTAGATGCAAACCATTCATCAATTCCAAAAATAGACAGGCCAGAGTTAAATTTGCTGAAAAACACCTCAAGAAGCCAGCTCAGTTCTGGAAAAGTATTCTATGGACAGATGAGACAAAGATCAACCTGTACCAGAATGATGGGAAGAAAAAAGTTTGGAGAAGAAAGGGAACGGCACATGATCCAAGGCACACCACATCCTCTGTAAAACATGGTGGAGGCAACGTGATGGCATGGGCATGCATGGCTTTCAATGGCACTGGGTCACTTGTGTTTATTGATTACATAACAGCAGACAAGAGTAGCCGGATGAATTCTGAAGTGTACCGGGATATACTTTCAGCCCAGATTCAGCCAAATGCTGCAAAGTTGATTGGACGGCGCTTCATAGTACAGATGGACAATGACCCCAAGCATACAGCCAAAGCTACCCAGGAGTTCATGAGTGCAAAAAAGTGGAACATTCTGCAATGGCCAAGTCAATCACCAGAGACTTACTTATGAAATATTCTAGATAAGGATCTCGCATTAATCATTCCCGACAAGGCTGGGACTTTCATTACCTCATTTACTCAGTTGACCTTACCCTTGCAACTGGCTCAAGGGACTGAGAGAATGGGTGGCAAGAGTTGTTTACCTTGTTGCAAAATATTGTTGGAAATAATTTATGTCCATTTACTTATCAGAATGATCATGCTTTATATTCTGATCCAGAGATTTCTTAGCAAACCAAGAACCTAGCATTTTACGATGAGAATTGATGAATACCTTTTTTAGTTGTGAGGCTAAAAAAACATGAGCTCAGAGGAACCCCCAGAAGTAATTGTCTTAGTGCTTAGCTCAAATCTCCCTCCTTTCTGGAAGAAGACCCTCAAGTGTTTAAAGGATGGGTGGAGAACCTCATTTCTAGGAGAGGGTCTCACAGCTGCACCCCAACAGTTTGGGTCAAAGCCACTGATTCTATTAGTCCTGTGCCCTGGTCTGGGCATGCGGTGGGGTGCACGTTTGGATAAGTTGGCCACATAAGCTTAATAATTAGAGAATGGGTGTTGTTGAATGAAAAAAAAAACAGGAGTGCAAGTGTAAGGGTACCGTCACACGCGGTAACATTGCAGGCAATTTCAATGGCAATTTGCTTGTTGCAGTGAAATCATGGACACATTGTTCTATCTTGCTGCTGTGTACAAATGTAACAATGTGTCCATGATTTCACTGCAACCAGCAAATTGCCAGTGAAATTGCATGCAATGTTGCCGCGTGTGACGGTACCTTAAGACATATGCCAGGATAAGGTAAGGACTATATGTGATTAACAAGACAACTTTGCATATATTACCCAAGATGACATCTTAGTTCTTGATGTTTTTAAGGGATATGCCGAGATTAGATAAGGACTATAGACCACACACTCTGCCATTTGTGTTAATGTGTAAAAGAAGCAATCAATAATCTCACTAACATTTTCCAAACCAATCACACTAAGGGTTGAAAAGGTATAAGCTCTATTTTATTATTATTATTTATTTATATAGCGCCATTATATTCCATGGCGCTTGACATGCTAAAAGGGGCAGACTAGGACAAGTAACATAGTAACAATACAAGTAACAATAGCTGTGGACAATTCTGACGTACAGATACAAGAGGGGAGAAAATCCTGTCTGCGAGGGCTCACACGCTACAAGGGGCGGGTGAGGATACAGTAGCCGGTCGTGAGGCGGTGCGGTGGACCGGGTCTCATTGCAGGTTGTAGGCTTGGCGGAAGAGGTGGGTTTTCAGGCTTCTTTTGAAGCATGTGTGTTACAGCTTTCTTAAAAGAAAAGAGGGGAGCGCACATAGGGTTTTATCTTTAGATTAAATGAGTATGCCCTGATTAGGTCTGACTCACCTTGTTTGGTTGTGTCACAACCAACTAAATAGGTAATTTGAACAATGGCCGCTGCAGATGCCTCGCTGAAACAATGATGCAATGGAAAGAGAAGGCCAGGCTTCTTTTTATCCGCGCAGACGAAAGGAACGTCAATTGGGTTTCTCACAGAACCTCTTTATTATGCCGACGCGTTTCGTAGCAACACCTGCAACTTCCTCAGGGCTATCCTTGGATTTTCAGCAGATACATGGTCAATTGGAGTTACACGTAGGGAAACTTTTCCCCCATGTATTTCCGTACAATGTCGGGATAGACCGTGTTACAGGAACCCTTTAGAGATGTTATGTCTATGGAAATGTATCTCTTATGTAGGGGTTGCACCGTTCGTCCGACATATTGTTTCCCCCAATTGCACTCAAATAAATATATAACATAACTGGATTGACATGTGAGTCTGTGAATTATTTTGAAGACAGCAGCATTTTCACACTTAGATTGAAAAGTGTTTATGTTGTCACTGTTCGAGGAGCGGCACATGCAACCCTTTCTGTGACATTTAAAGGAGTCTCGTGTCAAAATGGAATTTTGACAACTCACAATTTTACTTTCATTTTCTCTCCTGAATCTACTTGGTGCCAGGATGTTTTTTTAGGGACCAAGCCCTCCAAATTGTAACTACAGGCCTGACAGGCAGAATTTTTTTTACTATCTTGATCATTAAGTGACAATGTTTTTCCAAAATCCTTCTAATTTACTCATTTTGAACTGAAAAAGTAGTGACAAAATTAGCATTGAAATACTCATTTTTTGATCTATCATAATTCCCTTTTAATAGTGTATTTTGTGGTAGGTCCTTACAATCCGCATACGCTGTCTGGATCAGTCTTTTGGGATACCTCCTTTCAAGGAACCGATCCATCAAGATTTTACTTTGACCCTGGAAATCTCTTTATAAGGGGCAGTTTTTTCTTATCCTCCTATATTGATTTCTCGGGACATTCTTTAGCCACTTGTTATAATGTCCACTATTAAAGTGGACGTATCTGTTCGCATCAACTTTTTTGAAGACATTTTTAGTTATTATCTTCCCCTCTCCATCATGGGATGTAGTGAGATCCAAGAAATGTATGTATTTGTTATTAACCTTGGTACCAATTCTATTCCCCAGATGTTATTGTTCACAGACTCCAGGAAGGGACCTAAAGTATTTTTACCATTATCAAAGATGATGAAAATATCATCAATAAATCTTTTATAAATTTGATATATTCTCTACATATTATTCAGAAAGTGCCAGGACTCGAAGGTAGCCATAAATTTGCATAAGTAGGTGCTACCTTCGAGCCCATAGCAGTCCCCCGTATCTGGTGGTACATTTTTTCTCCAAAGATAAAAAAGTTAATATGCAAAATAAAGGACATATTCTGTACAAGGAACTTTTTTGAATCTCTAGGATAGAATCATCTCTACCAATGAACATTTCAAAACAGGACAAACCGATATCATGTTCTATATTTGTGTATAGTCCAGTTACACCCATTATTGTAAAAGTATAAGATTCCTTCCAATGGATGTTTTGAATTATTTGGATCAAATGGGAGAAATCAATCAGATAACTCCTAAGGTCACATACGTTTGGGTTCATAATGCTGTCAACATACTCCGCCAAATTAGAAGTGAGCGAGCCAATGCCCGATAGTATGGGACGCCCCAGGGGGTTTAGTATAAACTTATGCAATTTTGGCAGATGGTATAGAAATGCTATCATTGGATCTTTTATTTTCAAGCCCTGAGGAAGTAGCAGATGTTGCTTCGAAACGCTTCGGCATAATAAAGAGGTTCTGTGACAAAAAGTATTGCCATTTCTTTGGTCTGCACGGATAAAAAAAAAACTAGCCTTTTCTTTCCATTTCATCACAGCTTTCTTAAGAAATGCCTTATTAGAGACCATCGCACCTGTAGTGCTCCGTAGTGCCCTCTCTTTTTCCTCCATAGATGCAATTCACTGGTCATGCTACGCACTTGGCATATTGCCATAACATACAAGAAATAGCAGGCACATATATTCCAGCACATTTCAGTTATGGAGAATATACTCAGTTACTCATTCTGTTCTATTTGGGTTACTTCCCTTCTTATGGTATAGTGAACCCAGTCCAGCACAACCCAGTCAAGCAACACAGTCTAATTCCATGACAGTCACTTTCCCTTTCCGTGGCTCCATGTGTATTCTCTTCACAGAAGCGGGTATATGGGGTTTTGTCTTGATTGCTAGAGTAGGGACTTATGTCCTCAAATGATAAAGAATCTGAATTGTTTCACCTTGTAGAAGAGAGAGGAAAGAATAACCCAGTAGGTCCAGAGAAGAACCTTTTTCTCTTAGATGCTCAGGGAGACTCAGCCTGGTAAAGTTCACACACCAGTCTGTCTTGGCAGTTAACTTAAAGATGATGTAACTTGAAGTAACATGAGGCCTTGCTGCTAGAATTCCATCCTCCGTGATCGTCTTCCTTTGGGCCACTCTATTAGGTGGTCGATCTTTAGACTCAACATTGTCCCATGCTCTGTGCCAAAGACGTCACTTTAGAATCACACTAAGCTCTTGTCTACTTTCTTCTTCTATTGCCATATCACCCACATCTTGAGGTACTAACAATCTTCAGACTATACTAGGCCCCAGCATATCACTAGAGCCAATCTAACATTCTAGAAGAAAATGGTCTTCTTTGTGAGCTAATCCCTCCCACTGTTTTCTTGTCCTAACTCTTAAAGAGGACTTGTCACCCCCCCCCCCCATGGATATGAAGCTAAGGGCAGCACTGAATGCAGCATGTCTGGTGCATTCAAGCAAGGAGTCCCTGATGTCTGATGGCGGCTGGTACCCCGACATAATAGTTTAGTAAAACTTACAAGCTGGAGACAAGTAGGCTGTCCCTGGTGCGGCAGGCTGTGTCTCTGTGCCGCCTCCCTGCTGCCAATCACGTCCTCCTCGCTCTGTCTCTGCTCCCTGTGCTGGTGACGCAGGAAGAGCGAGGTCATGCTTATCCCTGCCCCCGGCCAGCTGTCCCGCCTCCTGCTGTGATGTCAGAGCATTTCCCCGACCAGCTCCATAGCATAACATGCAGCTGGGCGGGGAAATGATTTGATGTCACAGCAGGAGGCAGAACAGCCGGCCGGCGGTGGAGATAACATTACCTACTGCGTCACCAGCACAGACAGAGTGAGGAGGATGCGATTGTCAGCAGGGAGGCGGCACAGAGACACAGGCTGCCGCACCAGGGACAGCCTACTAGTCTTTAGCTTGTAAGTTTTGCTAAACTATTATCTCGGGGTACCAGCCGCCATCAGACATGGGAGACCTCTTGCCTGAATGCAGAAGACATGCTGCATTCAGTGCTGCCCTTAGCTCAACATGTATGGTTGGTGACAGGTCCTCTTTAACTATATCTGACTCTATTCACTTTCTTTTGCTGAGCAGAACTCGGCATACCCACATGATCAGGCAGGACATTGCTCAGGCAAAAATTGACTGTCTGACTCTACTGTCAGATCGCACAATACTACACTCCTTCACGTAGCATATTATACCATACCATCACAATTCACATATGTTACTTACAAAGAGGACAAAATTCACATGACATTAGAACGACTCGATAGTTTTTTTTCAGGGAAAGGAATGCAACAGTAACCTGTCCACCTCCTAACAGCTTGAATTCAACTTTATCCTTTACATCATTTTAATTTTACATAATAAAACATGATTTTGTTTTAAATAAATGACCTTAAAATGATATTAAATATGACATGAAGGCTCTATAAAGACAGTGGTGTGAAAAAGTATTTGCCCTCTTCCTGATTTCTTTTTTTAATCAGGTTCATTTTTGTTGAATTGAATTCAAGATCAATACTCCAGTAACAAAATATTAGAAATGTCATGACCTAATTCCCCCCCTACAACATTGCATTGGTGCAGATGATCCGCTATAATACACAATGGCATTTGTTACTACTTGAATGAATTTTGTTCAATTAGGAATTTAAACCCTTCCTGATTTCTTATTCTTTTGCATGTTTGTCACAGTTAAATGTTTCAGATCATCAAACAAATGTAAATATTAATCAAAACTAACACAAGTAACAGAACATGCAGTTTATAAATAAATATCTTTATTATTAAGGGAAAAAGAAATCCAAACCTACAGGGCCCTGTGTGAAAACGTGATTGCACCCCTCCTCCCCTTAAAACATAAATTACTTGTGGTTTATTACATTTTGGGAAGCTGTATTTGATTTCCCTAACCAAACCCAGGCCTGATTACTACCACAACTGTTCTTAACCAAGAGATCACTTAACAGGAAATTCCTGGCAAAGTGAAGTTGATCAAAAGACCCTCAAAAGCTAGATAGATATCATGCCATTATGTAAAGGACTTCAGGAACAAAAGAGAAACAAAGTAGTTAAGATCTATTAGTTTGGAATAGGTTATAAAGCCATTTCTAAAGCTTTGGGACTCCAGTGAACCACAGTGAGAGTCATAATCCACAAATGGTGAAAACATTAAACAGTGGTGAACCATCTCTGAAGTGGCCGGCCGATCAAAATTACCTCAAGAGCATAGCGATGACTCATCCAATAGGTCATAAAAGATCCCACAACAACAACCAAAGAACTGCAGGCCTCCCTTGCCTCAGTTAGGGTCAGTGTTCATGACTCCTCCATAAGAAAAAGACTGGGCAAAAATGGCCGCATGTCATAAATCCAAGACAAAAACTACTCCTGAGCAAAAAGAACATAAAGGCTAAGCTCAGTTTTGATAAAAGGCATCTTGATGATCCCCAAGACTTTTGAAAGAATACTTTATGGACTGAGGAGACTAAAGAAGACATTTTGGAAGGTGAATGTCCCATTACATCTGGAGTAGAAGTAACAGCATTTCAGAAAAGGAACATCATTCCAACAGTAAAATATGGTGGTGGTAGTGTGATGGTTTGGGGCCGTTTTGCTGCTTCAGGTTCTGGAAGACTTGCTAATGAAAATGGAACCATGAATTCTGCTGTCTACAAAAAATCCTGTAGGAAAATGTTTGGCCATCTGTTCATGACCTCAAGCTGAAGAGCACTTGGGTTATGCAGCAGAACAATGATCCAAAGAACACCAGCAAGTCACCTCTAAATGGCTGAAGAAAAACATTGTAAAAGACTCATTGCCAGCTATTACAAATGCTTGACTACAGTTGCTGCTAAGGGCTGTCCAACCAGTTATTAGGTTTAGTGGACTATCAGTTTTTCACACAGAGCCCTGTAGGTTTGGATCTCTTTTTCACCTAATAAAAAAAAATCTTTATTTATACATTACATGTTGTGTTTTATTGTGTTATCTTTGTCTAATATGTAAATGTGTCTGGTGATCTGAAACATCTTTTAAAATCATTGGTTTTCATATGAATATGTCTCATTTTCAATTGTGGAGGTCTAAAATCTTGTGGAGAAGTTTCTCACAAGAGTTTTTTTGGGTGTCTCTTGGTATAGATGCCACGTTTGGTAGATCAATCACTGAGGTATGGATAAAAATGTATGTTCAAGATTATCCATGTTTCCTTCTGTGTCTCCATACCATTACCCAAGATGGGGTCTGCTGCCTCTTTATGTCCACGCATTTCCTGACTTCCTGCTCATTCTTGACTTCCAGACCTTTCTTGAGTATTTGACTTCAGCTCTGGCACCTCTGTGCATCATCTGATTTTGCTCCATCTCCAGCTAGTCAGGGTCACTTGTTCTATCTTCTCTGCAGTCATCTGATCTGCTTACCTCATCTGTTTTTGGCTTGATTTCCAGCAACAAGCTGTACTCTGTAAAGGATTGATCCTGCTGCCGGTTACATTGATTTCACTTTGCTGCACATAAGCTCAGCTGCACTTAAGGGTCAGCTTCTGCTATTTAGATTGTTTGATTATTATTTACAAGTGCGGTTTCTGGACTGTTCAGGACTGTAGTATTAGCTGCACTGCACTGTGCTAAAGTTCACACTGTGTTTATTCAAAGCCTTTTATGTTAACAGCCTCACAGTGTGTGAACAATTACTTACAGACTCTTTCCATTGCCCGCTTGTTGTGAGAACTGTTTATCTGGACTATTTCTGCTGCCGGTCATGCCGGGTATTAGAACTGTTTCCTGAAGGACTTATTTCAGCCCACTTATATTTGTCCTTTGTTTGCTGCACCTTCACATAACCTGCTTTGTTGCATATTTGAATAGTATAGTTTTAAACCTAAACCTTGCCTCTGTCTTGTACTGCCATACTATATGCTATAAGATTCCTGAAAGTTTCCACATTATTGTAACACTTTTATATTTTTATAGAGCTCACATTCTTTACAGCCTTAGACATATGTTAAAATTAGAAAGAGCCTCCAAACTACTCTATAAAATGAATTGTATAGATCTATCAGATATCAAAATGAAAGCTTTCTAACCACATAGTGTACAATTCTTATGTAGCTTGGCTGTTCTCAATCACTCTGAATGAGCAGAGTGATAAGTTACCCCCATAACCTATTGTCGTTGTCTAGGTGCTAGCTGATACATTTCTATGTTGTAACATTAAAGGGAACCTGAGCCCTAAAAATCACTTAAAAATTAATAGGCTGGGGGGTGATTTTTAGGGGTCAGGTTCCCTTTAACTTTACCTTGTATTAGAAACACCCAATCCTTGAAATACAACAATGTCTACATACTACTCAAATTAGAACAAAAATGATGTATAATTGAACTAGACCTTTATTTAACGTGGGATCTTAAAATCAAAATTTTCATCATCTTTTGCATAGCCCTCTTGATCTTATTGTTCCTCAGGCTGTAAATGACGGGATTTAGCATTGGTGTCGCTACTAAATACAAAAGGGATCTGTGTTTGTTGATATTGGATGAGCTCTCATCAGATGGAGTCATGTAGACTGCGATTAGGGTGCCGTAATATACACACACTGTGGTGAGGTGGGAGCTACAAGTGGAGAAGGCTTTTCTTCTACCGTAAGTTGAAGAAATGTTAAGGATGGTATAGAATATGCAAATGTAAGAAATAATGATAAAAGCAAATGGTAAAATTATAATAAAAATGCCATAAACAAAGTCTAGCAATTTAAAAGTTGAAGTGTCTGAAGTGACCAACGCCATAACGGGACCAAGGTCACAGAAGAAGTGGTCAATGGAATTCAAGGCACAGAAGTTGAACTGGATGATAAGGAAAAATTCACTCGATATCAACACAATAACCAACAACCAAGAACCAATGACCATCCGGAGGCAAAGATCTGGACTCATTATTGAGAGATATTGTAATGGGTGACAAATAGCCAAATATCGATCCAATGACATGATGACAATAAGGAAACATTGAACTAAACCAAAAATAGTAACAAAATGCAACTGAATTAGACAGCTCCAAATGGACAACATGCCCTTCTCGACAAGGATGATGTGCAGCATTATGGGAACAATGCTATTAGTGAGTAAGACATCGGCAATGGATAGATGTTTCAGAAAGAAAAACATTGGAATTTTTAGGTGGTCAATAATGGTCACTAAGAGAATAATGAGAAGATTTCCTCCCAGAATGCAAATATAACTCAGGAGAAGCAGAAGGAAGAGAAGAGTTTTGTATTTGGAAAGACTTTGGAATCCGAGAAGACGGATGTGAGTGACTTGTGTCTGATTCTCCGGACACAATTTATATGTCAACATATCACAACGTAATTGTTTTCCTTCTGTAAATGAATACAATTTAAACAAACATGCAATCAAAAAGGTATAAAATGTATCACATCAAATAGAATATTTGGTGCAGTGTTCTGCTTTCAATGGTTTACCTTAGAGACGATGCACAATAGGTCTGGGGTGTTTTCAGCCCTGATGTGACATATGCACGTTGTTGACTAATGGGATATAATTAGAGACTTTTACAAAATGTTGACTCCATTTATAATGTGAATTAAACATGACAAATTCCTGTGGGATCCTGATAATGAAACTCAAGCGAATGAACTCAACAGATGAGACACTTGTTTAGATTATATGATAATTAAGTCCCTCAATGGGAAAGAATGATTATGGCTCAAGTATAATGTGTCTTATTGTTACTATTTTTTATATAAACAGTTGATAACACTGCTTTATTAAGTTACTAGCTGTACTACCCGGCTACGCCCGTTAATAAATAACTGCTGTTAGCTATAACAAAATAGAATTTGAATATGTCATATTAACGACCTGTAGAAAAATAGGAGCTGAGCTGTGATTGGTTGCTATAGGCAGCCAAATAAATCTCCAGTCAACAGTAAACCCTCCCCCCGGCCGGGCAGTATATATTACCTCACACATACACATAATAGACAGCTCATGTGACTGACATCTGCCTTAATTCCCTATATGGCACATGTGCTGCACATTGGCTGTTTTTAATCAGATGTTTATGTTTGGAAATTAAAGATAGCACATGTATGAGGCGAGTTGTGTGAGGTGATTTGTGCACATCTGTGTCTGTCTGTGTGGTGTGTGTGTCCCTGGGGTGTGTGCATGTGTGTGTCCCTGTGGGGTGAATGCATGTGTCCCTATAGGGTGTGTATGTGTGTGTGTCCCCGTGGGGAGGGGGTGGGGGTCTGTGTAGTGTGTGTCTCTGTTGTGTGTGTCTCTATGTGGTGTGTGTGTGTCCCTGTGGGGTGAGTGCATGTGTCCCTATAGGGTGTGTATGTGTGTGTGTCCCTGTGGGGGGGTGGGGGTCTGTGTAGTGTGTGTCTCTGTTGTGTGTGTCTCTATGTGGTGTGTGTGTCCCTGTGAGGTGAGTGCATGTGTCCCTATAGGGTGTGTATGTGTGTGTCCCTGTGGGGGGGTCTGGGTGGTGTGTGCGTATATGTGTTGTGTGTGTCTCTTTGTGGTGTGTGTGTCCCTGTGGGGTGAGTGCATGTGTCCCTATAGGGTGTGTATGTGTGTGTGTCCCTGTGGGAGGTAAGTGTCTGTGTGGGGTGTGTGTGTGTCTCTGTGCTGTGTGTGTCTCTTTGTGATGTGTGTGTGTGTGTTTCCCTGTGCGGTGAGTGCATGTGTCCCTATAGGGTGTGTATGTGTGAGTGTCCCTGTGGGGGGGATCTGTGTGGTGTGTGTGTGTCTCTTTGTGGTGTGTGTGTGTGTCCCTGTGGGGTGAGTGCATGTGTCCCTATAGGGTGGCTATGTGTGTGTGTCCTTGTGGGGGGGGTCTGTGTGGTGTGTGTGTCTGCGTTGTGTTTGTCTCTTTGTGGTGTGTGTGTGTGTGTGTCCCTGTGGGGTGAGTGCATGTGTCGCTATAGGGTGTGTGTGTGTGTCCTTAGGTGTGTGTGTGTGTGTCTATGTGTTGTGTGTGTCTCTTTGTGGTGTGTGTGTGTTTGTTCGGGTGCGTGGTGAGTATACAATGTTGGGGCTGCACATTAGCGACTATACACTTGCTGTTACTCTTTGTGTGTGGTGTGTATACATGTCCCCATGCGTGGTGACAATCTCATGTTGGGGCCCCACCTTAGTGACTCTATGCTGGTATGTGTTGTTAGTCTTTGGCGCTATCATTAAGCGCCTCTCATTCACAACTGTCAACTAGTAACTGTCACTTTTTCCCCATTATGTAGATAGGGGAAAAATTGTTTGGTGAATTGGAATGCGCGGGGTTAAAATTTCGCCTCACAATATAGCCTATGACACTCCCGGGGTCCAGACGTGTGACTGTGCAAATGTTTGTGGCTATAGCTGACAGCTGTCGATTTTCCTGCAACACTTTTCCATTCACTTTTTCCCCATTATGTAGATAGGGGCAAAATTGTTTGGTGAACTGGAACGCGCAGGGTTAAAATTTCGCCTCACAACATAGCCTATGACGCTCTCGGGGTCCAGATGTGTGACTGTGCAAAATTTTGTGGCTGTAGTTGCGACGGTGTAGATGCCAATCCCGGATATACATACATACACACACACACGCACACACACACACGCACACACACACACACGCACACACACACATACACACACATTCAGCTAGGGCAGCACGGTGGCTCAAGTGGCTAGCACTGTAGCCCTTGCAGCGCTGGGGTCCTGAGGTCCTGGGTTCAATTCCCACCAAAGACAACATCTGCAAGGAGTTTGTATGTTCTCACCATGTTTGCGTGGGTTTCCTCTGGGCACTCCAGTTTCCTCCCACATTGTAAAGACATACTGATAGGATATTTAGATTGTGAGCTCCAAGAGAGACAGCATTACTCATGCATGTAAAGTGCTATGGAATTAATAGCGCTATATAAATGAATAAATATTATATTAGATATGATACATTACACAACTATTTTTTTACCGGCTTTTAGCTCGATCTGGGGCCTTGTCCACTTGATGGATGAATCTGCTTTAGGAAGATCAATCTTGTGTAGCCTAGTATGGCCCACAAGGGTCTCTTTAAGCCCTAGATAGGTCCACCAAGGTCTTCACCATTTTCATGATAGTATCTAGCCATTAGGTTGCTGGTCTTCCACTTCACCTTGTCTCATCTGTTCTTCCTCCATGATGTCCTTCTCAGTGATTGCTCTCTTCATATGATGTTTAAACAGGTTGTAGCTTGGTGATCCTTGCTTCAAGTGACAGGTCTGTCATGATTTGTTCAAAAATTGTTTTGTTTGTTCTTCTTGCAATCCATGGTATTGATAACATCCTTCTCCAGCACCACATGTTAAAGGTGTTGACTCTTCTTCTGTCTTGTTCCTTTATCATCCCGGTATTGCATCCATGTTACCACAGAAAATACGAGACTATGTGTCTATATCCCCAGTGAGATGTTACATGATTTGAGGAACTTGAAAAGTGACTTCTATAGTTTCACTTCAAATACAATTACAACTAAGCCCCACTGTCTTTGTACCCCATTTACCACACCATACCATCAATGTTTGTGTTCCAGCAGTCTTAGAGGCATCTATCCACTGTGGGTTACTGTCAGACCAATAGCGCTGGTTTTGTTTGTTAACTTCCCCATCGAACAAAAAAGTTTTCCTCATCCCTCATCTGAAGACAATTGTCTATGCTGTGAAGATACGAGATGTGCAGCATCTGAAACAACAGATCCTGGAAGCCTGTGCTGCACTTCTTCTGTTGCTATCAGTGTGTCCAGAGTGGGAGAAGAGGGTTGTATTGACAATCCAACACAATGGGCAGCACTTTGAACAAATTTTATAAGTGGACATAAACTTGTAAATAACTCATGAGAGAATAAAGTGACGTTACAACCAAGCACACCATTGTTTTTCTTATGAAATTCTCAATATGTTTGATGTGTCACATGACCCTTTCCCCATTGAAAAAAAATAAAGTTGGACCCAAAATGGCCGACTTCAAAATGGCCACCATGGTCACCACACATCTGGAAAGGTTTTCCCCCTCCCAAATACTGATGTGCCACAAACAGGAAGTTGATATCACCAACCATTGCCATTTTATTTAGGTGCATCCATATAAATGACCCACCCTGTATATAAGGGACAAGTATAGAGACCTTTTCAATGATCTTTTTACTCTTAGGCCCGAAACAGGGACAAGGGGGAGTCCTCTACGTCTGGAGGAAAGAAGGTTTAATCATAATCACAGACGCGGATTATTTACTGTAAGAGCAGTGAGACTATGGAACTCTCTGCCACATGATGGTGTAATGAGGGAGTCACTACTAACATTTAAGAAGGGCCTGGATGCCTTTCTTGAAAACTATAATATTACCAGTTATATACTCTAGATTCCGTGATAGGGCGTTCATCCAGGGATCTAGTCTGATTGTCGTATATGGAGTCAGGAAGGAATTTTTTTTCCCCAATGTGGAGCTTAGTGTTGCCACATGGGTTTTTCACCTTCCTCTGGATTAACATGTTAGGCTATGGGTTGAACTAGATGGACTTAAAGTCTTCCTTCAACTTTAAAAACTATGAAACTATGAAACTATATTATGTAGAGTGAGCAAAATTTTAGTTATAGTTCCAATAATGATGGGTAGACTCATGGATAGTCTGGCTCACCAAATTTGCACAGACTAAAAACAATCTCAGGTTCAAGAACCAAACTTGATCCTGGATAACAAATCCTAAACAAGTCAATAGGGATCCGAATGTCAGGGCCGAATAACGGCTGTAAAATTGTTGCAGTAAGTGCTAGGGGACTCCAAATTGAGGCAAAATGGGGGAAAGAGGAGGACAGCCATACTTACCATGTTTTCCACAAGATAATAGTGCAAACAGACTCCTTTCCAAGCCTGCTCATTAAGTCTCATGAGTATTGACTATTTTCCCACCACCCTCTGTGCTAGCATCTGTGATTGGCTACAGACTTTTATTCACGACCCCACCCTCTGTTTCAGCATCAATGACTGGTTGCAGATGAGTATGCTGTATAGAGATGAGCAGACACTTTAACGTTCGGGATTTGCTGAACAACGGAGTGTTTGCTCAATTGTTCGCCAAACTGTTCATCAAAACGCCTTGAACCCCATTGAAAGCAGTGGAAGGCAACATAAAATGCATAGAAAACACCTTCAAAGCAGCCTAAAAGCTGCAAAACTGTTCATATTAACGGCAGACATCTGTAAAATTGACAATCTTTGACCCAGAGTACAAATAATATCATGGCGTAGAAGGTTGGAGGAGGTTTAAACTAGGGATTGGGGGGAGGGTATTCATTGTACAGGAGGAGAGGATAGTGTAAATAGTAACCTGGGCACAAGTAATAAAATTGGGGGTGGCATGGGGTGTGTGGTTAGAACAGTCAATATAGTAGGAAAGAATAGAGGTAAACAGAGATGCATAAAGTGCATGTACACTAATGCCAGAAGCCTCACCAACAAAATGGAGGAATTAGAATTGATTTTGTTGGAAAATAATTATGACATGGTGGGGATATCGGAGACATGGCTGGATGAGAGCCATGACTGGGCTGTTAATTTACAGGGCTATTGTCTGTTCAGAAATGACCGTACAAATAAGCAAAGAAGGGGTGTTTATATGTAAAATCATCCTTAAAACCCATCCTGCGTGATAATATAGGTGAATCTAATGGAAATGTAGAGTCCCTGTGGGTGGAGATAAGGGGAGGGTGAAAAAATAATAAATTACTGATAGGGGTTTGTTATAAGTCTCCAACAATAATGCAAGTGGAGGAGAATATCCTCATAAAGCAAATAGATGAAGCAGCGATTTAGGGAGAAGTCATTATTATGGGGGACTTCAACTACCCTGAAATACATTGGAGAACAGAAACCTGCAGATCTAGCAAAGGTAATAGGTTTTTGACCACTATGAGAGACAATTACCTTTCACAACTGGTTCAGGACCCAACAAGAAGGGGGGCACTGCTGGACCTAATATTAACCAACAGGCTGGACCGCATATCAAATATACAGGTTGGAGATCACTTGGGTAATAGTGATCATAAAATAATAAGTTTTCAAGTATCCTTTAATAAGATGTGTAATAGAGGGGCTACAAGGACACTAAACTTCAGGAAGGCAAATTTCCAACGGTTGAGAGATGATCTTAGTGTAATAAACTGGGACGATGTCCTGAGACATAAAAGTACACAAAGCAAGTGGGAGACGTTTATTAGCATCCTGAATAGAGCATGTGCACAATATATACCCTATGGGAATAAGCATGCTAGAAATAGGAGGAAACCACTATGGCTAAATAAGGCTGTAAGGGGCGCAATAAGTGACAAAAAGAAAGCATTTAGGGAATTAAAACAAGTAGGTAGTGATGAGGCATTAAATAAATACAGAAAATTAAATAACATTTGTAAAAAGCAAATCAAGGCAGCAAAGATTGAGACAGAGAGACTCATTGCCAGAGAAAGTAAAAATAATCCCAAAATATTTTTTAACTACATTAATAGTAAGAAACTAAAAAATGATTGTGTTGGCCCCCTTTAAAAATAATCTGGGTAAAATGGTGGATGAGGATGAGGAAAAAGCCAATATGCTAAATGACTTTTTTTCAACAATATTTACACAAGAAAATCCCATGACAGAGAATATGATCAGTGATAACAAAAACTGTCAATTAAATGTCACCTGCTTAACCCAGCAGGAAGTACGGCATCGTCTAAAAATCACTAAAATTGACGAATCCTGGGCCCGGATTGGATACACCCCAGAGTGCTGCAGGAATTAAGTACTGTCATAGATAGACCATTATTTTTAATCTTTAAAGATTCCATAATAACAGGGTCTGTACCACAGGACTGGTGTATAGCAAATGTGGTGCCAATATTCAAAAAGGGAACAAAAACTGAACTTGGAAATTATAGGCCAGTAAGCTTAACCTCTACTGTGGGTAAAATCCTAGAGGGTTTTCTAAGAGATGCTATACTGGAGTATCTGAAGAAAAATAACCTCATGACCCAATATCAACATGGTTTTACGAGGGACCGTTCCTGTCAAACTAATCTGATAAGCTTCTATGAAGAAGTAAGTTCTGGACTGGACCAAAGGAATGCAGTGGATGTGGTGTATATGGACTTTTCAAAAGCTTTTGATACGGTGCCACACAAAAGGTTGATACATAAAATGAGAGCAATGGGGATAGGGGAAAATATGTGTAAGTGGGTTAAAAACTGGTTTAGCGATAGGAAACAAAGGGTGGTCATTAATGGAACACACTCAGAATGGGTCACAGTTAACAGTGGGGTACCAGAGGAGTCAGTGTCGGGCCCACTTCTTTTTAATATATTTATTAATGACCTTGTAGGGGGCATACAGAGTAGAATCTCAATATTTGCAGATGACACTAAACTCTGCAGGGTAATCAATACAGAGGAGGACAATTTTATATTACAGGAGGATTTATGTAAACTAGAAGCTTGGGCTGATAAATGGCAAATGAGCTTTAATGGGGATAAATGTAAGGTCATGCACTTGGGCAGAGGAAACAAAAGGTATACGGTAATTATGTGCTTAATTGTAAAACACTGGGCAAAACTGTCACTGAAAAAGACCTGGGTGTATGGGTAGATGACAAATTCACATTTTGTGGCCAGTGTCAGGCAGCTGCTGCAAAGGCAAATAAAATAATGGGATGCATTAAAAGAGGCATAGATGCTCATGAGAACATAATTTTACCTCTATACAAGTCACTAGTGCGACCACACTTAGAATACTGTGTACAATTCTGGTCTCCGGTGTATAAGAAAGACATAGCTGAACTAGAGCGGGTCCAGAGAAGAGCGACCAAGGTTATTGGAGGACTGAAGGGTCTGCAATACCAAGACAGGTTATTAGAGGACTGAGGGGTCTGCAATACCAAGACAGGTTATTAAACTTTGGGTTATTTAGCTTGGAAAAACGAAGGCTTAGGGGTGATCTTATAATAATGTATAAATATATGAGGGGACAGTACAGAGACCTTTCTAATGATCTCTTTATTCTTAGACCTGAGACGGGGACAAGGGGGCATCCTCTAAGTCTGGAGGAAAGAAGGTTTAATCATAATCACAGACGCGGATTCTTTACTGTAAGAGCAGTGACACTATGGAGCTCTCTCCACATGATGTTGTAATGAGGGAGTCACTACTAACATTTAAGAAGGGCCTGGATGCTTTTCTTGAAAACTATAATATTACCAGTTATATATACACTCGATTCTTTGATAGGGCGTTGATCCAGGGATCTAGTCTGATTGCCGTATCTGGAGTCAGGAAGGAATTTTTTTTCCCCCAATGTGGAGCTTAGTGTTGCCACATGGTTTTTTTTTTGCCTTCCTCTGGATCAACATGTTAGACTATGGGTTGAACTAGATGGACTTAAAGTCTTCCTTCAACTTTAAAAACTATGTTACTATGTAAAACTATGTTACTATGGGTACATGAGACATGGTCTGTGCCAACCTGGACACTCTTCAAAATCAGTAAAAACTAGGAGGTGGCTCACATTCACTTACATTTCAGAGGTGGGTGAAACTCAGCTAGAATTTACAGATGGATGAGTCACAGGGGAAAAGTGGCAGCAGTTTTCTATATTTTGGAAATGCCCACTATGGGTGCAAGATACAAGACCTTGCCTCAGGATTTCAATGTTCAATATGGAGTAAAAGTATGATGAGTTACAGGAGTAGGTATGTCGGTCAGAGAGCCCTGCTCAAGTCATGCACCACAAAGCAAGGAAACCCCAAGAAGAATACCCACTTTTCAAAAAATTAGGGTCCCACCAAAGGAAAGTGACATCCATCATATAGAGTTTATTTTGGACCACAATGGCAGCAAAGCAGGAGGCATAGGGCAAGCATTTCAAGGTTCAGTATTCAGGAAGAGGGGCAGGAGTGTGCTCAGAGAACCTTACTCTAGTAATGCACCACACAGCAAGGAGACCCCAAGATGAGTCCACGCTTTTCAAAAAAATTATACTCCGATGACGGAGATTTTGTATTGGGCCACAATGGCAGATGGGCCCATCATTTCAAGGTTCACTATTCAGAAAGAGGTGCAGGAGTGACAGGAGTAGGGTTTGTGATAAGAGAGCCCAGATAAAGGAGACTCCAAGAAGAGTCTCCCTTTTAAAAAAAAAATGAGACACAGACACCACTAAAGTGGCATTAATAGCCCCAGAGTTTATACATTGCAATGGGGAGATGAATGCAACAGACTGAAAAATATACCAGCGCCTAGTCTCCCCAGTCTGCCACTGAAGTGTAAAAGTCCTTGGAGATCCATGACTTGTTCATTTTGATAAACACTGGCTGCCGGAGAACTACAAAACCTCCAAGGCATTAGTGATGAGCTCAGGCCACGTTTCCAGTTTTGAAGCCAAAACAGGGTCCATGCTTACAATAATAGCATCAATATGGAGCTGTAGATACTTCTGCACCATGCAGTCTTGGCATTCATTATGTGTCAGACTTGTTATCTCTTCTTGCATTGCAAAGGATGTTTTAAAAAAGGTCAAACAACTCCCAGAATTGACTTCTAACAGTCACAATGCTGACGCTAAAGTTTTTACAATGATGAGACGATGTTCCCTGGGTTTGAAATGTAGAACTGCAATGCTCACTGTGTCCGCCGCTGTTCTTTTGGGGTAAACCAGTACCGAGTGTCTAAAAGTTTCTTCTGTACTCCTGCATGTGTGCTTTTCTTTCCAATATGGGGATCATGTTGCAGATATTGCAGCAAGAAGATGTGTCTTTCTCATCCAGGAGTCCCAAGTCCATGTTATTATTATTATTTATTATTATAGCGACATTAGATCCATGGCGCTTTACAAATGGAAAGGGAGTACAAGGTACCTGGACAACATATGGCACACAGGTACAGGAAGAGAGAGGACGCTGTTCGCAAGGGCTCACAATTAGGGATGAGTGAGTATAATCGTTACTATTCGGTACTCGCCGAATAGTAACGATATTCGGGCTACTCGCTACTGCCAGAATTTCTTGTGATTAATCAGGAGTAGTGAGTAGTCCTTTAACTTTCACAGTGTATCTATATATACACTGCGAAAGTGCACTAAAAGTGAATAAAAGTTGTTAAAAAATAAAAAAATATCATACCCACCTATCCGACACCTGCACCGGGAGCAGCAAAGAATACATCCGATCAATGACAAGGACCTGTGAGTCTGACAGCCAATCAGATGGCCAGACGTCACAAACCACCTGATCACTACCAGCCACCTGATTGGCCAGATTGCCAGGTCTTGAATGTGCATCAATGACCTGGCCATCTGGCCAATCAGGTGGCTGGTAGCAATCACATGGTTTGTGACATCTGGCCATCTGATTGGCCAGATAGCTACCAGCCATCTGATTGGCTGTCAGACTCACAGGTCCTTGTCATTGATCGGAAGTCTTCTTTGCCGGTCCCGGTGCAGGCGTCGGATGGGTGAGTATGATATTTTTTTATTTTTTAACAACTTTTATTCACTTTTAGTGCACTTTCGCAGTGTATATATAGATACACTGCGAAAGTACTCGCACAGCCCATTCACTGCCATTGGACTCGCTATACTCGCAATGAGTACCGAGTACCGGAACCTACTCGTTGCGAGTATAGCGAGTCCGATTATTGCAGTACTCGCTCATCCCTACTCACAATCTATCCTACTCACAATCTATAGTGATGATACATTAGGAGAGGGTAAAGTTGGTTGTGCAGCGGTTTGGTGGACTGAGGATCACAGTAGGTTGTAGGCTTGTCGGAAAAGTTGAGTCTTCAGGTTTCTTTTGAAGGTTTGCAGAGTAGGTGAGAGTCTGATATGTTGGGGGAGAGAGTTCCAGAGTATGGCGGATGCACGGAAGAAGTCTTGTAAGCGGTTGTGGGAAGAAAAGATAAGGTGGGAAGCAGAGGAGGAGACTGTGAGTGGAACTTAGAGTTTTAAAGTGGGGCGTCTGAGAAATTGGGAGCCAGTGAAGGGCTTGGCAGAGAAGAGAGATTGGGGAATAGCAGGGAGACAGGTGGATTAGTCGGGCAGTACAGTTTAGGATAGATTGGAGAAGTGCATGAGTGCTAGATGGAAGGCCAGCGAGCAGGAGGTTACAATAATCAAGGCGGGAGATGATGAGGGCATGGACAAGAGTTTTTGCAGTGTCGGGGTCGAGGAATGAATGGATCCAGGAAATATTTTTGAGTTGAAGTCGGCAGGAGGTAGCAAGAGCTTGAACATGTAGCTTGAATAAGATGGTGCATTCAATAATTACCCTGAGGCACTGAGCGTGGGGAACTGGGGAAAGTGAGCAGCTGCTGACATTGATAGAGAAGTCAGGTAGAGTGGGATGGGGGAAATATGATGAAATCTGTTGTGTCCATGTTCAGTTTCAGAAAGCAAGCAGAAAAGAAAGATGAGATAGCCGACAGACTTTGTGGAATTTTGGATAGCAAGGAGGTGATGTCGAGTCCAGAGAGATAGATCTGGGTGTAGTCAGCATAGAGATGATACTGAAGACTGAGGAACTCAATGAGCTTACACAAACTGAGAGTGGAGATGGAGAAAAGAAGTGGTCCGAGGACCGATCCTTGGGGATACAGACAGAAAGGGGGTAAGGGAAGAGGTGGTGTGTGGGAGGGTGACGCTGAATGTCCAGACAGTTAGATAAGAGGAGATCCAGGAGAGGGCTACGTCAGTGATACCAAGAGATTTCAGAATCTGTAGCAGGAGGGAATGGTCAAAAGTGTCGAAGGCGGAAGGTAGGTTGAGGAGGAGGACAGAGTAGTGCCGTTTGCTCTTGACGGTTAATAGGTTGTTGTTAAATTTGGTTACGGCAGTTTCGGTGGAGTGGTGCGGTCAAACGTAAGATTGCATGCGGTCAAAGAGGGAGAAGGAGGAGAGGTGGAAGGACAGTTCAAGATGGACGTGGTGTTCCAGTAGTTTTGAGGCAAAGGGGAGAAGTGATATTGGGCGATAGCTAGAAACAGATGATGGGTCGAGGGAGGGCTTTTTGAGGATTGGTGTGATCAAGGCATATTTGAAGGATAATGTTGTATTGATGGCAGCAGGGTAATATTCCCGCTTGCTTCCTCTACCCTCTGTCCTTTTCCTCTGCCCACAGAAAGGTGATCAATATCCCCCTCATCTGCAAACTCTTCCATGCTCATCGCCTATTCCTCCTTATCCTCCTCCATTTCTTCCTTGGTTCCTGTACCTTTATCAACAGTTTGGCTGCTATCATGAGTCCCCGTCTATTGCTCTTCTCTACGCTCCCACGCCACCCAACTCTGTCATGATGACAGTCCGAACCTTTCAGATTTTGTTATCCCTTCTGCATCCTCCTTGTCCTCTACTTCCTCTTCTTCCTCTTGGAACACTACTTGACTCTGCACACTGGTCAAAGTGTGCTCCAGCATATAGATGGGCAGACTAGTCATGCTAATAACAACATCGTCAACAACTAAGAATCTTGTAGGTCTGATCCCGTCAGTACTCCAGTCTGCTGTCTGTAATTGTCCATGTACTCATACCTACACTAGGAAAAAAGGGGGACTGGAATCCTTCTTCTTTTTGATCCTTTCTTGAGTAAAAAAAATCATCAAACACTGGACGCGTTTCGAGGGAGAACCCCCCTTAATCTTCAGCACAGAGACAATAAAACTTTCACAATATATACAGATAACATAAAGAACCACACACCCCCAGCACACCTTGATTGCATTACTTAAAATTAGAATTAGAATTAACTCATGTCGTGCCAAACACCACAAAAGAAGTGCTGTGCTAAATGTTTTGTGTTTTATTTATATTAAAATGCTTTTTCTCGGTGTTGTGTTTTTTTTTACTCTTTACTAGAAATTCATGGATGCTGGGTCTAATATCGGCCTGACACCATGAATTTTGGGATTAGTGCCAGCTGGGTATTCAAAGCTGGCATTAATCTTTTCATTACCGAGTGTGCCACCACCACTAGACCACTGGAAGAGTTAAGAAAAGCCCCTAAAAATGGCGCTACGATGAATGCATGCTGTGGTTTTCAGTGTGTGGGGCCCAGAAGCTTGGCACTAACCACACTGAGAATTCCAGCCCCCAGCTGCCAAATTGTACCTTGGCTGGTGATCAAAAATACGGCAGGAGTCCAAGGTTTTTTTTTTATTATTCATTTAAATCATTAAAAAAATAATCAGTTTCCCTATATTTTTATTGCCAGCCAAGGTAAACCAGGCAGCTGGGGGTGGCAGCCCATAGCTGTCCACATTTTATATGTGTTGAGCATCAAAAACTCAGCACTGCAATTTTTTAAAAATTATTTATTTATACAATACTTGATGTGTGAAGGGCCCAACAGCCAATAACAGATGCTGTCAGAGACAAAGGGCGTCTGTGATTGGCTGCTGGAGTAACCTTAAACCAGCCCACACATTGTACCATACTAGAATGTAAGGGCTGATGTCTATTTTGTATGACAGTATCTGTGATTGGCTGTTGGAGCCAGTGTAGTTCATATCCCGGAAGTAAATTAGCAGTCCCGGAAGTAGAAGGAGCGGGACAGCAAGAAGCAGGTAAGTATGATGATGATGTTTAATAACTATTTGCTTTATTTTACAGCCTCCCCACCCCCACTTCATAATTATAAAGTCCGAGTTCGGGGTTTGGACTCAAGGTCGAGTGACATTTCTGCCCGAATTTGGACTTTTAAAAAAGTCTGGGCATGTCCGCCGAATCCAAACATCGGCGGGATCACCCATCACTAGTCATCAGCCTTTCTGCTATATACACCCATTCTTGGTGATACTCCAGGATAGTGATAGTTCAAACTATGCCGACTACTTTTAACCCCTTGATGACCAAGGGTGTAATTGTACCCCCTTGTTCGCCCCCCCTCCCTCTCATGTGAGCTCAAGTCCTGAGCTTACATCATCCCCCATACATGTCAGCTGATCAGATCAGCTGACATGTGTGTGTAGTTAACAGCACTGATTGGATCAGGGGTCCAATTGCACTGTTAATCGTTTGGATCGCGCTGTCAGTGATTGATCGATGCGATCTTGGGGCCTCAATGCATTGTCAAGACAGCGTGGGGCCAGATGATGACCTCGGATGCTGTCATAAATCAGTCCCTGCCAGCATTGACGTAGCCACCAGAAAGGGATCATTTGTGCTGTGCAGAAGCGATTGCAAGCTGCAAGTGTTGAGGAGCTCTGAGGAGCCATGTAAAGAAAGAAACACTTAAAAAAAGGTTTAAAAAATATGCCCAAACTAAAAAAAAAAAAAAAAAAGTTCAAATCACCTTTTACCCACTGAAAATAAAACTATTTAAAAAAAATACACATATTTGGTTTTCCAGCATTCAGAAATGCCCAATCTGTCCAAATATAAAATCAATCAATCAGATCTGCAAACTCCGTAACGGCAAAAAAAGTCCAAACACCAAACAAGTTTTTATTGGTTCATCGGAACATTGCAATAAAATGCAATACCAATAACAAAAAATTGTATCATTAGAAATGTCATCTCAAGCTGCAAAAAATGTCATCATATAGCCCCAGATCCCAAAAAAATGAGGAGGCTATAGTTTAAAATAAATAATGTCTTTCATAAGTGTATCTTGTCCTGCAAAAACAAGTCCTCATATGTCTATATTGACAGAAATATTAAGAAATTATGGCTCTTAAAAGAAGGGGAGGGCAAAACAAAAAAGCGGAAAATCGCCCAGGGGTGAAGAGGTCATTCTTGTGTAGTAGGGACGTTCCTGCGGAGGTAAAAAGTGTGCTTTTGTTGTGTCTTTCCCCATCCATTGGTATTACCTTACTCGTATTGTTATTATTGTAGTAATGGGACTAGTGTTATCCCTGGCCAACTCACTAAACAGGGTAAGTTCATGGTCAACAAGGGTTTAGGCACGTAATTGTGATGGTGGGGAAGGACCCACATATGGACTTTAGGGAGTTCAGCCTCAGCTGAGTGTTTAAAGGTGACCCCTCGTTAGCTTTCCCTAATGTTTCGGCCTTGGTGTTCCCTTGTGTCACGCAGCAAGCCAGGCGTTTCCTCGTCTGGGCATGATAGTGTGTGGATTAATCAGCGATAAACACATTGGAGGCCAAAGAGTCAGCGTTGGGTGACCAGAGAGTGCAAGATGAGCAAAGAGTTACAGAAAGACAAGAGATGGGAAGAGTTGTTATAAGATTTTATCATTTATATTAAAAAATTCCACTTCAAAAGCCCTCGAACGAAATAGCAGACAGCCAGATGTAATTTTTCTGCATTCCAGCTAATTAATTTGCAAAACAATGGATTATGGTGGTTCCAATTTTATAAATTAATAACGTAGCAAATTTCATTTGCTTTGACTTGAATTTTTCATCTCTTAATTCAACGCAAGTTTAATGAATATAAAATAATGTCTTGGTTAACGAATTGGGAGGTGATGAAAATATATTTAGCACTAGCTGTAATACCCGTCTACACCCATGGTTAATAAAGAAATGCTGTTAGCTATAACAAAATAGAATTTGAATATCTCATATTAATGACCTGTAGGAAAATAGAAGCTGAGCTGTGATTGGTTGCTATAGGCAGCCTAATATATCTCCAGCCAACAGTAAACCCTCCCCCTGGCCGGGCAGTATATGTTACCTCACACATACACAAAATAGACAGCTCATGTGACTGACATCTGCCTTAATTCCCTATATGGCACATGTGTTGCACATTGGCTGTTTTTAATCAGATGTTTATTTTTGGAAATTAAAGATACCAGATGTATAAGGCGAGTTGTGTGAGGTGATTTGTGCACATCTGTGTCTGCCTGTGTGGTGTGTGTGTCCCGGGGTTGTGTGTGTCCCTGGGGTGTGTGTGTCCCAGTGGTGTGTGTGTGTACCTGTGGGGGGTCACTGTTGTGTGTGTCCTTTTGAGGGGAGGGGTGTCCGTGTGGTGTGTGTCCTTGTGGGGGGAGGGGTGTCTCTATGGTGTGTCTCCTTGTGGGGGGAGGGATGTCTATGTGGTGTGTGTCCATCCCTATGGGGTCTGTGTGTTCCTGTGGGGGTGTGTGTGTGTGTCTCTGTGACCCTGTGTGGTGTGTATGTGTGTATGTCCCTGTGGTGTGTGTGTCCCTGTGGGGTGAGTGCATGTGTCCCTATAGGGTGTCTAGGTGTGCGTGTCCCTGTGAGGGGGGTGTCTGTGTGGTGTGTGTCTCTGTGTTGTGTGTGTCTCTTTGTGGTGTGTGTGATTGTGCTCCAGTGCGTGGTGAGTATCCAATGTTGGAGCATCACCTTAGCTGTTGCTCTTTGTGTGCATGTGGTGTGTATACATGTCCCTGTGTGTGGTGAATATTCCATGTCAGTGCCCCACCTTAGTGACTATATGCTGGTATATGCTGTTAGACTTTGATGCTGTCATTAAGCCCCTCTCATTCACAACTGTCAGCTAGTAACTGTCACTTTTGTCCATTATGTAGATAGGGTCAAAATTGTTTGGTGAACTGGAACGCGTGGGGTTAAAATTTTGCCTCACAATATAGCCTATGAAGCTCTTGGGGTCCAGACGTGTGACTGTGTAAAATTTTGTGGCTGTAGTTGGAACGGTGTAGATGCCAATCCCGGACATACACACACATACACACGCATAAATACATTCAGCTTTATATATTAGATATGGTACATTTGTTTCTCTTGTAGTTTTGCTTCTTATTAATCAGATTTATATTTTTGAAGGATAATACCAGACTTGTGTGTGTTTTAGGGCGATTATGTGGCGAGGTTGGTGTATGTGTGGTGAAATGTGTCCTGAAGGTGGTATATGTGTTCAAGCATGTGGTAGTGTGTGGCGCATTTTGTGTGTGTGTTCATATCCCTGTGTGTGGTGAGTATCCTATGTCGGGGCCCCACCTTAGCAACTGTACGGTATATACTCTTTGGCGTCATCGCTCTCATTCTTTAGGTCCCCCTTGTTCACATCTGGCAGCTGTCAATTTGCCTCCAACACTCTTCCTTTCACTTTTTCCCCATTATGTAGATATTGGCAAAATTGTTTGGTGAATTGGAACACGCTGGGTTAAAATTTCGCCTCACAACATAACCTATGATGCTGTCAGGGTCTAGACGTGTGACTGTGCAACATTTTGTGGCTGTAGCTGGCAGCTGTCGATTTTCCTCCAACACTTTTCCTTTCACTTTTTACCCATTATGTAGATAGGGGCAAAATTGTTTGGTGTACTGGAATGTGCAGGGTTAAAATTTCGCCTCACAACATATAGCCTATGACGCTCTCGGGGTCCAGACGTGTGACTGTGCAAAATTTTGTGGCTGTAGTTGCGACGGTGTAGATGCCAATCCCGGATATACATACATACATACATACACACGCACATTCAGCTTTATATATTAGATTAGGATAGTGGGATTCATGGCTCAATTATACCTTCATATTTCAGCTTTCTGCTGAAAATTTCACCTTTTCCATCTATTTAAAAGTATATAAATTTCTATGTTAAAGCTTTTTCGATAATTTATTGGCTTTGACTTGAATCTCCCATCCCTTAACGCAACACAACTTAAAAAGATCTAAAATAAATTCTTAGTTAACGATATGGGAGGTGACGAAAATGTTTTCATCATTAGGATACTGAGATTCACAGCTGAATGAAACCTTCATATTTCACCTTTCCGCTGAGTTTCACCTTCTCCATGTGTTTAAAAAATTATAACTCATCTTTTGCACAGCTCTCTTGATCTCTTTGTTTCTCAGACTATAGATAATGGGATTCATCAATGGTGTCACCACTAAATACAACAGGGATCTGTATTTGTTGATATTGGATGAGCTCTCATCAGATGGAGTCATGTAGACTGCGATTGAAGTGCCGTAATATACACACACTGTGGTCAGGTGGGAGCTACAAGTGGAGAAGGCTTTTCTTCTACCATAAGTTGAAGACATTTTAATGATGGCCAAGAAAATGCAAAAGTAGGAAATAATGATGAGAGCAAATGGAAAAATAAGCGTAAAGATGCTATAAACAAAGTCTTGCAAAATTACAATTGAAATGTCTGAAGTGGCCAATTCCATTACAGGACCAAAGTCACAGAAGAAGTGGTCAATGGAATTCAAGCCACAGAAGTTAAACTGAATAAGAACAGAAATCTCACTAGATACTAACACAACAACCAAACACCAAGACCCAATAACCAACCGAAGGCAAAGATGTGGACTCATGAGTGAGGAATAACGTAAAGGATGGCAGATGGCCAAGTATCGATCATAAGACATGACGGCAATGATTATACATTGAAGGGATGCAAAAATAAAAAATACATACAGCTGCATCACACAACCCCAAAAGGGCAAAATACCCTCCTCTGCAAACAGTATGTCCAACATCATGGGGATAACACTGGTGGTCAGTAAGACATCTGCTGTCGATAAATTCTTCAGAAAGAGAAACATTGGGGTCTTGAGGTGGTCAATAATGGTCACTAAGAGAATAATGAGAAGATTTCCTCCCAGAATGCAAATATAACTCAGGAGAAGCAGAAGGAAGAGAAGAGTTTTGTATTTGGAAAGACTTTGGAATCCGAGAAGACGGATGTGAGTGACTTGTGTCTGATTCTCCTCACACATCATTTGTCAATCAAGATTCAAGACATTTTTTTCTGCAAAAAATTAACAAGATCTAATCAAATTGCAGTTTATGATAAATTTCCCTAGAGGAGGTTCACAATACAGTGGTAATTTCAGCCTCGATACATGATGTTAGCCTTGTTGGCTTTTGTCATGTAAAGGTGAAATCCCTTAATTGTTCACGTCTTTTATATTGTCAGAAAAACACGGCAAATTCCCCCTGGACAGAGCCAATTACACTCAACTGAAGGAAGAAAACACAGGAGACTGGCTGCTTAGATTAATTAGAGAGATGTTGTTATGGTGCAATATTCTTAAAGACTTAACAGTTTAATAACACAAGTATAACAATTTTGGGATTATTAAAATTGTTTCAAATCCAATGAAGATTCTTAAGTTTTCTTATGTCCTGATTTAAAAAAAAACCACTACTATTATTAATCATCACACATGGATTTTGCACAAAATGTAAATCACGTACAAGCAAGATGAACTAAAAAATACTTTTTATACACAATATTATTTGTATGAATAATGATTAAACATTCATTATGCATCTTTAATGGAAGTTAATTCTTGTGCCTTTTATTTTCACTACAAAGCTTCTATTGATTAGAGATAAGCGATCTTTCCCTGATCATGTTCACCAATTTTAAATTCAGCACCAACATTGCAGATTCGGTTTGCTCTATTAATGCAGAGGGTCAGCAGCATGCGAGGCCATTTCTTCTACAGTTATGTAATAGCAATTTATATAAAAATATTGTCTGGCTATTATATGCTTCTCATACATGTTTGTATATGTCTGTTCACACTCATGAAACACCATACTATGGATATTGATTCTTGAAAATGTACAATCACTATTTCATTTCATTACATACATTTCCAGTACAGATTTTGTTCATGTGTACTAGTGTGTTATATATATAATTCATATTGAAGTTGTCCTTGTATTACTCCCCACTAGCCTTATTCAGCATTCTAGATGTTCTGTTGAATGGCAACCTAAATAAACTTATTTGTTTTCTTCAATATTTCTACTCCAAATATGTCAGGCTTCAATTATCACTGCACCTAAACGCAACCCAGTTGTTACCTTGTGGCATGGGGAATTGGATTTGTGATTTACATTACTTCTCCAGCCCACCCCATGGAAGAGTTAATGAGGGGCAAGGCAACAAGATTGTACAAATATTTATATTCTTTAAGTGATTGTTTTTGTCTGAATCCTGGCACTAGAATATGTGGGCACCTAGGCAAAGCAAACAGACAACACCGCAGAGCTCAGCATTTCAGCACCATTTTAGCAGTGAAGTACAATGCAGCTAGTCATCTACACTTTGCTACAGTTGTTTGTTATTGTGTATTGTATGCAAAGACATGTATGATCTGAAGGAGGTCATCTTCCTCACCTCCCCAGGGGCAGAATGTGCTTCAGCAGCAGTAAAACTGAAGCAGCCTGCACAGGATAACATGCACATATGTGACCTGGAGCTCCACATTGGGTCTCATCTACAGCAATGTGCACATCCAGTGCTGGGTTGCTATGTCAAGGGAGAACCTGAGTTCACAGTCAGATGGTGACTCTTTCCCTATGTCATCCGGGACCGTGAGCACAAGATGTCAGACTGCAAAGTATCTTTCAGCATGCCTGGCTGTATTTCACCTGCAGCTGGTGCCGCAGTTACTGGATGGCCAAGTCCACCAGGACCAGGAGCATGAAGAGAGGGACAAGGAAGAAGAGGATGTAGAAGGTGCAGAAGGGCCTGTTTCCCAGCCGTGCATATCACCCCTGCCAGAGCCCTTCTACTGGGAGAATACCTTCTTCAAGCAACTATCCAACTTGACATGAACCACCCTGTTCTTTGTCTTTTATTCAAGAGATTCAGTTTGTGAGTACATCGTCCAGCAGTGATTGCAACGCCCTAAGGCCAATCACTTCCAAGACCAGTGTACCCAAGGCAAAAGGCCTTTGCTTTTCTACCCAAGGCAAAAGGGGTTTGGCTTTCTAGGGGAATAAAGTATTTGGCATTTATGTTACGACAATTAGTTTACCCTGCTGTGTGAACATTTTCCCAAAAGACTACGCACCATCATTGATGGGGAGGAGGTCACTCTCATAAAGGTGATGGGCAGCAAAGGTTTGTTCACGGTTGGTGTAAGTCGGGTTGCCACTGCCGACAATATTCAGAAATAGAAGGAAGCTGATCAGAAGAAAATGTTCCATTGGGGGAGGAAAGGCCTCTCTTGGTTAGCCTGCCAACGTCACCCAAACCGACAAGGCCTGTTGGTTTTCCACATGCTGGTCCCATCTCTCCTAAAGGGTGTGGTTGTCTGCTAGTTCAACTATTATCTTCTCCAGCGGTGGCCATGATGGTGTGTGCTTTGGGGGGGGCAGTCGTGGCCTGCCCTGCTGCTAGCGTTTTATCAGAGCGTGTTTTCAGTGCTGCAGGTGGAATCATCACTGATAAACGCACCCGCCTGTCAACTGAAAATGCTGACAGGCTGACTCTGATCAAGATAAACAAGGGTTGAATTGGGCCAGACTTCACCACACCACCAGCAAATGACAACTGAATTAATATTTTGTTATGTGAATTTGCCATGTACCTCCACTCACCCATGGGTACACACTTCAGGACTTTGGCTAATCGCTGGACTGCTCCTCCTTCTCCTCATGTGCCACCATGATGACCGTTACAATAGTTAGGCTGTTGTTTGAGGTATACCCGCAGTGGTAAATTTTTTTGCCCATTCTTTTAGAATGGGCATTGCAACGACAGGAGACCCGCTCCTTTTCAATGGGAAAAATGTTTTGAGGCCCTCTATGCACGTCTCTATCCAGGGACAATGTGGAGCCTCCCAAGTTTTGCCTGCCCTGCCAAAGGGCAATACTACAATACACCCACTTGAGGTTTACAGGCCCTCCTGCATGTCTGTATCCAGGGTCATTGTTGAACCTCCCAATTTTTGGCTGCCCTGCCAAAGGGCAATACTACAATACACCCACTTGAGGTTTACAGGCCCTCCTGCATGTCTGTATCCAGGGGCATTGTTGAACCTCCCAATTTTTGCCTGCCCTGCCAAAGGGCAATACTACAATACCCCCACTTGAGGTTTACAGGCCCTCCTGCATGTCTGTATCCAGGGTCATTGTTGAACCTCCCAATTTTTGGCTTCCCTGCCAAAGGGCTATACTACAATACACCCACTTGAGGGTTACAGGCCCTACTACATGTCTGTATGCATGGGTCATTGTTGAACCTCCCAATTTTTGGCTGCCCTGGCAAAAGGGCAATACTACAATACACCCACTTGAGGTTTACAGGCCCTCCTGCATGTCTGTATCCAGGGGCATTGTTGAACCTCCCAATTTTTGGCTGCCCTGCCAAAGGCCTATACTACAATACACCCACTTGAGCGTTACAGGCCCTACTACATGTCTGTATGCATGGGTCATTGTTGAACCTCCCAATTTTTGGCTGCCCTGCCAAAGGGCAATACTACAATACACCCACTTGAGGTTTACAGGCCCTCGTGCACGTCTCTATCCAGGAACAATGTGGAGCCTCCCAATTTTTGGCTGCCCTGCCAAAGGGCTATACTACAATACACCCACTTGAGGGTTACAGGCCCTACTACATGTCTGTATGCATGGGTCATTGTTGAACCTCCCAATTTTTGGCTGCCCTGCCAAAGGCCTATACTACAATACACCCACTTGAGGGTTACAGGCCCTACTACATTTCTGTATGCATGGGTCATTGTTGAACCTCCCAATTTTTGGCTGCCCTGCCAAAGGCCTATACTACAATACACCCACTTGAGGGTTACAGGCCCTACTACATGTCTGTATGCATGGGTCATTGTTGAACCTCCCAATTTTTGGCTGCCCTGCCAAAGGGCAATACTACAATACACCCACTTGAGGTTTACAGGCCCTCCTGCACGTCTCTATCCAGGGACAATGTGGAGCCTCCCAATTTTTGGCTGCCCTGCCAAAGGGCTATACTACAATACACCCACTTGAGGGTTACAGGCCCTCCTGCACGTCTCTATCCTGGGACAATGTGGAGCCTCCCAATTTTTGGCTGCCCTGCCAAAGGGCTATACTACAATACACCCACTTGAGGGTTACAGGCCCTCCTGCACGTCTCTATCCTGGGACAATGTGGAGTCTCCCAATTTTTGGCTGCCCTGCCAAAGGGCTATACTACAATACACTCACTTGAGGGTTACAGGCCCTACTACATGTCTGTATGCATGGGTCATTGTTGAACCTCCCAATTTTTGGCTGCCCTGGCCAAAGGGCAATACTACAATACACCCACTTGAGGTTTACAGGCCCTCCTGCATGTCTGTATCCAGGGTCATTGTTGAACCTCCCAATTTTTGGCTGCCCTGGCCAAAGGGCAATACTACAATACACCCACTTGAGGTTTACAGGCCCTCCTGCATGTCTGTATCCAGGGTCATTGTTGAACCTCCCAATTTTTGGCTGCCCTGCCAAAGGGCTATACTACAATACACTCACTTGAGGGTTACAGGCCCTACTACATGTCTGTATGCATGGGTCATTGTTGAACCTCCCAATTTTTGGCTGCCCTGGCCAAAGGGCAATACTACAATACACCCACTTGAGGTTTACAGGCCCTCCTGCATGTCTGTATCCAGGGTCATTGTTGAACCTCCCAATTTTTGGCTGCCCTGCCAAAGGGCCATACTACAATACACCCACTTGAGGTTTACAGGCCCTCCTGCACGTCTCTATCCAGGGACAATGTGGAGCCTCCCAATTTTTGGCTGCCCTGCCAAAGGGCTATACTACAATACACCCACTTGAGGGTTACAGGCCCTCCTTCACGTCTCTATCCTGGGACAATGTGGAGCCTCCCAATTTTTGGCTGCCCTGCCAAAGGGCTATACTACAATACACCCACTTGAGGGTTACAGGCCCTACTACATGTCTGTATGCATGGGTCATTGTTGAACCTCCCAATTTTTGGCTGCCCTGGCCAAAGGGCTATACTACTATACACCCACTTCAGGTTTACAGGCCCTCATGCACGTCTCTATCCAGGGGCATTGGTGAAGCTCCAAATTTTGGATTGCCCTGGCAAAGGAAAATACTACAATAGACCCAGTTCCTCAAAATGGGCACATTATTTCAAGACAGGGCTTCATGTACGTCTCTTCTCAGGGACATCGGAGTGTCGCACAATGTTTTCACGTAAAATCTTTCATGTAATCACAAAAAGTAACATACACCAGCTGTATCTCACTATTGGGTATGTGCCCTTAACATTTCCACCCTAAATATTCATTTTGGTATCATTTTGGAAGGTTTTCTGGTGACTCCGTAAAATTGGCGTGAAACTCGGACAAGATTATTCACAGCTGTGACTTTTGAGTGAGCAATGCTTCCAGGGGTCTTCCCCATGGTGTTGCCATGTCATTTCAGCACTCTTCTGAGACTTTTGTGACATTTTTAGGGTTTTTCCATGCTGCCGGCAGTCATTTCATAAAAATACTCGTGTCTCCCATAGGATAACATTGGGCTCGGTACTCGGGCCGAGTACACGAGTATCTCGGGATGCTCGGCCCGAGCTTCGAGCACCCGAGCATTTTAGTACTCGCTCATCACTAGTCCTCATATGTCTATATTGACAGAAATATTAAAAAATTATGGCTCTTAAAAGAAGGGGAGGGCAAAACAAAAAAGCGGAAAATCGCCCAGGGGTGAAGAGGTCATTCTTGTGTAGCAGGGTCGTTCCTACAGAGGTAAAAAGTGTGCTTTTGTTGTGTCTTTCCCCATCCACTGGTATTACCTTACTCGTATTGTTATTATTGTAGTAATGGGACTAGTGTTTCCCTGGCCAACTCACTAAACAGGGTAAGTTCATGGTCAGCAAGGGTTTAGGCACGTAATTGTGATGGTGGGGAAGGACCCACATATGGACATTAGGGAGTTCAGCCTCAGCTGAGTGTTTAAAGGTGACCCCTCGTTAGCTTTCCCTAATGTTTCGGCCTTCTGTTTACATTTGCCTTGGTGTTCCCTTGTGTCACGCAGAAAGCCAGCCGTTTCCTCGTCTGGACATGATGGTGTGTGGATTAATCAGCGATAAACACATTCGAGGCTAAAGAGTCAGCGTTGGGTGACCAGAGAGTGTAAGATGAGGACCGAGCAAAGAGTTACAGAAAGACAAGAGATGGGAAGAGTTGTTATGAGATTTTATCATTTATATTAAAAAATTCCACTTCAAAAGCCCTCGAACGAAATAGCAGATAGCCAGATGTCATTCTGCTGAATTCCAGCTAATTAAGTTGCAAAACAATGGATTATGGTGGTTCCAATTTTATAAATTAATAACGTAGCAAATTTCATTTGCTTTGACTTGAATTTTTCATCTCTTAATTCAACGCAAATTTAATGAATATAAAATAAAGTCTTGGTTAACGAATTGGGAGGTGATGAAAATATATTTAGCACTAGCTGTAATACCCGGCTACACCCGGGTTAATAAATAACTGCTGTTAGCTATAACAAAATAGAATTTGAATATGTCATATTAATGACTAGGGATGAGCGAGTCTACTCGCTAGGACTCGTTACTCGGCGATTCTTAAGGGACTCGCTGGACTCGGGAATCGGCGAGTCTTTTAGCGAATACTCAGTAACGAGTCCAAATCGGGCGTCGCTTTGCGGCCGGCGAGTCGGTTTGCGGCAGGCGGGCCGCTTCGCGGCTGGAGGAGGTAAGGTCAGCTTTGATAGCCCCCCCGCTTTTCAAGGCCGCCGGGCCCGACAGCACCCCCCCCCCCCCGGTTCTCAAGGCTGCCTGGACCCGACAGCACCCCCCCCCCCGGTTCTCAAGGCTGCCTGGACCCGACAGCACCCCCCCCCGCCCCCCCCCCCCCAGTTCTCAAGGCTGCCTGGACCCGACAGCACCCCCCCCCCCCCCCCTGCTTCTCAACCAGGGCCGGGGATACCTAACTGCCACCCAGGGGAAGAGGCTCCAGCCAGCCCCTGAGTCCAATGCTCCGAATCCTAGCGAGTCTGCGATTCCGAGTCCTGTATTATCTATTCGGGACTCGAATCCATATTCCCTATTCTTTAACATTGGACTCGCTAGACTCTGTGTGTGTCCCTGGGGTGTGTGTGTCCCAGTGGTGTGCGTGTGTACCTGTGGGGGGTCCCTGTTGTGTGTGTCCTTTTGAGGGGAGGGGTGTCCCTGTGGTGTGTGTCCTTGTGGGGGGAGGGGTGTCTCTATGGTGTGTGTCCTTGTGGGGGCAGGGATGTCTCTGTGGTGTGTGTCCATCCCTATGGGTCTGTGTGTTCCTGTGGGGGTGTGTGTGTGTCTCTGTGTCCCTGTGTGGTGTGTATGTGTGTATGTCCCTGTGGTGTGTGTGTCCCTGTGGGGTGAGTGCATGTGTCCCTATAGGGTGTCTAGGTGTGTGTGTCCCTGTGAGAGGGGTGTCTGTGTGGTGTGTGTCTCTGTGTTGTGTGTGTCTCTTTGTGGTGTGTGTGATTGTGCTCCAGTGCGTGGTGAGTATCCAATGTTGGAGGGTCACCTTAGCTGTTGCTCTTTGTGTGCATGTGGTGTGTATACATGTTCCCCTGCGTGGTGAATATTTCATGTCAGGGCCCCACCTTAGTGACTATATGCTGGTATATGCTGTTAGTCTTTGGTGCTGTCATTAAGCCCCTCTCATTCACAACTGTCAGCTGGTAACTGTCACTTTTGTCCATTATGTAGATAAGGTCAAAATTGTTTGGTGAACTGGAACGCGCGGGGTTAAAATTTTGCCTCACAATATAGCCTATGAAGCTCTCGGGGTCCAGACATGTGACTATGCAAAATTTTGTGGCTGTAGTTGGAACGGTGTAGATGCCAATCCCGGACATACACATATACACACATACACACGCATACATACATTCAGCTTTATATATTAGATATGGTACATTTGTTTCTCTTGTAGTTTTGCTGCTTATTAATCAGATTTATGTTTTTGAAGGATAATACCAGACTTGTGTGTGTTTTAGGGCGATTATGTGGCGAGGTTGGTGTATGTGTGGTGAAATGTGTCCTGAAGGTGGTATGTGTGTTCAAGCACGTGGTAGTGTGTGGCGCATTTTGTGTGTGTGTTCATATCCCCGTGTGTGGTGAGTATCCTATGTCGGGGCCCCACCTTAGCAACTGTACGGTATATACTCTTTGGCGCCATCGCTCTCATTCTTTAGGTCCCCCTTGTTCACATCTGGCAGCTGTCAATTTGCCTCCAACACTTTTCCTTTCACTTTTTCCCCATTATGTAGATAGGGGCAAAATTGTTTGGTGAATTGGAACACGCGGGGTTAAAATTTCGCCTCACAACATAACCTATGATGCTGTCGGGGTCTAGACGTGTGACTGTGCAAAGTTTTGTGGCTGTAGCTGGCAGCTGTCGATTTTCCTCCAACACTTTTCCTTTCACTTTTTACCCATTATGTAGATAGGGGCAAAATTGTTTGGTGTACTGGAATGTGCAGGGTTAAAATTTCGCCTCACAACATAGCCTATGACGCTCTCGGGGTCTAGACGTGTGACAGCAAAATTTTGTGGCTGTAGTTGCGACGGTGTAGATGCCAATCCCGGATATACATACATACATACACATGCACATTCAGCTTTATATATTAGATTAGGATAGTGGGATTCATGGCTCAATTACACGCTTTCTGCTGAAAATTTCACCTTTTCCATCTATTTAAAAGTATATAAATTTCTATGTTAACGTGTTTTTGAGAATTTATTGGCTTTGACTTGAATCTCCCATCCCTTAACGCAACACAACTTAAAAAGATCTAAAATAAATTCTTAGTTAACGATTTGGGAGGTGACGAAAATGTTTTCATCAGTAGGATACTGAGATTCATAGCGGAATAAAACCTTCATATTTCACCTTTCTGCTGAGTTTCACCTTCTCCATAAGTTTAAAAAATTATAACTCATCTTTTGCACAGCTCTCTTGATCTCTTTGTTCCTCAGACTGTAGATAACGGGATTCATCAATGGTGTCACCACTAAATACAAAAGAGATCTGTATTTGTTGATATTGGATGAGTTCTCATCGGATGGAGTCATGTAGACTGCGGTTAGGGTGCCGTAATATACACACACTGTGGTCAGGTGGGAGCTACAAGTGGAGAAGGCTTTTCTTCTACCATAAGTTGAAGACATTTTAATGATGGCCAAGAAAATGCAAAAGTAGGAAATAATGATGAGAACAAATGGAAAAATAAGCGTAAAGATGCTATAAACAAAATCTTGTAAAATTACAATTGAAATGTCTGAAGTGGCCAATTCTATTACAGGACCAAAGTCACAGAAGAAGTGGTCAATGGAATTCAAGCCACAGAAGTTAAACTGAATAATAACAGAAATCTCACTAGACATTAGCACAATACACAAACACCAAGACCCAATAACCAACCGAAGGCAAAGATGTGGACTCATTACTGAAGGATAACGTAAAGGATGGCAAATGGCCAAATATCGATCATAAGACATAACGGCAATGATTATACATTGAAGGGATGCAAAAATAAAAAATACATACAGCTGCATCACACAACCCCAAAAGGGCAAAATACCCTCCTCTGCAAACAGTATGTCCAACATCATGGGGATAACACTGGTGGTCAGTAAGACGTCTGCTGTCGATAAATTCTTCAGAAAGAGAAACATTGGGGTCTTGAGGTGGTCAATAATGGTCACTAAGAGAATAATGAGAAGATTTCCTCCCAGAATGCAAATATAACTCAGGAGAAGCAGAAGGAAGAGAAGAGTTTTGTATTTGGAAAGACTTTGGAATCCGAGAAGACGGATGTGAGTGACTTGTGTCTGATTCTCCTCACACATCATTTATGTCAATCAAGATTCAAGACATTTTTTTCTGCAAAAAATTAACAAGATCTAATCAAATTGCAGTTTATGATAAATTTCCCTAGAGGAGATTTACAATACAGTGGTAATTTCAGCCTCGATACATGATGTTAGCCTTGTTGGCTTTTGTCATGTAAAGGTGAAATCCCTTAATTGTTCAAGTCTTTTATATTGTCAGAAAAAAACGGCAAATTCCCCCTGGACAGAGCCAATTACACTCAACTGAAGGAAGAAAACACAGGAGACTGGCTGCTTAGATTAATTAGAGAGATGTTGTTATGGTGCAATATTCTTAAAGACTTAACAGTTTAATAACACAAGTATGAACATTTTGGGATTATTAAAATTGTTTCAAATCCAATGAAGATTCTTAAGTTTTCTTATGTCTTGATTTAAAGAAAAAAATCACTACTATTGTTAATCATCACTCATGGATTTTGCACAAAATGTAAATCACGTACAAGCAAGATGAACTAGAAATTACTTTTTTACACAATATTATTTAGATGAATAATGATTAAACATTCATTATGCATCTTTAATGGAAGTTAATTCAAGCTTCTCTTGATTAGAGATGAGCGAATTTCCCCCAATTTTAAAATCAGCACCAACATTGCAGATTCGGTTTGCTCTATTAATGCAGAGGGTCAGCAGCATGCGAGGCCATTTCTTCTACAGTTATGTAATAGCAATTTATATAAAAATATTGTCTGGCTATTGTATACTTCTCATACATGTTTGTATATGTCTGTTCACACTCATGAAACACCATACTATGGATATTGATTCTTGAAAATGTGCAATCACTATTTCATTTCATACATTTCCAGTACAGATTTTGTTCATGTGTACTAGTGTGTTATATATATAATTCATATTGAAGTTGCCCTTGTATTACTCCCCACTAGCCTTATTCAGCATTCTAGATGTTCTGTTGAATGGCAACCTAAATAAACTTATTTGTTTTCTTCAATATTTCTACTCCAAATATGTCAGGCTTCAATTATCACTGCACCTAAACGCAACCCAGTTGTTACATTGTGGCATGGGGAATTGGATTTGTGATTGACATTACTTCTCCAGCCCACCCCATGGAAGAGTTAATGAGGGGCAAGGCAACAAGATTGTACAAATATTAATATTCTTTAAGGGATTGTTTTTGTCTGAATCCTGGCACTAGAATATGTGGGTCCCTAGGCAAAGCAAACAGACAACACCGCAGAGCTCAGCATTTCAGCACCATTTTAGCAGTGAAGTACAATGCAGCTAGTCATCTACACTTTGCTACAATTGTTTGTTATTGTGTATTGTATGCAAAGACATGTCTGATCTTAGGTCATCTTTCTCACCTCCCCAGGGGCAGAATGTGCTTCATCAGCAGTAAAACTGGAGCAGCCTGCACAGGATAACATGCACATATGTGACGTGGAGCTCCAACATGCTATCCACATTGGGTCTCATCTACAGCAAGGTGCACATCCAGTGCTGGGTTGCTATGTCAAGGGAGAACCTGAGTTCACAGTCAGATGGTGACTCTTTCCTTATGTCATCTGGGACCGTGAGCACAAGATGTCAGACTGCAAAGTGTCTTGTCGCATGCCTGGCTGTATTCCACCTGCAGCTGGTGCCGCAGTTACTGGATGGCCAAGTCTACCAGGACCAGGAGCATGAAGAAAGGGACAAGGAAGAAGAGGATGTAGAAGGTGCAGAAGGGCCTGTTTGCCAGCCGTGCATGTCACCCCTGCCAGAGCCTTTCTACTGGGTGAATACCATGTGGGGACCAATACCTTCTTTAAGCAACTATCTATCTTGATATGAACCACCCTGTTCTGTGTCTTCTATTGAAGAAATTCGGTTTGTGGATTACCTCGTCCAGCAGTGATTGCAAAGCCCTAAGACCAATCACTTCCAAGACCAGTGTACCCAAGGCAAGGTGGTGGCATTTTTCCAACAAAAGGGGTGTGGATTTCTAGGGGAATAAAGTACTTGGCATTTATGTTACTCCAATTAGTTTACCCTGCTGTGTGAACATTTTCCCAAAAGACTATGCACCATCATTGATGGGGAGGAGGTCACTCTCATAAAGGTGATGGGCAGCAAAGGTTTGTTCACGGTTGGTGTAAGTCGGGTTGCCACTGCCGACAATATTCAGAAATAGACAGAAGCTGACCAGGAGAAAATGTTCCATTGGGGTAGGAAAGGCCCCTCGTGGTTAGCCTGCCAACGTCACCCAAACCCACAGGGCCTGTTGGTTTTCCACATGCTGGTCCCATCTCTCGTAAAGGGTGTGGTTCTCCCCTAGTTCCACTATTATCTTCTCCAGCAGTGGCCATGATGGTGTGTGCTTTTGGGGGCAGGTGGTGGTGGAGAAGGTCCCTGCAGGAGTAGCCCCTGTGACCACCCCCAGACCATCCAGCAGCTAAGTACCATGACCAAAGGTGACCTTCAGCCCGGGCAGTGCTGAGAAAGCTGCCAGACAGAATTAACACCAAGCACAGTGAACTTTCCTAAAAAATCTATCTTGCTTGGTCAATGACTCATCCCTTAGTTGATGTTTTGTCCAGAAAAGAACTTTTTTTGACCTGTTTTTCAGTTCTTTCTTTATCGAGAATTTTTTTTGCTAATGTTATATTTCTTGAAAATTAGATAACACTGGAGCTGGCTGTGCGTGGGCAAGCTATGAAATAGCTATTTTGGAGCCTTTATTGTTGCTCGTAGGTCCTGAAAGGGTCCCGTGTATTGGCCCTTAATAATGATGTTCTAGGAACTTATAACTATCGGACTCAGCGCAACTATTATTGGTCACCATAAACTAATAAAACAACTAGTTTTAAAGTTTTAAAAATAATTTTAATGATAATTTTCAAATACACTAAAGACATGCAAAACAATTTTTACCTATATAAAAGTCCATAAATCAGAGAAAATAAAATTGATGAAGTGATAAAAAATAAAAATAGTAACGAGAAAGGGGGGGGGAATTGTAGGTTGCTAAAGGTGTGCTGCAAACACCAATTGGATGACTGGTCCTCTTATACATGACTATTAGTTGTTGTGTTTATGTTTTGAGGGATGTCAAACTTGGACATATTTTTGTCAGGTCAAAAAATAGAACCACCTGTTAAATATACGTACAATAAGTAATCATAAGTTGTAAAATTAGAGTACAAAATGCAATGCTCCGATAGATGATTATTACTTGCTGTGTTTGTGTTTCGAAGGATGTCAACTTGGATATCTTGTACTTTTATCAGGTCAAAAAGTGGAACCATCTGTTAAATATATGCACAATTGGTAAAGTGTACAATAGAATGTAAGTGTTAAAAGGTAAAGCTGACCAAAGAGTGATTGGCTGCTTAGTTGGTGTTGTTACTAGTAATTAATGATGAATAATCTATTCAGTGTCGATAACTATAGGTTATCAAATTTCAAGACATCTGAGATAGCTTAAAAATGTCTCTTTGACTAATGGGATAGTGATCAATAAGGTACCCTAAAGTATATTACTACCTTACCTCCTGATGGTTGCATTGCATGTAATTACTATCCTGTTATGAGCTTATTGCAGTATACACAGATTTAGTCACTTACTGTGGTAAATGTTCGTGGATGTCAGATGTCAAGGGGAGAAGGGAATGCTCCTTGTTCCTCTCAATGGTGTCGGGTAGTGAACACTTCCGAGTTTCGGCCCCGTCACTGGTCATGTGACCGGCCGCGTCACTCTGTGATAGTCACGGTTGTTGATCAATAAGGTACCCTAAAGCCGTGTCCAGCCAGAATCCAACATACAGGAGGGACGGCGCTATTCAGAAACCATTCCCTTGATTTTATTAGCGCTTCCAGCTCACCTTTAGCAACCTACAAGCCCCCCCCCCTTTCTCGTCACTATTTTCATTTTTTATCATTGTATCAATTTTATTTTCTCTGATTTATGGTCTTTTAGATATGTTAAAATTGTTTAGCATGCCTTTAGTGTATTTGAAAATTCATCATTAAATTTAATTTAACTACTTTAAAACTAATTGTTTTATTAGTTTATGGTGACCAATAATAGTTGCGGTGAGTCTAATAGTTATAAATAAATATTATATTTCCCTTTCCAAGTTTCGAGCAGTTTTCTCATCCCATTGCTGAATTAGAGGGCATACAGGCAGACTTTGGGCTACAACTCAAAGCCCTTAATGGATTCTGCCCTTCATGGACTTTGCAAAATTTTAATAGAGTGTGTTGATCCCTATGGGACTTTTTTATATATATGTATATATATATATATATATATAACAGCAAAAAAACTGCAAAGCACTCGTTACACTGTGCGAAAGGTGCAAAGCTGTGCTGATGGATCAACATGCAACAAAAAATCACTGCTGCACTCAGTCTAACAAACAAGTGTGTGCTGACAAGCAATAATGGTTTGAGAAAAAAATTAAAAAACATCAGTTTTTTCTAAAAAACTCAGTACTCACTTTTTTTTTATTATAAGCCGGGGCTCTTGGTACACTCATTGGCCAATGTTTGCCTGCCCTCTGGCCACTTCTCGGCGGCCCCGGGGTCCGGAGGGTCCTAACGCTGACATCCCTGCCAGATCCTTGTCCGTGGACTCCCTGGTCCCTCTGACCTCATCCTGATCCCTGAGCACCTGGGGTCGGTGGGGGTGCAATCTGCAGCTGGGTGGAGCCAGCTACTCCACCTCGTCTAGTATATAACAGCAAAAAAACTGCAAAGCACTCGTTACACTGTGCGAAAGGTGCAAAGCTGTGCTGCTGGATCAACATGCAACAAAAAAACAAAAAATCACAGCTGCACTCAAGCCCCGGCTTTTAATAAAAAAAAGTGAGTACTGAGTTTTTTTAGAAAAAACGGATGTTTTTTAATTTTTTTCTCAAACCATTATTGCTTGTCAGCACACACTTGTTGGTTAGACTGAGTGCGGCTGTGATTTTTTGTTTTTTGTTAGTGTGTATATATACATATATATACACACTATGTATATTCACATATGGATCTTTCACACTTATTGTAGTATGTGCTATAGTAAAGTTTATTTTTTACTGTATTGTAAGCTTTTTGAGACTGTCCTACAGAGAATGGAGAACAAGCCACAGACCTCTGGTTTGATGGTTTGAGATATGAAAATGCAAGACACTACACACATTCCTGTAGAACAGGGCTGACCAAGTGCAGTCCTAAAGGGCCACAAACAGTGCATATTTTCAGGATCTCCTTAGCATTGCACAAGGTGCTAGAATCATCACCTCTGCATGTGATGAAAATATCACCTGTGCAATGCTAAGGAAGTCTTAAAAAATTGCACTTTTTTCAGACCTTTACGACTGTAGTGGGACATCCCTGCCTTATAAGTCTCTATAGAAGAAGTCAGGTGGCAATAGGAATCCTCCAGCACTTTTATCACAACTGCGGCTCTCTGTGGACCCTCTTAGGACCTGTGCCGACGGTGCATTGTTTGATGCTTTTTTTGATAACAAAATCTTATCTGCAAACAGCAGCCAATCACAGTACAGTGTTCACTAATTTCTAACTATCTAATGACACCAAAACCATCCACCAAAGGTTACACAAATGTGTACGGAGCAAAATATGCCTATGGAGTCAGTGCTTGTGAAAAAAAATCCAGCTATTTAAGTATATAAAAATCACAAGTATATAGAAGGAATTCCAGCTGCTGACTTAGTTCATAAAATCAAAATTCTTTATTTCAAGTTCTTCATAAAAAGATCAAGGGTCATAGGACAACGCAGGGTTCCCGCTTTATGCCTTTCGGTTGTCCCTTAGTCTTAAACAATAGTATGAGATTCAATGGCTAGCACACAATGGGTGCGGGGGTATGGTGCTAGTGAAGGAGGCTCGTACGTCCCACATAAATGTCTATTAGAATCACTGCACACATACACTTAAGGAGTTTTTTGCTTGTTGGTGAAATTTATTGAAACAAGTGCTCTTATAGTGATTGCGACAGAATGACGTTTCGGTCATTCAAGACCTTGATCACATAAGTCGCCTTAGTAGTTCTGAACTGAGGGATTTCCTGTACAAGGTAATGGTTACTTATGCCTTTAGGTTAGCCAGGGTTAGAGCGGTCGCTCTATATGGGATGGTGGCACGGCGGTGGAGTGTGTTCACACTCAGTTGTAGCAAGGAGGAGTAGTCTTACGCAAAAGGGAAAAACATTTGAGGAGTTATATTAAAATATGTAGAAAGAAAAAAGAATTATGACGAGGTATTAATAAGAAGTGGAGTTATCATTAATAATCAGGAAAAATGTAATTTCTAAATAACCAATTTAATATTGCAGTTCATTCATAGTGAAAGATTTAATTAACACATAAGTGCAAATATATAATTATACTGCTATGGAACCAGTTAAAAATATATAGATTTTTTTTTCAAATCTTGAATACATATATTTTTTGTGCATATTTGAAAACGGACATTTTTGAGTTTGTATCCCGCATTCTACTTTACATAGGTGCATAAATAATTGAAAAACATATATGCTCTGAGTGTATGTGTTTTTTTATTTCACCACATGGACTTTTAACGTGAACAGTTTTCTATGGGGCAGTAAACTAATGATTTAAATATACTTGTCCAAGGAGAAGTCTAATTAATGATAATGTGCAATATATGTATAAATATATACATAAAAAAATCTATATTTGTGGTTCAGCTAGGCTTTTTTAGTGTGTGGTGTGCTACTTGAATTATGCCTAAAGGTAAGGGGACCTCCAAAACATGTACAGCGGGGACCTTGCATAGTCCTATGAAGAACCCGAAATAAAGATTTTTGATTTTATGGATTAAGTCAGCAGCCGAAATTCCTTCTTCTTTAAACATATGAGTATTGGTGGACGCCAACCACTTCTTTTTTGGCAACTAATAGGATCCAGAGTGAAGCAGGTTGGAAGCAGTTTTCCGAATTCCCCTTTCCCCCTTTTATATAAAAATCACCTCTTATTTTTCAAACAATTTTACCCTTGCAGACCTGTGTTATTTATTTTCATTATTATTTTTATTATTATTAAGAAGATCTTATTTTTTTTTTTTAAATCAGGATAACAATCAGCACAGCATTTTCAGATTTTGTAATCTGAGATAATTTTGAGATGTGACAGAAAAGCAGGTTTAAGATTCACAAGTAGAGATGAGCTGATCCATGGAATGTTGGGTTCTTGGGGTTCAACCGGACTATAACAAGTTCAGTTCTGTACCTAAACTTGATTAAAAACTCATTGAAAGTCACGGGTTGGACAGTTTAACCCTCAGCCCAAATACAGGCACCCAGTGGCGTAACATCAGGCCCAGGGGCCCCGATGCAAAAGCTCCAGCGGGGCCCACAATTATTGCAAATCTTTAATAACATTAGTCTTTGTCTATAGGCCAAAGGGACTTTTGGGGCCCCCCTAGGCTGCAGGGCCCAGGTGCGATCGCAAGCCCTGCACTTATTGTAGTTACAACCCTGCACCCAGCCATAAACAAAGCACTTCCGGAAGAGGATGAGCGAGGTTTTGTCCTTTTCTTCTTTTTCACACGCTACATCCAATAACTCTCATTTTAGCCGCAGTGCAACCATTCATTCACACTGGGCCGCGCACCAAGTGTACACAAAGCACCAGAACTCCGAACCCGAACACTGAATTTTTTTGTAAAGTCTGTGTTCGGTATGGACATCAAACTTTAAAGTTTGGTTCGCTCATCCCAATTCACAAGCAACAAATCTTATTATTAAACAACCAATCTAAAGATTTGTGTTAAATCTTATCATATATGACACATATTCATTGTACATTTCAGTGTAGAACAATCCTGGAACTACCTTTAATTTACAGAGTGACCAAAACAATCAATAGTGGTAACACACCAGGTTTTTATTTTCTTCTTTGTTTTCTTTTATTTATCTTTAACAAAGACGGATAATTTTGGTAATAAAAGCCAGTTTATATGTTATACTATATGCACTTTATTTGTAATTTATTTTCTTCTATGTCATACATGTAAATTATTCTATTAAATAGAAGCACTGTTCCTCAGGGATTTGTTGTTATTCAACACATGTGGTAATGTGTTCAAATCTCACCACGGACAACATCTTAAAGGAGTTTGTATCTTGTCCCCTGTGATGAATACTGCATCTCACAGCTCCACCCTAATTTCTCTAATACATTAGAGCCACGCAATATACTCTCGTCACTTCCACCAACACATGATGCTTTGCACCCCCAGGGGTATGTAAGGTCAGCTAGACACAGTTGTTACATTGACACACCCTTTCCACAGTGGCACAGGGAGGCACCGGTAATGAAAAAGGATGATTTATACAATTCTCCAGCATGACACCACACTCACTCGCAACCCTGAGGGGTTGGGAGCCACTTTTCACTGCCCCAGGGTACTGCTAGGCACTACTGTTAGCACTTTGTAACATGTACAAGTAGGTTTCCAAACCTTCAACCATAAATCAAAGAGAGAAGGCCCTCCCAAGTCAGGTGTGGTCAATGAATTTTTTTATTTCACTTGAATAACTCAATGAGAGCAACTGTTTTGGTCAGACATTTGACCTTCATTGACCTACTTACACTGGTCTTATGTGAAAATGTCTTCATGTTTGAAGATTTTTTTTATCTTCAGTCTCAAGGAACTACAATGGGGTCAAATGTGGCCCCTCCGTATGGAAATTGGTACATGGCAAACTTTGAAGAGTCCATGATCTATAAAAATTTACTTTTCAGATCACACTGTCGATTCTGGAAATGATATATCGATGACATTCTTTGCATATAGGAGGTGCCTCCAGAAAGTCTCCAATGATAGTAGAACTCCTGAATAACTTCATGGCCAGATTTAGAATTCACATTGAATTATGATCTTATGAAAGTTAGCTTAATTGCTAAATTATTTAAAGAATCCTGATGGCATACTTCAGTGGGACTTTTAACGTTAAAACCACCGATTGCAACAACCTCTTAGATTATAAGAGCCAAAACCCAAGTGCCACCAAAAGAGCCATTCTGATCTCATAGTTACAAAGGGTTAATACAATCATTCCCGACACATCCGCTCGTGAAACTCGCCTACAGGAAATGGATTCAAAATTCAGTGACGGGGGTTACCCTAAACATGTCCTAGAAAACTGTCGAAAACATGTTCAAAAGATGTGATCCCAGACCACTAATTATATATGTTTTGTACACACGTACCACACCTTCATGTACAGGTTACAGAACTCTAAACGGTGACACTTGCATTTATTGTCTACTCACTACCCTAAAATTAAAACATTTCAGCAACCATTATTTACCCTGTTTCCTATGCCCACAAAATCTAAAAAAAATCATCTACTTAGGGCAGATAGTAGTCCCGCTTGAGCTCCTCTAAAAAGATTTTTGGGTACACTAATGGTGGCTTCACACCTGGCGACGTCGCTAGCGACATCGCCGAAAAAGTGACGTACAGCGATGTCGCTAGCGACGTCGCGCTGTGTAAACGAGCGGCGCGACCGCATTTTATCGCCGGTCGCAGGTTGACAGGTTTACGGGAAGAACCGTAAACCTGTCAACCGGCGACCTGCGATAAGGCTGGATCGCGCCGTGTGACATCGCCAGAGCGATGTCGGCGGCGATCCAGCCTATACCGCAGCGTTGCTGCGGATCGCTTGCTGGGCTAAGCCCAGCCCAGCGAGCGATGTCACCGCCCGCATCGCTGCGGTGTCGCCGGCCGCAGCGATGCTGTGTGACAGCTGGCCAGCGATGTCGGAACCGAGCGGGCACCCGCGTATAGCTTCCGACATCGCTGGCCAGGTCGTGCTGTGTGACAGCACCATAAGAAACAGCACCTTCTCTTGTTTACATTGCTTCCAATGCAAAAATAAACAGAAAGGCAACTCTTTTTGTCATCCTCATCGAGGTAAACGATACAGAATTAACAACTATTTCATGTGTGACTCTAGGAACATTGTGTATGTCATCAAATACCCATGCAGTCTCTTATATTATTATTATTATTATTACTTAATATTATTATATGTTGCTTAATTACGACCGGCCATAATATTGCTCAACTGCGCTTCCAGGTCATTGAGCAAGTTAAAATGCCATGGAGAGAGGGTGACAATATTGGTATGCTTAAAAACGAGAGTCCTATTAAATTCATCTACAAAGGGATCAGTCTGACACTGGCAGCAACAAGTGTACAATTGACACTGGATGGAGGAGGTAGCATACTTAAGTAGAGGACTAATCAAGGGAAGTGAACACAGATGATTGCAACACAGATCCAGCATAACCAAAATAGACTGACAGCTTCCACACAATAGAAACATTGCAGACAAAGATAGTGTGGAGATTGTGACATGGATATCGCTACATACTCTCAAGATATGAAAGATTCATTAGGTAATGACTTAATGCCCACTTACTTTCTGTACTTATAAAGTATATTACTCACAGTGTTACCATACCACTTTGTAGAGTACTTGTGCCATTTCTGCAGTGTAATCCGCATATAACTGGATCTCCTCACTATACACATCAGTGTCAAGGAAGTGAATGTATCTTCATACATTCCATTTATGTTCTTTTTTCTACACACGGCTTTTGTATTTAATCTTTTCTCTTCACTGTTGCTCACACACCATATAGTGGTTAACGTCTTTATTGTTTTTCTATTCTTCCCTCTTTTTTTTCTCTTTTTAGGATATCTTTGCTTTTGTTTGCCCTTTGCATACCCTGCAGTCTATATACTATTGATTCCCTTGTTGTAAATTATTTCATTTATTTCTTTTCTCTCTCATTCAACACTTCTGGTGACGGTACTCCCCCCAAGTCCTCTGTCCTTTCCCTTGTCTTAGGCTGCCTTCACACTTGCGTTTGTGTCTGCATGCGTATGGCATGCAGACGCAAACGCAGCCCATACTAATGTGAACACAGCGGAGAATCTCCGCATGCATTGACATTGATATGCAGCCCGTCAGCCAATCAGCTGTCTCGGGGGCGGCCGGGAGGAGGAGATCAGCAGCAGAGATCTCCTCCTCCCGGCCACAGCTGATCTATGCTTGTTGCATTTTTTGTGCGGTCGCGAGCGCTTGTTTTATCTGCAACGCCGCAAGCGCACAAACAATGCATGGATCTCAATGGATCCGCAGTGTCCTCCACATGACAGCGCAGGAGAATGCTGCGAATCACATTGAAATCTCTCCCGATGGCTGCCGGTGATCAGCGGCGGCCACCGGGAGATAAGCTGGAGCCTCCACTGCTCTCCCGCCGGTGTCAGTGCAGGAGATTTGAAGATACAGCTGATCTGACAGCTGTTTAAATCTCCCGCGCTGACACCGAACAGGGTGATATCAGTGCAGGAGATAAGAAACAGCTGATCGCTGCTTCAAATCTCCCGCACCGACATCACGTATTCGGTGTCAGTGCGGGAGATTTCAACAGCTGTCAGATCAGCTGTATCTTCACATCTCCCGCGCCGACACCGGCGGGAGAGCAGTGGAGGCTCCAGCTTATCTCCCGGTGGCCGCCGCTGATCACCGGCGGCCATCGGGAGAGATTTCAATGTGATCCGCAGCGTTCTCCTGCGCTGTCATGTGGAGGACACTGCGGATCCATTGAGATCCATGCATTGTTTGTGCGCTTGCGTGCGCTTGCAGATAAAACAAGCGCTCGCGACCGCACAAAAAATGCAACAAGCTGCGTTCGGAGGGCACACAAATTGTGAGCATCCAAACGCAAACGCAACCAAACGCAGCCAATACGCAGTCACATGCGTTCCCATGTTAAACACAGTGCATAAGCGTTTGGCTGTGTTCGGTACGCTGCGCTTGCAAACGCAAGTGTGGAGGCAGCCTTACTTAACCCAATTCCTACACGAACCCTTGATATATTTTGTGTTTGTGTTATTGTGCTCTAGAGATCTGCATTGTCTCTTTTTCTGTTCTGCTTATTTTGTATACACTGTATTATTTTTTGATGATTTTACTTGTATTTCTCTTTATTGTTTCTAATTATTATTTCATTTACTGACTAAGGTCAATTATCTAACCGAAACGTTTGCTGCCATTCAGTTATTCTAGTGAAATACACACCTGACACGGGAGTGCCTTTTCTATGTGAGCCCGGTAGAGCTGCCACCAGAAACCAGACCACGGTAAAGTATATTACACCGATGACACGAATGTGTGGGTTGGAGGTTCAGGATAAAAGAATAACATAGGTTTAAATTATATATTTAATCGCGTTATGGACATGATAGATCAAACAATATTTACATGGTGGATTATACACATATTAGTCATATATGTAAATAAAGTTTGTAGTTATGAAAAGGTGTATACAGTCAAATGGAAGCCAGTTACCAGTTTCTTTTTGCTGGCAGCCACATGGAGGCGGTGTAGAGCCACAAGGTTTTCTTGATTACTCCCAACACAAGGTGCGACCTCATTGACAGTGAACCCTAGATAAATATGTTGGATACTTTTTAACTCCTTGGTTGGTAACACACTCTCCACTTCCTGGCTGAAAGATTCCACAAAGGTATGATGGGTCATAACTTCCTACCGGGATGTACACAGGGAATGAATATGATGCCATAGGATCCAGCTTGGTCCCCTATATGTTTGGAGACAAAACACACATTCCCTCCCTGGTTTCTGCTAGCCATTCTCCTTATCTCGCTACTACATGGGGCAAAAAAAAAAAAAATAGCACTCATGTGTGTGTGCAGCTTGCTCTCATGATCTTGAGAATTTAATCGATGCGGGGTTAGAATATATGGTACTTCCAAAATTCCTTATGAAGTCATGGTGCCATCGAGACTGTTGATTCTATCTGATGTTTTCTGGGAATAGCAGCTTCCCCGCCCCTGTTTCACGAAGAGCAGGATTTGTAAAAACACTGTTCTTGTCAGTAATGGCTTGTCAAAGAAGGGGGCCTGAGCTTAAAATAAGAACTCTTCCTTAGTTTAATTAACCCCTTCCAGACCCTTGGCCCACCCCCTGGGCCATGGAATGATCGGGCTCCTGCAGGTCGAGTGAGGGTGTCACTGACCTGTCACTCGGCCTGCAGGTACATGGGGAGTTGTACAACACCCCAGGGTGGGTCGATTTGCCCCCACCCCCACCCCCCCGGCTACAGGCGCGCTGATTGGCACTCAAAAGTGAAAGTGAAAATCACCGCGCCTGTAATGCTTCCCTGTCTGCCGCTGCTATCCCTACCCTCCAATCTTCTCCCCTGTCATCCTCTAACTGTCCCCCTGCCCCCCACCTCTCTTTCCTGCCCCCTCTTCATCTTTCTTACCCCCCCCGCTTCCTTTTCCTGCCGCCTGCTTCCTGTCCCTGCCACCCGCTTCCTCTTCCTGCCGCCCGCCTCCTCCTGCCTGCCCCCGCTTCCTCCTGCCTGCCCCCGCTTCCTCCTAAGTGCCCCCCTACTTCTCCTGTCACCCCCCTCTTCCCCCTTCCTGCCCCCCCGATCACCGGAGCTGCGATCGCCTCTCCCACTCACCCCTCCGGCGGCCGCTCTGTCTCCACTGCGTCCCGCTCCTCCTCCTCCTCCTCTTCACCGCCTCCGGATCTGACAGCTCTGTGCTGGAGCTGCCAGATCACTTTCTACAGCTAGATCCTGAGGATCTAGCTGCAGGAAGTGATCTGACAGCTCCAGCACAGTGATCCACCGTGACCATTATGTGATCACTGTGGATCACTGTGCTGGATCTGTCAGATCACTTTCTACAGCTGGATTCTGAGGATCTAGCTGCAGGAAGTGATCTGACAGCTCCAGCACAGTGATCCACAGTGACCATTATGTGATCACTGTGGATCACTGTGCTGGATCTGTCAGATCACTTTCTACAGCTGGATCCTGAGGATGTAGCTGCAGGAAATGATCTGACAGCTCCAGCACAGTGATCCACAGTGACCATTATGTGATCACTGTGCTGGAGCTGTCAGATCACTTTCTGCAGCTGGATCCTGGGGATCGAGCTGCAGAAAGCAATCTGACAGCCCGGGCGCACTGATGCACATAGTGGGTCTCTGCGCCCGGGCTTTTGATCGCTGCTCTACAGCCCGATCTCCCTGCATGGGCATCGAGCTGCAGAAAGTGATCTGACACCCCGGGCGCAGTGACCCACTATGTGCATCACATGCGCCTGGGCTGCCAGATCGCTTTCCGCAACTCGATCCCCATGCAGGGGGATCAAGCTGCAGAAAGCAATCTGATAGCCTGGGCGCAGTGATGCACATAGTGGGTCACTGTGCCAAGGCTCTTAGATCGCTGCTCTGCAGCCCGATCTCCCTGCATGGGCATCGAGCTGCAGAAAGCGACCTGACAGCCCGGACGCAGTGATGCACATAGTGGGTCAATGCGCCTGTGCTGCCAGATCGCTTTCCGCAGCTCGATCCCCATGCATGGGGATCGAGCTGCGGAAAGCGATCTGGCAGCCCAGGCGCAGTGATGCACATAGTGGGTCACTGCGCCCAGGGTGTCAGATCACTTTCTGCAGCTCGATCACCATGCTGGCGGATTGGGCTCCAGAGTAGCGATCTGAAAGCAAAGGCGATCTAGCGGCGTGGGACCTTCGTTGTGGACTACGTCGGAGACAATCGAACGTCGTGGGACCTTCATTATGGACTACGTCGGAGCGATCGGGCGTCGTGGGACCTTCGTTGTGGACTACGTCGGATCTTTTTATAATAAAGATGGAGTCCGAATTGTGTCTGTTTTTTTTTCAAATAAAAAGATTTTTCTCTGTGTGTATTTATTGACTATTTACCGTACTAGAGATTCCTAATGGCGGGTCTAACATTGGCCCTATATTATGAATCTCGGGCTTAGTGCCAGCTGCCAATAAAAAGCTGGCATTAACCCCTTTATTACCCAGTTAGCCACTGGCACCAGGGCAACTGGAAGAGCGTGGGTACAGCGCCAGAAAATGGTGCTTCAATGAATGCGCCATTTTCTGGGGTGGCTGCGGGCTGCAATTCGCACCAGGGGGGCCCAGAACGCTTGGGCCTCTCTATGCTGAGGATTCCATCCCCCAGCTGCCTAGTTGTACCTGGCTGGACCAAAAATATGGCGGAGCCCCACGTAATTTTTTTTCTAGAATTAGTTCTAGAAATTTAAAAAAAAAAAGGGCTTCGCTGTATTTTTGGTTCCAGCCAGGTATGACGAGGCAGCTGGGGGCTGGTGGCAGTCCGTAGCTGCCAAGTTGCACCTGGCTGGACCAAAAATATGGCGGAGCCCTATGTCATTTTTTTTCTAGAAATAATTCTAGAAATAAAAAAAAAAAATAGGCTTCGCTGTATTTTTGGTTCCAGCCAGGTACAATGAGGCAGCTGGGGACTGGTGGCAGTCCGTAGCTGCCAAGTTGTACCTGGCTGGACCAAAAATATGGCAGAGCCCCATGTCATTTTTTTTTTTTAATTCTACAAATAAAATGACATAGAGCTTTGCTGTATTTTTGGTTGCCAGCCAGGTACAACTTGGCAGCTAGGGGGCTGGAATCCTCAGCATGGAGAGACCCAAATGTATTGGGTCCCCTATGCTGTGAATTGTAACTACTAGACTAGTATGTTTTTTCACAAAAAGTTTCTTTATTCATTTATACGTCTCAATTTGTGAAGCACATGGGGGTTCAAAGTGCTCACTGTGCATCTAGATATGTTCCCTGGGGGTCTAGTTTCCAAAATGGGGTCACTTGTGGGGGAGCTCAAATGTTTAGGCACACAGGGGCTCTCCATACGCGACCTGGTGTCCGCTAACAATTCCAATTGTTGGCAAACACCAGGTTGTGTATGGAGAGCCCCTGTGTGCCTAAACATTGGAGCTCCCCCACAAGTGATCCCATTTTGGAAACTAGACCCCCCAAGGAACCTATCTAGATGCATAGTGAGCACTTTGAATCCCCAGGTGCTTCACAAACTGATCCGTAATAAGGTAAAAATACTTTTTTTTTCACACAAATTTTCTTTTTTAATTTGTACGGATCAATTTGTGAAGCACTTGGGGGTTCACAGGGCTCACTATGCATCTAGATATGTTCCCTGGGGGGTCTAGTTTCCAAAATGGGGTCACTTGTGGGGGAGCCCCAATGTTTAGGCACACAGGAGCTCTCCAAATGCGACATGGTGTCTGCTAACAATTTGAGCTGATTTTCCATTCAAATTGTTAGCGAACACCATGTCGCGTTTGGTGAGCCCCTGTGTGCCTAAACTTTGGAGCTCCCCCACAAGTGACCCCATTTTGGAAACTAGACCCCCCAAGGAACCTATCTAGATGCATAGTGAGCACTTTGAATCCCCAGGTGCTTCACAAACTGATCCGTAATAAGGTAAAAATACTTTTTTTTCACACAAATTTTCTTTTTTAATTTGTACGGATCAATTTGTGAAGCACCTTGGGATTCAAAGGGCTCACTATGCATCTAGATATGTTCCCTGGGGGTCTAGTTTCCAAAATGGGGTCACTTATGGGGGAGCCCCAATGTTTAGGCACACAGGAGCTCTCCAAATGCGACATGGTGTCCGCTAACAATTTGAGCTGATTTTCCATTCAAATTGTTAGCGGACACCATGTCGCGTTTGGTGAGCCCCTGTGTGCCTAAACTTTGGAGCTCCCCCACAAGTGACCCCATTTTAGAAACTAGACCCCCAAGGAAACTTATCTAGATGGGTGGTGAGCATATTGAACCCCCAGGTTCTTCACAAATTAATTCATGAAAATGAAAAAAACATTTTTGTGGAAAAAAGATTACTTTTTAATTTTTACGGATCAATTTGTGAAGCACCTGCGGGTTCAAAGTGCTCACAATGCATCTAGATATGTTCCCTGGGGGGTCTAGTTTCCAAAATGGGGTCACTTGTGGTGGAGCCCCAATGTTTAGGCACACAGGGGCTCTCCAAATGCGATATGGTGTCCGCTAACAATTTGAGGTGATTTTCCATTCAAATTGTTAGCGGACACGATGTCGCGTTTGGAGAGCCCCTGTGTGCCTAAACTTTGGAGCTCCCCCACAAGTGACCCCATTTTGGAAACTAGACCCCCCAGGGAACTTATCTAGATGGGTGGTGAGCATATTGAACTCCCACATGCTTTACAAATTGATCTGTGAATATGGAAAAAGTACTTTTTTTTCACAAAAATGTTCTTTTAGCCTCAATTCTTTCATTTTCACATGGGCAACAGGATAAAATTCATCCTAAAATTTGTTGGGCAATTTCTCCTGAGTACACCGATACCTCATATGTGGTCATAAACCACTGTTTTGACGCGCGGCAGGGCTCAGAAGTGAAGGAGCGCCATTTCACTTTTTGAATGGAAAATTAGTTCCAAAAGTCAAATTGCTCTCTTTCCCTTCAGAGCCCTGCCGTGCGCCCAAACGGTGGTTTATGATCACATATGTGGTATCGATATACTCAGGAGAAATTGCCCAACAAATTTTAGGATCCATTTTATCTTGTTGCCCATGTGAAAATGAAAAAATTGAGGATACAAGAACATTTTTGTTAGAAAAATTAAAATATCCATTTTTTTGTTTCCAATTTGCTTAGTTCCTGTGAAGCACCTGAAGGGTTAATAATCTTCTTGAATGTAGTTTTGAGTAGCTTGAGGGGTGCAGTTTTTGGAATGGTGTCACTTTTGGGTGTTTTCTGTCATGTAAACCCCTCAAAGTGACTTCAAATGGGATGTGGTCACTAAAAAAAATGGTTTTGTAAATTTTGGTGGAAAAATGAAAAATTGCTCATGAACTTTGAACCCTTATAACTTCCTAACAAAATTTTTTTTTTTTTCCAAAATTGTGCTGATGTAAAGTAGACATGTGGGAAATATTATTTCATACCTTTTTTGTGTCACATAACTCTCTGGTTTACCAGAAGAAAAATTCAAAATTTGAAAATTGCAAAATTTTCAAAATTTTTGCCATATTTTTGATTTTTTCACAAACAAACGCAAAAATTATCGATTTAAATTTAATACTAACATGAAGCCCAATATGTCACGAAAAAACAATCTCAGAATCGCTAGGATCCGTTGAAGCGTTCCCGAGTTATAACCTCATAAAGGGACACTGGTCAGAATTGCAAAAAATGGCAAGGTCATGAAGGGGTTAAAATTGCCACCTATTTGACAATACGATCATTTCCTGTACAGTAGTCAGATAGGAAACACGGCACTCACCATAGGTTGACTCTTCATCACTTTTATTCCATGCGATTCAACATAGACAAGCAGGGAGGGGAGGGGGTGCTGAGACTCGGTGACGGTTCCCCGTTTCGCAGCGAGACTCGCTGCTTCTACGGACCAGACTAGTTTGGTCCATAGAAGCAGCGAGTCTCGCTGCGAAACGGGGAACCATCACCGAGTCTCAGCACCCCCTCCCCTCCCTGCTTGTCTATGTTGAATCGCATGGAATAAAAGTGATGAAGAGTCAACCTATGGTGAGTGCTGTGTTTCCTATCTGACTACTGTACAGGACTTTGTTTGCTAAAACACGCACACGTGCACCGCCGTGCATAGGAGTCGCACACTTTGTGGGTTATATCAAGCGAGTTACAGATTGACTGTGCCCGACCTTCTCTACCCTTAGCGCAATACGATCATTTCGTTGTGAGATGTAAAATCCTGAGGAGAGGTCAGAGGGGAATGGTTAATAGAAGGCGCAAGGAGGCAGCATTGACATGTGTTCCCCCATGCACCTGTCCACAACTTCCTCTTGCTCTTTGGTATTAGCATGGTCATAGCCCTTCTTGTGGCCAATGGCAAAATGGTACTGCTGGAGCGCAAGACTCCAGTGTACCAAACTCCGATTCATTCCAGAGATAGTGAGTATCTAGCTAATGGGGTTGATTGCCTGCAAATGCTCAGGGACTACACAATTGCCAGGCACTTGTTTTCCACCATGGAGTAGACCACCTCTTTTGGTAATAGCTTCTTGCTCTTTCTGTGGTCGCAGTGCCTTTTCACGTCGCGCAGGTCTCCTAGAAACATCCTTAGAAGGCATTCATGCGCCTTCCCCATCTTTTATAAAAGCATCACACACAATCACAAAGTGTTCCCCAACCAATGGCTGGGAGGCACTAAATATACATGGCACCTTACCCTGCAGGGAGGTGCCTAAGCCATTAGGTTCTTTGTTAGACTAAAAATGTCAGTACTCCAGTCTTCTGCCTGCCATTGTCCTATACAAATACTGCCTGTGTTCTGAAGCAGAACCTCTCCTGCCAGTACGTTTCCAGTACCTTTACCAGTCCTGCCTATCTACTGAACTGAAACCTGTCCTGTCAGTCTGTCTCCTGTGCATGTACCCATCCTGCCTGTCTCCAGTTTCTAAACCTGTCCTGTCTGTCCATGCACTTCAACCTATCCTGCCTGTCTCCAGTACCTGCCCATACAGTTTGTTTTCTATACGTACTTTGTCCTGTCAGCCTCCACTACCCACTCTATTCTGCCTTCCTCTGTACCTACATCCCTTCAGATAGCTGCTGCAGTACCAGGGACTACCCTGCAGTGGTGTCTGTTTTCTACCAGCAGCCAATTCCATTTTCACCATCAGAGACTCTGATGAAAACCCAATAAAAACATATTCATGCTCCTCTAGGGTAAGCCTGGTCCATGGCACAGTGGGTTCACAACCCCTGGTGTTCCAGATTTTCAAAATAACAGTGGCAGTATCTTCCATAATTAAGCCTGTAAAAAATGCTCTATATATGAGTACCAAGCAGTTACCCCATAATACACACACCCCAGTGCACCATATTTGTTACCTCCTTTATTGCTACCAAAACATAACCAATAAACTCCTACCCTACAAGCGACATCACCCGAAAGAGATAATAGCCAGAATACTCATTTGCCTGGGTGAACACAAGTGAACATTCACAAAGATAGAAATGTCCATTTGTGCCCTGCATCACTTTCATGGATATCGGCATCCTTTGGTTGTGAATATGGTTAAGTATTATCATGTAGAAGATCATCATAACTGTAACACTTTCTATCTGTTGCAACTAGAGATGAGCGTATCTCCAAAATTGAATTCATGATTATCAGAATATAAAACATGTTTATATTACTCTGATGTCTCCTAGACCCGGCATGTATCTGGCATAATCGTCAATGGTGTGCGAGTGTCATACGTTTGTCGTGTCCACAGGTTACATCTTGTGTTGGAGTAGATTAAATCGCTTTATTTGCTGAAAGGATTAAGGTCTGTTTCCTTTCTGGCCAAGATTCCTATTAGCTTTAATATCAGCGTCAGCATCTTGCCATTAGCGTTTTTGCTATATATACCCACTCTTGGTGTTACGCCATGATGGTGATAGTTCAAACTATACTTCTCGATCAAGGGCTTAATTGTAATGCTTTGTTTCGCCTCCCTCCCTTTGATGAGAGTTCATGCATCATCCCCCACACGTCAGCTGATCAGATCAGCTGACAGCTCAATCGATCGCATCAGTGATCCTATCGACACTGTTAACCCTTTGGATCCTGCTGTCAGTGATTGACTGTTACGATCATGAGATCTCAATGTACTGTCAAAATAAGAGAAAAAAAAGGAGGGCGCTCCTAGGTAAAATCCGGGTATTTAATATGGGGGTAAGAGTGTTCACAGTATCTTACTAACCTTACCGGGTTATGCAGCCTGCATAACCCGGTGTAGAAGCCTCCGGTGCTCTGCGCACACTGCAAGCTTGGTTGCGGCTTCCTGGTTGCCGGGGAGCCGGTCACGAGGGGCGTCACGTGCCTTTGACGTCACCGCAGGTCCTTAGTAGCGCCCTCGAAACCGCTAATCTTTTCCTTTATTCGTCAATGTATTGTCATGTCGGCCTGGTTTCAGCTTATTACCCCAGATGCTGTCATGTATTAGTTCCTGCCGGTGATGTCCAAGTGACGCCGCCGGCAGATAGTGATCATTTGTGCTGTCAGAAGTGATCACGCACTGGAACATTAAGGTGTCTCAAGGGGCCATGTAAAATAAAGAAAAGTTTTAAAATATATGAAAAAAAGAAAACAAATAAGTTTCAATCACCCCCATTTGCCCCATTGAAAATAAAACTAATAAAAAAAAACAACAACACCTATCTGGAATCGCCACATTCAGAAATGCCCGATGTATTAAAATATAAAATCAATTAATCGGAACAGGAAATTGTGTAACAGAAAAAAGTCCAAGTTCCAAACGTAAGGTTTTTTGGTTGTCACAACATTGTAATAAAATGCAATAACAGGTAATCAAAACAGCGCATGTATCTTAAAATGGTATCATTAGAAACGAGAGCTCAAGCTGCAAACAATGGCACCACACAGTCCAAGATCCCGAAAAATGCGAACCCTGCGGGTCAAGGAAAAAGGCTACAAAAGTGCAATTTTTTTTCACTTTTTTTGCTATTTCACCACACTTGCAATTTTTTCCCATTTTTCATTACACTATATGGTAAAATTAATAATGTCATTTAAAAGTATATCAAAACCTCTAATAATTATACTGATGAAAAAAAATGAATAGGTAAAAGGAAAAGGGACTCCCGCTCCAATAAAATTTTATTCAGGGATCTTAGAAATCATTGGTGGTTTATTTCAATGCGTTTCAAGGTTTACAACCCCTTCATCAGGAGGAGCACATCAAAAGAAGTGGATTTTATGTGGATTTCCTGATGAAGGAGTTGTAAACCTTGAAACGCATTGAAATAAACCACCAATGATTTCTAAGGACCCTGAATACATTATTTTATTGGAGTAGGAGCACAGTCTTGAGTCCCTTTTCCTTTTACCTATCCTTTGGATTTCTACACGTGGGAGGACTGCTGCACACTACTGATATCGAGGATATCATATGCTTATATAGTAGTTGTGATGGATCACAGCTCCTTCAGGTGAGCCTGTACAATTTATTCACTGTATCAGTGTTGTTGCAGATAAACACTATCGTACGCCTTCTTTCCTTTGCTGTAACTTTACTCCGAAGAAATAAAAAAAAGTTGTGGCTCTTCAAAGAATGGGAGTGAAAACAAAAAATGAAAATCGCCTGGGGCTGAAGGAATAATTTCTCTGTTATTGGGAGGTTCCTGCTGAGGAAATAAAGTGTGCTTTTATTGTGTCTTCCCCATCCATTTGCCTTAACTTCTTTGCGTTGTTTTTTTTTGTAGTAGTGGAACTAGTGTCTCACTCGCCAACTCACTAAACAGGGTAAGTTCAGCATCAGCAAGGGCTGAGGAACGTAACGTTGATGGTGGGGAACGATCAACATAAAGACATAAGGGAGTGTAGAGTTCAGCCTCAGCTAAGCGTTTGAAGGTGACCCCCCACCCCTCTCCCTAATGTTTGGGCCTTCTGTTTACATTTTCCCCGGTGTTCCCCTTTGTGTCACACAAAGTCATACATTCCCTTTTCTGGTTATGACAACATGTGGATTAATCAGAATTGAACACATTGGAGGCCAAAGAATCCGCGTTGAGTGACCATAGAGTGCAAGATGAGGATCAAGTAATGAGCTGCAAAAAGATAAGAGATGAGAGCAGTCAGTAAAAGATTTTATAATTTATTTAAAAAAAAATTCCACTTCAAAAGCCCTTATACGACATAGTAGATAGCCAGATCTCATTCTGCTGAGTTCCGGCTAATCAAATTGCAAAACAATGGATTCTGGTAGATCCAATGTTATAGATTAATTATGTAGCAAATTTGGTTTACTTTGTCTTGAATCTTATTTCTCTTAATTGAACACAAGTTTAATGGATGAAAAAAAAAGTCTTGGTTAACAAGCTGGGAAGTGATGAAAATGTTTTCAGTGTTAGGATACTGAGATTCATAATTTTACCTTTTACATCTATATAACAAAATATAACTCATCTTCTGCACAGCTCTCTTGATCTCTTTGTTCCTCAGACTGTAGATAACGGGATTCATCAATGGTGTCACCACTAAATACAACAGGGATCTGTATTTGTTGACATTGGATGAGCTCTCATCGGATGGAGTCATGTAGACTGCGGTTAGGGTGCCGTAATATACACACACAGTGGTCAGGTGGGAGCTACAGGTGGAGAAGGCTTTTCTTCTACCGTAAGTGGAGGAAATTTTAATGATGGCCAAGAAAATGCAAAAGTAGGAAATAATGATGAGAGCAAATGGAAAAAGAAGAGTAAGGATGCCATAAACAAAGTCCAGCAAAATTATAACTGAAATATCTGAAGTGGCCAATTCTATTACAGGACCAAGGTCACAGAAGAAGTGGTCAATGGAATTCAAGCCACAGAAGTTAAACTGAATAATAACAAAAATCTCACTAGACATTAGCACAATACACAAACACCAAGACCCAATGATCAACCAAAGGCAAAGATGTGGACTCATTACTTTGGAATAACGTAAAGGATGGCAGATGGCCAAATATCGATCATAAGACATGACGGCAATGATTAGACATTGAACAAATCCAAAAATACCAAATGCATGCAGCTGCATCACACAACCCCAAATGGATATCATTCTGTCTTCTGCAAACAGTATGTCCAACATCATGGGGATAACGCTGGTGGCCAGTAAGACATCTGCTGTCGATAAATTCTTCAGAAAGAGAAACATTGGAATTTTTAGGTGGTCAATAACAGTCACTAAGAGAATAATGAGAAGATTTCCACCTAGAATGCAAATATAACTCAGGAGAAGCAGAAGGAAGAGAAGAGTTTTGTATTTGGAAAGACTTTGGAATCCGAGAAGACGGATGTGAGTGACTTGTGTCTGATTCTCCTCACACATCATTTATGTCAATGAAGATTCAAGATATTTTTTTCTTCTAAAAATTAAATATATTGAATTAAATCCATTAATAAGCTCCTGAAATATATCACAATAAAACAATATTTGGTGATATTTACCACTTTATGATGGTGTTCATTAGAGGAGGATCTCAATTGGTAATTTCAGCCGTGATCAAGGATGGAACCGGTGTTGGCTTTTGTCACGTAAAGGTGAAATCTGCTAATTGTACACATCTTTTATATTGTCAGAAAAACACGACAAATTCCCCAAAGACAGTGCTAATTAAAGTCAACTGAAGGAAGAAAACACAAGACAGTTTAGATTAATTATTAGTTCAGCTGTCTATGGGGAGCGGCTTGTTATGGTGCAGTCGTCTAAGATTTAATGGTTTAATAACAATTCTATGAAATCATTTAGGTTTATGAAAATTGTTTCAAATCCAATGACTGGTTATTATGTTTTCTTATGCTCTGATTAACTAAATGAAAACTTTTCTATTTTTAACCATTGTTTCAAATCCAATGACTGATTATTCTGTTTTCTTATGCTCTGATTAAATAAATCAAAACTTTTTTATTTTTAACCATTACGTATGGATTTTGCACAAAATGTAAATTATGTACAAGCTACATAAACAAAAAAAAGTCTTTATTGTGCAAATTGTATATAAAAAATATCAATCATTCATATTGCAACTTTATTGTAAGTTAATTCTTGGGCCTTTTCCTTTTCTCTTCAAAGCTTCTCTTGATTCGTTTTCTTTTATAGAAGGCTCCTTGATTTCCTAATTAAATATTTCTCCTTTCTCTTCGGTAACAATACCAAGGTTCTCAGGAAAGTCATCCAAATGGTAATGCAAAAAATGTAACTTCAGTTTCATTATCCCCTCTACTCCGATGACACGCAGATCTACATCTCCGAACCTTACTCTTTACTAACTAATATCCCGCAATCTCTGTTACTTCAACTTTTTTCTCTGGTCGTTTTCTAAAACTGAACATAGACAAAACTGAACTCATCATCTTTTCCATCTCCCTCCACCCGTCCAACAGACTTTACCATCAAAGTCATTGGTTGCTTACTCTTCTCAGTCCCACATTCTCGCTGACTCGAGGTGATCCTCGACTCTGCTCTTTCCTTCAAACCACATATCACAGCCCTTTCCACCTCCTGCCGACAACTCAAAAATATCTCCCCGATCTCTACATTCCTAAACCAAGAATCCACAAAAACACTAGTGAATGTTGTAATCATGTACCTTCTCGACTACTGTATCCTTCTACACTCTGGCCTCCCTTGGAACACTCTCACACCCTTCCAATCTATCCTAAACTCTCTTGCTCTACTAAAATACCCATCACCTCACTACTCATCAACCTCTCCTCTCTGCTAATTCCTTCTTTGGCCTCCCGTTCCCCAGAGACTACATTTCAATAGCCTAAACATGACATAACCTTCTGGACATAACCTCCGATCCTCACCTGATCTCCTTATTTCCTGCCTTCTTATCTCCTCTTACTACAATCACATACAAGAATTCTCCTGTGCATTCCTCATACTCTGTAATTCTCTGCTCCAACACATCATGCCTACTATGGAAACATTCAAAAGGAACCTGAAGACCCACTTCTTCCGCCAAGCCTACAACCTGCAGTGACCCAATTATTAACTCCAATTATGATTAGAGATGAGCAAATGTTTTAGTGTTCAGGTTAATTTCAGATTGGCTCGCTGAACATTCAGGTGTTCATTGAACAGTTTGTCGAAACTCCCTAACCACATTGAATACAATGGGAGGCTAAATGAAATCTACTCTCTACAGGCAAAAAATGCCGAAGTGGTTACTTGACCAGGGTCCTGAGATCTGATTTGCTCATCTCTATTTGTTAACCATAGATCAATAGTTACCCATAATTTCCTTGTTTCAGTAGATTGACCATACCGAATTTACAATTTTTGGCAAGTACGTTCTTCTGTGAGAAGAAGAACCTTAAGGGCCGCTTTACAAACACCAACTTCTGTGACCAACTTATGAACAGATCTCTGGTTGCAGTGAAATCATGGACACATTGTTCCATTTGTACACAGCCACAAAATAGAACAATGTGTCCATGATTTCACTGCAACCAGAGATCTGTGCAGAAGTTGGTCACAGAAGTTGGTGTGTGTAAAGTGGCCCTTAGGCAATCATCACATCTAAGAGTAAAGATATGAAACGATCTAACATAAATACTACACAAAATGATTCCGGCGGAAACATATCTCAAGATTATTATTATTTATTTATATAGTGCCATTATATTCCATGGCGGTTTACATGCTAAAAAGGGCAGACTAGGACAAGTAACACAGTAACATTACAAGTAACAATAAATGTGGAAATCCTGTCCACGAGGGCTCACAGTCTACGAGGGGCGGGTGGGGATACAGTGGGAGGGGAAAGTTCCAGTCGTGAGGCGGTGTGGTGGACCAGGTCTCATTGCAGGTGGTAGGCTTGGTGGAAGAGGTGGGTCTTCAGGCTTTTTTTGAAGGTTCCCAGGGTAGGAGAATGTCTGATGTGTTGAGGCAATGAGTTCCAGAGTATGGGTGAAGCATGGAAGAAATCCTGTATGCGGTTGTGCAAAGAGCAGATGAGGGGGGAAGTAGAGGAGGAGCTCTTGGGAGGATCGCAGGTTGTCTGAGGGTAGGTATCGGGAGACCAAGTCAGAGATGTATGGAGGGGACAGGTTGTGAATGGTTTTGTATGTCATGGTTAATATTTTAAACCGGGATCTTTATGAAGTAGGGAGTCAGTGAAGGGCTTGGCAGAGGGTGGAGACAGGGGAGTAGCAGGGAGACAGATGGATTAGGCAGGCAGCGGAGTTCAGGATAGACTGGAGAGGTGCAAGGGAGGTATTGGGGAGGCCGGTGAGCAGGATGTTGCAGTAGTCGAAGTGGGAGATGATGAGAGTGTGAATAAGGGTTTTAGCTGTGTCGTGGTCAAGGAAAGTGCGGATCCTATAGATGTTTTTGAGCTGTAGTCGGTAGGAGGTGGCGAGGGCCTGGATGTGGGGCTAGAAGGAGTGGGTAGTTTTGTCCATGTTCAGCTTAAGGAAGTGAGCAGAGAAGAAGGATGAGATGGCGGACAGGCAGTGTGGAGTTTTGGATAGATGGATGTCAGGACCAGACAGGTAGATTTGGGTGTTGTCGGCGTAGAGGTGGTACTGGAGGCCATGGGACTCAATGAGTTGCCCTAGGCCGAGAGTGTAGAATGAGAACAGTAACGGTCTAAGAACCAAGCCCTGGGGGACCCCGACAGATAGAGGGAAGGGCGAGGAGGATTTGTGGGAGTGAGTGACGCTTAAGGTCCGGTCCGTTAAGTACGAGGAGATCCAAGAGAGGGCAAGGTTCGTGATGCCAAGAGATTCCAGGATCTGAAGTAGAAGTAGAAGGGAGTGGTCAACAGTGTCAAAGGCGGGGGACAGGTCGAGGAGGAGGAGAACAGAAGAGTGGCGCTTGCTTTTGGCAGTCAGTAGGTCGTTGGAGACTTTGGTCAGGGCTGTTTCAGTGGAGTGGAAGGGTCGGAAGCTGGATTGCAGGCGGTCAAAGAGGGAGCAGGAGGAGAGGTGAGAGGACAGCTCAGAGTAGACATGCTGTTCAAGTAGTTTAGAGGCGAAAGGGAGGAGAAATATAGGGCGGTAGTTCGAGACAGTTGTGGGGTCGAGGGAGGGTTTTTTGAGGATGGGTGTGATCAAGGAGAAGGTGCTAGTGGTAAGTGATAGGTTGAAAAGATGAGTTAGGGATGCTATGATAACGGAGGTGAGGTTGGAATGATCTGGGATGGGGGCGGGCTGTGGGCGCTGTTGGTGAGGTGTGATATTGACAGAAGGGAGGAGAGCTGGTCTTCAGTTATGGGGGGGAAGCAGTTGATGGAAGGAGAGGGCAGTATAGGTGAAAGGGGTGGCTGTGGGGACAGTGGATCAAAGCTGTTTCTGATTCTGTCAATCTTTTCTTTGAAGAAGGAGGCAAAGTCTTCAGCAGAGATAAGGGGAGAGGGAGGGGGAGCAGGCGGGCGGAGTAAGGAATTGAAGGTTTTGAAAAGTTGTTTGGGATTGCGGGACAGGGAGGTTAATAGGTATGAGGTTTGTTTGGCGGCAGTATGTGCAGCTTGAAGGCGTTGAGGGACTGTTTGAACAGCGCAAAGTGCTCAGTGGAACATGATTTTTCTATCAAGATGATAGATGGTGATGTGAGGTCATTAGATGACAATATATTACCAGACAAAGCCCCTATGGAGGGAGAGGGAATTACTGATGAATTGGCACAATTATATTTTTGTTTGGTCACCGGAAATTCTCAGTATGTGCAATAAATTCACAATAGAGGACAGATGACAGTGTGTTCGGCTTTGGTTTGTCAGTAACCTCACCTGCCCTTCCATGCACCTGGGAGTAAATTCTCCTCCTACAAATTTTCTCTCTATCCAAGTCATGTATATATCATTTTGATTCCTTCAATAGGAGAAAAGAAAAAAATTTATTTGACTTTGGCAGTTCTTACCTCGGCTTCTGCCAGTCACACAGTATCCCAGTTATTTTAAGTCTCCTGAAATCAGTCTGCATTAGGGCAAATAGCTGTACTTGGAAAAAAGCCCAGGACTCTATCAATATAAAATGATTTGTTGCAAGTTTAAAGATGTTTCATGTCCCGGCTCTGTCTTTTCATTTGCATTTTAAACCCTCATCAACATGTGGTTGAACAGACTCTTCTCAACCGGAGATGAGATTGTCACATTATAACTGGATTTCTGATCATGCTCTCCCTAGTAATCAGTTCTATAATGATTTAGAAAAAGTGTCGTAAAATGCTATCTGACTTAAACTGTTAACAATAAAACACAACTGTTTGTTTTGCATTGCTTTCTATCTCATCTTGTCATTTCCTATTCTTCACAATGATCTCCATATACACCACTCACCTTTCCTTCCTAATGTTTTATTTACTTTATAATAACTGTTATTTCAAAAAAATGTTGCCTAAAGCAATAGTATAAGCAAATATTAAGAACTTTGCAATGTATCTAATTGGAAAAATATGCTTCTGTTTACACTAGTGAGATACTGTACTTCTTTCTTTTCCTATGATTTCACAACTCATCATTCACTCTGGTAAAAATGCAAAAATCTCAGGACAAGACAGACAGACAGACTGACAACTCTTTAAGGCTAGTTTCACACTAGTATTTTTTCACACTAGCACTAGCAATTCCCTCCCCCCCGGAATTATAGAAACTGATGGCCCCACACCAGTATTATCACTGATCCATTTCACGGATCAGGGATAACACCGGTGCGGGTGTAGACAGTTTCTTCTGGCTTCATACCTTTTCCCGCCAGTCTGGTACAGAATGACATGCCGCCTAAAGGGCATGTCATTTGGAACTGCGTTTTGGGTATGCACAGTTCATAAACCCAGATCTGGAGGGTCAGATCCAACGGGATCTGGAGTCCAACGGATCCTGGTTTCATTGGGCACATGGTATTTCCTCCATTGTGCAACGAATCCGAGTGCTTCCGAGTTTTGTCACAAAGACTAAAAATGCACCAAGATGCAAGTAAAAAACTGAAAACACCCAGAAACACTCAGATCCGGGAAAAAAGCAAAAAACTGGATGTGTGGCGCCCCGCAACGAGTGCGTCACAGGAGGGTATTGCATCCATGACTGAAGATGCAATATTCTCCGTCTCGGTAATGACACGGTTAAAACTCAGAGCTCCATACCCTACATGCACCATTAGAATAGAGGGCCAATTAGGTCCTGTTGGGCGGAGTGTAGGAGTAGAGTGTAGGAGAATGGAGAAGAAGGAGAAAGGAGAGAGAAATGGTCAGGGAGGAACGTAGGAGAAGGGGGCTCTGCACAGTCCTGTGCAGCCCCATAGACCACCTACCGGTTGGCACCATTACCCGGTGCCCCACAACCGGAACCTGGGCGACCATTTAACAGGTCAAAATACACCCGCGCCCATCAACAACCGGATCACTGGTTCCGAAGCTAGCAAGTTGTTCATCACTGCTCAGCAAAACAAGAGTGAAGGAAGGCTTTTCAGGAGCACCTCACTGCAGCCGCACTTAGAGCCGTCTTGCTAGCGGAGTACCCACCAAAAGGAATCTGGCTCCCCTCACACCGGGCAGTAATTACACCGGCAGGGAAATTGAAGTAGCCCCCTTGTACCCGAACTGGCGCACTAAGGCGACATCGGCAACCCATCTAGAAAAGTTGAGAACGGAGGAACACCGCGGAGCTCTGAGTCAACACCAGTCATTGCTGAGACCACCCAGTCCGTTACCCTTTACCTGTATACCCTGTATCACCTGCTGGTTACAGTAAAAGACCCGTTACAGAGAACACTGGTGTCTGTACTTCTTCAGAACTGTTTAACTCCGCATGCTAAGAGTAGCAAAGCTGCCGTACAACATCAGGTGCAGCTCCTGGCTCTTTTTATACCCTTTGTCACGTGTCCCATGTCCTCTACGTGTGTTCTTTCTGATCTCAATCCTCCCAAGTGCTACATCTAACTACTTCCTTCACCTCCCAACCCCACTACAATCATTCCTAGTGTTATCTGGGTGTCCCAGTACCGGTCTGTACCCCCCTTACCAGCGAGTGGGATACTACACCCTAACTGGGGTGCAGTACCTCTGCGGTGACTGGATCCGCAGGGGTGCCACAAGGACAACAGGGCTAGCAAGCACTGGGGTGAGATAAACCACTTGCTAGAATTAAGTAGCATCAACTTGTCAAGAGTCAAGAGAGTATGAACTTTTTGTATCTCTTTGTATTGGAGATATAATAGCAGAAAGTAGGGATGAGCGAGTACCGTAATATTCGGACTCGCTGTACTCGCAACAAGTAGGTACCGATACTTTGAGTATAGCGAGTCCGATTACTTTCACAGTGTATCTATAGATAAACTGTGAAAGTACCTTAAAAGTGAGTAAAAGTTGTTAAAAATAATAAAATTACATACTCACCTATCTGACGCCTGCATCGGGACCGTCCCAGAAGACCTGCGATCACCGGACAAGAACCTGTGATTTCCAGCCAATCATATGGCCGGTAGCAATCTGGCCAATCAGATGGCGACACGTCACAACCACGTGATCGCTAGCGGCCACCTGATTGGCCAGATTGCAAGGTCCTGGAAGTACACCTAGGACCTTGTAATCTGGCCAATCAGATGGCCGCTAGCGATCACATGGTTGTGACGTGTCGCCATCTGATTGGCCAGATCGCTACCGGCCATCTGATTGGCTGGAAATCACAGGTCCTTGTCCGGTGATCGCAGGTCTTCTGGGACCATCCCACTGCAGGCGTCGGATAGGTGATTTTGTAATTTTATTATTTTTAACAACTTTTATTCACATTTAGGGTAATTTCACAGTGTATCTATAGATACACTGCGAAAGTAATCGGACTACTCGCTACGCCCGAGTACACATAAGATACTCGGAGAGTAGCGAGTAGCCGAATATGTCGAGTTCCGAATAGTAGAGAGTATGCTCGCTTATCCCGAGCAGAAAGTAATTAGGAGTACAAGGCCAGAAAACGGCACCACCAGCATGAAACCAAAGGCAATAGAATCACATACCATCAGGTGAGTTTTCTGGAAAGATGCTGTCCCTATACAACCATGGGTGGTGCACACTTGTAAGCCCAAGCAGAAGGAAGATCCGCGTAAGCATCCAAAAAAGATAGCATCACTCGTTTGGATGGAGGTAACAACATTTATTGGAGATTTCATTGAAAGCAAACACAATGTGCCATAGTGTGCATAGGAGAAGACGTGCATGGAAGGGGCGAGACTACAAGGCTGAAGTCCCGCCTCTTCCATGCACGCTCTCTCCCCTGCATACTATGGCACTTTCTGTTTGGTTTTAACAACAGCTCCAATACATTTTGTTACCATCCGGATGAGTGATACTATAATTTTTGGATAATAGCAAAAAGTCTCCACTCACTAGTTCAGAAACAAGTGAACACTAGAGATAATTTTTAGAGGGGAAAACTGCAGGATACAAATCATGCAATGATCATAAATAGTGGGTTCATCGTGTACAAACATAGATATTATAAATGTCACCTGAAACAATATAAGAGTTTACAAGTTGTTATCTATTTTTTATTTAGTCTCTCATTGCTCTCTTACCACTGTTTACTGTGTAGTGAGCGTAGCACACAGATCCCAAGTAACCCGGACACAATTAATTACTTTTTATTCTGCTATGGTAAGAAGAACAATCAAGTCAATTTTGGAAAAAGTCATGCCACACATGTCACTCAAAGCAAGGATCACCAAGCTGCGACTTGCCTATTTTGGACACATCATATGAAGAGAGCAATCACTGGAGTAGGACATTATGGTTGGAAGAATAGAAGGTACACGGTAAAGAGGAAGACCAGCAAACCAATGACTTGATACTGTCAAGATAACCGTGGAGAAGATCCAGGTGGACGTGAAAATATATAGCTTGCAGCACCTCACACGGAGTCAGGGTATATGGTCTCACCCTCAAGGCAGTGCACTTCCCTCCAAGGGAGTCATTCTGGAGTATGTATCAAAGTCCCAAAGCACGAAAGCGCTCCACACAGCTGATGCAATCAAATAGATGACTTTTTATTCCACCATATATAGTGCGACCTTTCGGTCCTGTATTCTGGGCCTTTGTCATGCACTTTGTCATGTCATTGCATTAGCTGTGTGGAGCACTGTTGTACTTTGGGACTTTGATCCTGGTGGACCTATCTAGGCTTGGAGAATACCAAATAGACATATCTAGGCTGCACAAGATCTAACTTCCTACAGAGCAGTAATCCATTGTCGAGATTGAGGTGAAGGCCATTAAATAATAATAATAATGATAATAATTAAATCAAGAATACTATACTAAAGATTAGAGATGAGCCACCACCCTTGTGTTCGTGTTCGATTCGCCGAATCGGCGGGGTGTTCGACGAATGTTCGTCGAATGCTCGTCGAACACCGTCGAACACCCCGGAACACTAAATAAACACCTACGTTGGGCTGTTTCACTTCCGCAATGCATGTACATACATTGCGGAAGTGAAATGAAGTGTAAAAATAAAGTGTTAAAAAAAAAATGTATGCTCACCTGTCCGGCGATCCACCGATGGCAAGGTCCTGTTGCTGATAGGACCTGTGGTGACATCACAAAACCGCTTATCGCGGGAACTCCGGTCATGTGACTGGTTTTGTGACGTTACCACAGTTCCTATCAGCAACAGGACCTTGCCATCGGTGGATCGCCGGACAGGTGAGCATACATTTTTTTCAACACTTTATTTTACTTAATAGCTGTTTATTTTGGCTGAAAATGTGGCAGATGTGGTTTTCTGACCGCATCTGCCGCACTTTCGAACCAAAATCGAACAGCTTCTAGAACTGCCGAATTTGAACCAAATTGTTCTAATTCGGCGAATGACTCGAACACCGCCAAAAACAACTCGAATTTGAGATTGGCGAACAATTTGAGTCGAACACCGCTCATCTCTAGTAAAGATCTCTAAAGGTACCGTCACACGCGGCAATTTTGCAAGCAATTTCACTGCCAATTTGCTGGTTGCAGTGAAATCATGGATACATGGTTCTGTTTTGTTGCCGTGTAGAAATGGAACCATGTATCCATGATTTCACTGCAACCAGCAAATTGCCAGTGAAATTGCTTGCAAAATTGCCGCGTGTGACGGTACCTTTAACCCCTTCCCGACCCTTGGCCCTACGTTTGGGCCATGAAAACAAAGTCATTCCCGACCCTTGGCCCTAGGGGTGGGCCATGGAATGATCGGGCTCCTGCAGGCCGAGTGAGGGTCTCACTGACCTGTCACTCGGCCTGCAGGTACATGGGGAGTTGTACAACACCCCAGGGGGGGTCGATTTGCCCCCACCCCCACCCCCCCCGGCTACAGGCGCGGTGATTGGCGCTCAAAAGTGAAAGTGAAAATCACCGCGCCTTTAATGCTTCCCTGCCTGCCGCTGCTCTCTCTACCCTCCGATCTGCTCCCCTGTCCTCCTCTAACTGCCCCCCTGTCCCCCACCTCTCTTTCCTGCCCCCTCTTCATCTCTCTTACCCCCCCCCCGGCTTCCTGTCCCTGCCGCCCGCTTCCTGTCCCTGCGCCCGCTTCCTGACTGCCCCCGCTTCCTCCTAGGTGCCCCTGTCAGCTCCCCATCCCCTGTCAGGCCCCCTCTTCCCCCTTCCTGCCCCCCCCGATCACCGGAGCGGCGATCGCCTCTCCTACTCACCCCTCCGGCGGCCCGGCTGTCAGCGCTGCGTCCCGCTCCTCCTCCTCTTCTGCGTCGCCTCCGGAATCTGACAGCTCTGTGCTGGAGCTGTCAGATCACTTCTACAGCTAGATCCTGAGGATCCAGCTGTAGGAAGTGATCTGACAGATCCAGCACAGTGATCCACAGTGACCATTATGTGATCACTGTGGATCACTGTACTGGATCTGTCAGATCACTTTCTACAGCTGGATCCTGAGGATCCAGCTGTAGGAAGTGATCTGACAGATCCAGCACAGTGATCCACAGTGACCATTATGTGATCACTGTGGATCACTGTGCTGCAGCTGTCTGATCACTTTCTGCAGCTGGATCCTGGGGATCCAGCTGCAGAAAGCAATCTGACAGCCTGGGCGCAGTGATGCACATAGTGGGTCTCTGCGCCCGGGCTCTTAGATCGCTGCTCTGCAGCCCGATCTCCCTGCATGGGCATCGAGCTGCAGAAAGTGATCTGACACCCCGGGTGCAGTGACCCACTATGTGCATCACTGCGCCTGGGCTGCCAGATCGCTTTCCGCAACTCGATCCCCATGCAGGGGGATCGAGCTGCAGAAAGCAATCTGACAGCCTGGGCGCAGTGATGCACATAGTGGGTCACTACGCCCAGGCTCTTAGATCGCTGCTCTGCAGCCCGATCTCCCTGCATGGGCATCGAGCTGCAGAAAGCGATCTGACAGACCAGGCGCAGTGATGCACATAGTGGGTCTCTGCGCCCGGGCTCTTAGATCGCTGCTCTACAGCCCGATCTCCCTGCATGGGCATCAAGCTGCAGAAAGTGATCTGACAGACCAGGCGCAGTGATGCACATAGTGGGTCAATGCGCCTGGGCTGCCAGATCGCTTTCCGCAACTCGATCCCCATGCAGGGGGATCGAGCTGCAGAAAGCAATCTGACAGCCTGGGCACAGTGATGCACATAGTGGGTCACTACGCCCAGGCTCTTAGATCGCTGCTCTGCAGCCCGATCTCCCTGCATGGGCATCGAGCTGCAGAAAGCGATCTGACAGACCAGGCGCAGTGATGCACATAGTGGGTCAATGCGCCTGGGCTGCCAGATCGCTTTCCGCAGCTCGATCCCCATGCATGGGGATCGAGCTGCGGAAAGCGATCTGGCAGCCCAGGCGCAGTGATGCACATAGTGGGTCACTGCGCCTGGGGTCTCAGATCACTTTCTGCAGCTCAATCACCATGCTGGCGGATCGGGCTCCAGAGTAGCGATCTGAAAGCAAAGGCGATCGAACGTCGTGGGACCTTCGTTGTGGACTACGTCGGAGACAATTGAACGTCGTGGGACCTTCGTTATGGACTACGTCGGAGCGATCGAGCGTCGTGGGACCTTCGTTGTGGACTACGTCGGATCTTTTTATAATAAAGATGGAGTCCGAATTGTGTCTTTTTTTTTTTCAAATAAAAAGATTTTTTATGTGTGTATTTATTGACTATTTACCATACTAGAGATTCCTAATGGCGGGTCTAACATTGGCCCTATATTATGAATCTCGGGCTTAGTGCCAGCTGCCAATAAAAAGCTGGCATTAACCCCTTTATTACCCAGTTAGCCACCGCCACCAGGGCAACTGGAAGAGCGTGGGTACAGCGCCAGAAAATGGCGCTTCAATGAATGCGCCATTTTCTGGGGCGGCTGCGGGCTGCAATTCGCAGCATGGGGGGCCCAGAACGCTTGGGCCTCTCTATGCTGAGGATTCCAGTCCCCAGCTGCCTAGTTGTACCTGGCTGGACCAAAAATATGGCGGAGCCCCACGTAATTTTTTTCTAGAATTAGTTCTAGAAATTAAAAAAAAAATGGGCTTCGCTGTATTTTTGGTTCCAGCCAGGTATGACGAGGCAGCTGGGGGTGGGTGGCAGTCCGTAGCTGCCAAGTTGTACCTGGCTGGACCAAAAATATGGCGGAGCCCTATGTCATTTTTTTTCTAGAAATAATTCTAGAAATAAAAAAAAAATAGGCTTCGCTGTATTTTTGGTTCCAGCCAGGTATGACGAGGCAGCCGGGGCTGGTGGCAGTCCGTAGCTGCCAAGTTGTACCTGGCTGGACCAAAAATATGGCGGAGCCCTATGTCATTTTTTTTCTAGAAATAATTCTAGAAATGAAAAAAAAAAATAGGCTTCACTGTATTTTTGGTTCCAGCCAGGTATGACGAGGCAGCTGGAGGCTGGTAGCAGTCCGTAGCTGCCAAGTTGTACCTGGCTGGACCAAAAATATGGCGGAGCCCCATGCCATTTTTTTTTACTTCTACCAATAAAATGACAAGGAGCTTTGCCTTATTTTTGGATGCCAGCCAGGTACAACTTGGCAGTTGGGGGGCTGCAATCCTCATCGTGGAGAGACCCAAATGTTGTGGCCCCCCCACGCTGCAAATTGCAACCCACAGCCACCCCAGAAAATAGCAAATTAGAGGTGCCATTTTCTGGTACTGTACCCCAACTCTTCCAGTTGCCCTTGTGCTGGTGGCAATGCTAGTGGCACACAGGGGTTCTCCGTACGCGACATGGAGTCAGCTAACAATTCCAATTGTTAGCGGACACCATGTCGCGTATGGAGAGCCCCTGTGTGCCTAAACATTGGAGCTCCCCCACAAGTGACCCCATTTTGGAAACTACACCCCCCAAGGAACGTATCTAGATGCATAGTGAGCACTTGAACCCCAAGTGGTTCACAAATTGATCCATAAAAATGAAAAAATAATTTTTTTGTGGAAACAAAGTACTTTTTCATTTTTACGGATCAATTTGTGAAGCACTTGGGGGTTCTAAGTGCTCACTATGCATCTAAATAAGTTCCTTGGGGGGTCTAGTTTCCAAAATGTGGTCACTTGTGGGGGAGCTCCAATGTTTAGGCACACAGGGGCTCTCTAAACGTGACATGGTGTCCGCTAACAATTTGAATGGAAAATCAGCTCATATTGTTAGGGGACACCATGTCACGTTTGGAGAGCCCCTGTGTGCCCAAACATTGGAGCTCCCCTACAAGTGACCCCATTTTGGAAACTAGACCCCCCAGGGAACTTATCTAGATGGGTGGTGAGCATTTTGAACACCCCAGTGCTTCACAAATTAATCTGTAAAAATGAAAAAAGAAAATTTTTGTGGAAATAAAAGTACTTTTTCATTTTTACGGATGAATTTGTGAAGCACCTGGGGGTTCAAAGTGCTCACTATGCATCTAGATACGTTTCCTGGGGGGTCTAGTTTCCAAAATGGGGTCACTTGTGGGGGAGCCCCAATGTTTAGGCACACAGGGGCTCACCAAACACAACATGGTGACAGCTAACAATTTGAGCTGATTTTTATTCAAATTGTTTGCGGACACCATGTCGCGTTTGGAGAGCCACTGTGCGTCTCCACATTGGAGCTCCCCCACAAGTGACCCTATTTTGGAAACTAGACCCCCCAGGGAACATATCTAGATGGGTAGTGAGCATATTGAACCCCCAGGTGCTTCACAAATTAATGAAAAAAAAAGATTTTTGTGGAAAAAAAAGTACTTTTTCATTTTTACAGATTAATATGTGAAGCACCTGGGGGTTGAAAGTGCTCACTATGCATCTAGATACGTTCCTTTGGGGGTCTAGTTTCCAAAATGGGATCACTTCTGGAGGAGCTCCTATGTGGAGACGCACAGGGGCTCTCCAAACGCAACATGGTGTCCGCTAACAATTTGAGCTCATTTTGCATTCAAATTGTTAGCCGACACCATGTCACTTTTGGAGAGCCCCTGTGCATCTGCACATTAGAGCTCCCCCACAAGTGACCCCATTTTGGAAACTAGACCCCCAAAGGAACGTATCTAGATGCATAGTGAGCACTTTCAACCCCCAGGTGCTTCACAAATTGATCCATAATAATGAAAAAAGAAAATTTTGTGGAAAAAAAAGTGCTTTTTCAATTTTATGGATGAATTTGTGAAGCACCTGGGGTTCAAAGTGCTCACTATGCATCTAGATACGTTCCTTGGGGGGTCTAGTTTCCAAAATGGGGTCACTTGTGGGGGAGCCTCAATGTTTAGGCACACAGGGGCTCACTAAACACAACATGGTTACAGCTAACAATTTGAGCTGATTTTTTATTCAAATTGTTAGCGGACACCATGTCGCGTTTGGAGAGCCCCTGTGTGCCTAAACATTGGAGCTCCCCCCAAGTGACCCCCATTTTGGAAACTAGACCCCCCAGGGAACATATCTAGATGGGTAGTGAGCATATTGAACCCCCAGGTGCTTTACAAATTGATCTGTGAAAATGAAATAGTACTTTTTTTTTCACAAAAATTTTCTTTTAGCCTAAATTTTTTCGTTTTCACATGGCAACAGCATAAATTTCATTCTAAAATTTGTTGGGCAATTTCTCCTGAGTACACCGATACCTCATATGTGGTCATAAACCACTGTTTGGGCGCACGGCAGGGGTCAGAAGGGAAGGAGCGCAATTTCATTTTTTGAATGTAAAATTAGCTCCAAAATTCAAATTGCGCTTCTTCACTTCTGAGCCCTGCCGTGCGCCCAAACAGTGTTTTATGACCACATATGAGGTACCGATGTACTCGGGAGAATTTGCACAACACATTTTAAGATCCATTTTATCCTGTTGCCCATGTGAAAATGAAAGAATTGAGGCTAAAAGAACATTTTTGATAAAAAAATTAAAATATCCATTTTTTGTTTCCACTTTGCTTGAGTTCCTGTGAAGCACCTGAAGGGTTAATAATCTTCTTGAATGTAGTTTTGAGTAGCTTGAGGGGTGCAGTTTTTGGAATGGTGTCACTTTTGGGTGTCTTCTGTCATGTACACCCCTCAAATGGACTTCAAATGTGATGTGGTCACTAAAAAAAATGGTTTTGTAAATTTTTGTTGAAAAATGAAAAATTGCTCATGAACTTTGAACCCTTATAACGTCTTAACAAAACATTTTTTTTTTTCCAAAATTGTGCTGATGTGAAGTAGACATGTGGGAAATATTATTTAATAACTTTTTTCTGTCACATATCTCTCTTGTTTATCAGAAAAAAAAATAAAAAATGTGAAAATTGTGAAATTTTCAAAATTTTTCCCATAGTTTTGATTTTTTCACAAATAAACGCAAAAATTATCGACTTAAATTTAATACTAGCATGAAGCCCAATATGTCACGAAAAAACAATCTCAGAATCGCTAGGATCGGTTGAAGCGTTCCCGAGTTATAACCTCATAAAGGGACACTGGTCAGAATTGCAAAAAAGGCCAAGGTCTTTAGGGTCAAAATAGGCTGGGTCCTGAAGGGGTTAAGGTCCCAGCACAACATTTCAATTAGGTTTAAAGCTGGACTTTTGGCCATTTCAACACCTCAATTCTTTTCTTTTTCAGCCATTCTGATGCAGATTTTTTTTAATATATTTGAAATCACTGCCCTGTTGCATGAGTCAGATTAAGCCAGGCTTTAGGTTTAGGATAAATTATTTCACATTTAAGTATAGAATACTAAGTATTATGGGGAAATTCATTTTCAACTAAATGACTGCAAGGTCCTTGGGCTACAAGAAAAAAATCAAATTATCACCCTCCACCAAGAGTTGGTATAAGACGTTTCAACTGATTTACCAAATCCAGAAAAACATCTCAACTTTGGCTTGTCTCTCCATAGGTCATTGTTTGAACATTGCATGATCTAATATTGAGGTGAATTATCTGAGATGTCCACTTCTGGGAGAATTGAATGTTTTCCACTTGTCAATAATCTTTCTAAAGAATGACACACTTCAAATTGTTTGGAAATGGCCTTATAATCCCTTTCATATTGATGGGCATAGTTTGCACAAGGTTATTGCTGATGTCTTTCCTGCTTCACACTGTGTTAAAACAAACTTGAATGCTCTAGACCAGCCAACTGTCCAAACTTCTGCTTTTATAGAGGTGATCACATTTGTTGATTAACAATTATTAGACGCATTTGGTTAGCACCTGATGGGGTGTATACCATTTTTCATGCTCTGCCACTACATTTCTGCCTATTTGTTAAAGGGAACCTGACCTCGAAAAATGTGCCCCTAGCCTCTATATACATGTCCCTGCACCATGCCAATAGCTTTCTAGCAATTCCTTTGTGTTTTTAAATCGATATAGTAAAGTTTAGAAAAGTTGTTTTTATACCTTATGACGTGCGGCTTCTCATTATTTGAGAAGCCGCCAAAGACGTTCCTTTTTTTCCTCCCTGCCTCCTGCTTGCTATTTATTCTCGCCCCAATGGGCGTGCTACAAAGCAGAGAGACTGTGCGTGTCATGTAAGGGGCAGTAAAGCCGCTATGACGCAAATCGCGTCATATCCGGCTTTACCACATCAGTACACCCATTAGGGTGTACTGACGACCTCGCGATGCCAAGTGCGCATGCACGAGGTGTGTTCACTGTACACCTAATGAGTGCACTGACGTGGTAAAGCCGGATATGACGCGATGTCTCCTGCTGAAACCAAAATAATGTGGTGCCCCTCAAGCACCTGTAGGGGGCCCCCCGTGAACCTGTGTCAAAGGAGAGGAGGTTAACTGAGGGAAGCTTCCTGCTTCCCTTAACTGTTCCCGCCCCTCCTCTCTTCTGCAGCCCCGGCTCCCAGACCTGCAATGCGCGGCTCGGCGCAGGTAGGAGCCGCACGCAAACCATCCCCCCCGCTCCTCACCTAAAGCTGCCAGCACCCCCCCACCTAAAGCTGCCAGCACCCCCCCGCCCAACCCCCCCACACACTACTCACGTAAAGCTGGCAGCACCCCCCCTGCTCCGTACCTCCAGCTGCATCAGGGCCCGCCGGGCTGAAGGTCCGCCACTGTACCAATTACATGGTTTCCCTCCTACTAGCCCCGACCCCTCAGGTGGAGCAACTTTGTCGCAAATATCATTTAGATCCCTGAAAACTAGAATTCCCCAACTCCAGTCCTCACGGCCCTCCAAGAGTCCATGTTTTCAGGATTTTGTTTTGTTTTGTTTTGTTTTGCATTTAACAGTTGTTAATTTAATCTCCTGCACAGGTGATGATCCCAACTCTCAAATGCAAAGGAAACCCTGAAAGCATGCAGTCTTGGAGAGTCTTGAGGACTGGAGTTGGGGAACTCTGGAATTAGGCTGGCTTCACACCACGGCAGAGTCCGGTCCAGGGCTGTCCGTTGTAAACCAGACAGCTCCGGACCGGATTTTGGCCCCATTGTATCCTATGGGGCCGGATGGAGCTGCCATCCGGTTTCCATCTCTCCGGAAGAATCCGGGAGAATTAAGATTTTTCTCCTGGACAAAAAAATGTTGCTTGCAACGTTTTTGTGTCCGGGGAGAAAAATCTCCACAAATTACTGTCTCCCGGATCCTCCTGGATGCCCCCGGATCCTCCCGGATTGGTGCAATCCGGCGTTCCCTAACATGGGAGCCTATGGGTTCGGATTGCCGCTGTTATGTCAGGACCATGGCTGGCTCCCTGCGAGCCGCGGTCCTGAATCATCAGCAGCTGCGTCTGGCTGCACACCGGACCGGAGGGCATATTTGCCCTCCGGTTCTGTGTGCTGATCCGGTCCGGGGCATTAAGGTTCATTCTTGACAGTCCCGGATCGGATATTGCCGTGGTGTAAAGCCAGCCTTAGACAACTGACAGACACACTGATCCCTCCCCATACTACCTTTTAAAGAATATCTATTATTTCAGGTATTAAGTGTAAGCGGTTATGTATGTACACCAGCAATAACAGATGAGCGGATCGATTCACAGAGGATCAAGCTCCACTGGAATTTCATGACATCTGTAATTTAATGTGAACTCATCAACCTGTGCTGCAATTTGCGGCTCGAAGTTAAAAAGAAAAAATGCCCTGCACCATTTCGCACATATTGCACACTCAATGAACAGGTTGATGGAATCTGGCGTGGCAGCGCAGGCCTTTCCATAATGGCCTACAACAATCAGATGACTTTTTTAGTACTATAAATCAGAGAGAGGCTTTCTTAGGCTGCTTTGACATTACGTAATTTTTCCTGTCTGTGGGATTCTACTTTTTGCAGGACCCCACGGACAGGAACGGACACCATAGGAGGTGACCTTTTCTGTGTTCGGGTCCGTGATTATCATGGGTCCAGAACCAGAAAGCGCTGTGTGGGGCACTTTCACTTCTGCAATGTATATACATACATTGCCAAAGTGAAGTTTAGTGAAAGAAAGGGTTAAAAATAAAAAAATCTCTATGGTCACCTGTCCGGCAATCCACCGACTTCTGCAGCAGCTCTTGATGTTTACAGGTCCTGTACTGGAGCGAGATGGAGACATCGGGGGATTGCTGGACAGGTGAGAATAAAGATTTTTTTTTTTTAAACCCTTGCTTTTACCTAATTTCACTTCTGCAATGTATGAATATACATTGCAGAAGTGAAATTAGACAGTTATGAGCTATTTTAGTGTACTGAGCATGCTCAATACACCAAAATCGGGTCCGAGGAACGATCAGCTGTTTCCTCGGACCCATGCTCCATAGGCCCTGTGTTTTTTGGTGCGGATCATGTCGGATCCGATTCGGTCTGTTTTGATTCGCTGTGCCCAAAATCGGAGCAGTCTCCGATTTTGGGTACACCTAAAAATCAGACAGAATCGGATCCTACACAAGTCAGACGGCTATAAGGCCAAATCTAATGTGATCTGTGGCCCATAGGATAACATGGAGGCCAAATCAAATCTGTGGCTGTCCATTTTACAATGGATAGCCACAGATCCAAGAAAAACATAATGTGAAAGCACCCTTAAACCCCCGTCACACATAACGAGATCGTTGTAACGTCACAGGTTTTGTGATGTAACAGCGATCTCGCTAGTGATCTCACTACGTGTGACATTTAGCAGTGAACAGGCCCCTGCTGTGAGGTCGCTGATCGTTACAAAGTGCTCTGGGTCATTCTGTGATCGTTGCGATCACACTGGTCAGCACGCATCGCATCATTAGCGACCTCACAGGCTGGTAACCATGGTAAACTCCGGGTATCTAGGAAACGCGCGCTACCTAGATACCCGGTGTTTATCATGGTTACCGGCGCTAAGCAGGGAGCATGCTGAAAACTATGACAAACAGCGGGTATCTAGGCAGCGCGCGTTGCATAGATACCCGCTGTTTATCATAGCTACCAGTATCCTCCCACTTCCAGCGATGTTGAGGTGGCTCCCTGGTCCCTGGTGGCTGAGGAGATCTGCCTGTTTGACAGCTCCCCAGCGACCAGGTAACGATGCACCAACGATCCCTACAGGATCGTTATCATTGTCGGGGTCACTGTTGCGTTGTTGTGTGTGACGGGAGCTTTAGGCAGGATAGAACATAGGGCGTTAGCCAATATAAAGTGTAAGCATAGGCGCTCAGAGCACACAGGATTGGGATAGATAAAGGCCTAATGTGATTGTGGTGCACTACATGAATGCTGATATTCAAGATTGAATATAGGAATGTGAAAAGAAATCCAAGATTCAAGTGATTTAGGCTGGGGTCACACTTGTTAAGGCATCTGCGGTGACCGCATCCAGATCTGCAATTGCCTTCACACACATTTTTGGGCAAAAATGTGTGTTGTAAACCGCAATGCGGTAACCAGATTGCTCCAGATGTGTAATCCTGAGCAATGCGGTTACCGTATACTTTGCTCATCCCTTCTGCCACAGGGATGAACAAAGTGTTAAATGTGTATTAAAACATTAAATATGAATATTAGCTGTGGTCAACATGTCTCTAGGGGGTCCCCACCCTCCTTAGAGACATGCTCTCCACTTATGTCAGCATGTTAGGGGTTAATAAGCCATTTACAGTATAGCCGGCAATTGTCAGCTTTGTACAAATTTGTGAATGAAGCCGCGGCTCCTCACATTAGAGCAGATACTGTACATAATGTACGTACATTATCAGCCGCTGTCCTTGGTACTGTAACCATTAACATTAGGTCATTTGGGGGCGCTGCCCATACACCTAATATTAAAGGTATCAGGTCCCTGGACAGTGGCTGATACTATACGTACATTACGTACAGTATCTGCTCTAATGTGAGGAGCCGCGGCTTCATTTACAAATTTGCACAAAGCTGACAATATCCGGCTATACTGTCAATGAGTAATTTAACCCCTAACATGCTGACATAAGTGGACAGCATGTCTCTAGGGAGGGTGGGGACCCCGTAGAGACATGATGGCCACAGCTAATATTCATATTTAATGTTTTAATACACATTTAACACTTTGTTCATCCCTGCGGCAGCAAGGATGAACAAAGTGTACGGTAACCGCATTGCTCAGGATTACACATCCGGAGCAATCCGGTTACCGTATTGTGGTTGCCAGAACCGCTCCGAAAACTGCAGCCTGCATGATTTTTAGTGCAGGCTGCAGATCCGGAGCCAGTAACCGGATTGCATGTAGAACAATCCGGTTACCATAATGGGCTCCTATGGGAAGTGGTTCCTGCTCTGGTTTTGAGCTTTTTGAAAGCTCAAAACCGGATCAGGATTGCAAATTTTAAATGCATATGTGACCCTAGCCATATAGTGAACTGTAGTCACTCATTGTGTGACTGTGAATTAATACATCTCTGATATTTAGCAGCAACAGCTCCTTGAAACCTGTCTTTTTTTACACAATGCCGACAGAGCAAGGGTCATAGTAAACCATTAATTGAATTAGACATGTACACACACAACCTAAGTGCAGCTGTAAGGTTATCATGTGCTTGCTATTAGAATGGGGTTCTACCTAGATTTCCTGGCCCATACTATTTGGTTAAGGCCCGCTTCACACTGCGACGTGATCCGGTCCGGGGCTGTCCGGGATGCCCCTGACAGCCATGGACCGGATCAGCACACAGGACTGGGGGGGCTAATATTCCCTCTGGTCCGGTGTGCAGCGCACGCAGCTGCAGCCGCTGACAGGTCAGGACCACGCCGCCCGCAGTCCTGACTTATCAGCAGTGGGAACTGCGTGCGCTGCACACTGGACCGGATGGCATGTTAGCCCCCCAGTCCTGTGTGCTGATCCGGTCCGTGGCTGTCAGGGGCATCCCGGACAGCCCTTTACCGGATCACGCCGCAGTGTGAAGCCGGCCTAAGGCATGTGGATCTTTATTAAGAGAAAAAAAACTACAAAATCCTGAAACCAAAGGTACCTTTACACACAGCAATATTGCTAGGCAATTTCACTGGCAATTTGCTGGTTGCAGTGAAATCATGGACACATTGTTCCATCTTGTTGCTGTGTACAAATGGAACAATGTGTCCATGATTTCACTGCAACCAGCAAATTGCCAGTGAAATTGCCTAGCAATATTGCTGTGTGTGACGGTACCTTTAAACACAAGTGTTCACCTAGTAACGTGTGTTCATTGTTTGAAATAATTTATTGAGCCCTCTTCTTAGCTCCAATTAGTTTAATATTAATCATATACATTCACCATCTAGCCCCCATTGCTGCTCTAGCTGAGCAACTGCAGAATTTTCAATATTGGTAAAACTCCATTGTGTGATAGGCTAGGGGCACACTTGGGAGCCTGCATACAGTAACTGGATGCATTACTGGATCCAGTTTTTCCCCTTGTCTGTTTCCCCTTGGCATTTTTACCGGATCAGGTACCTGATGGTACCTATATGTACCATCAGGTACTGGATCAGGTTCCCATAGGGTTCCATGTTAAAAAACTGATCAGGTTTTGCTAAAAGGCCAAAAAATGTTGCAGACCCTATTAAAACCTGACTTCTCAAAAACTGGATCCAGTAGACAGATTGCACTTTGGCAAACAATTGTTAACATTGAAGTGTATGGGTCAGGTACCTGATCAGGTTTTCAGGATGCAAAACTGGATCCAGTAGCTGGATTGCAAACGCAAGTGTGGCCCTAGCCATAACGTAGCCCCTTAAGGTACTGTCCCATGCCGCAATATCGCCTGGAGATCATAAAGGCGATATGTCGCCCGGAGCAATTGTCGTGAAATTGCCTCACGGTTGCGGCATGTGATTGGGCAATTTCGTGGCGATAAATCGCCTCTTGCCAGTCGCCTGATTCCTGAACGGTGCTCAGTAATCAGGCGCAATTGGCAAGGTGATATTTCCGTGTTGTGGCTTGTGAGAGGGCGATAGTGATGGAAAGAGAGTTGTCTATGATTTCCCGTAGGCGTGCCTCAGCGTGCTGGTGTCCGTGCCCCGTCTGAAATGATTGGTGTGTTCTCCTGTGTTCCCATTGGCTGTCAGTTGACACTGTGCCATATTTAAAAAGCTGTCCATTAAGCACCACACACACCTTCAGCTACACAACCATATGCAAACTCAGTGCAATTACGCGCGCAATTGAATAGCGCAAGTGTGGAGCCCACTGGGACGGGGTACTCGGTACCGGACCGGGGTATCACGGGGGTTATCACGGCGGTCTTGGTCCCGACCGTGTCCCGAGCCCACAAGTAAAGGTTGGGGGTATTTACAGGGGAGAAAGTTGTGATGCCACCCGTGGTATGTGGTCAGGGTGACCACCTGTGCTGCAGAACCTCCAAGGATGATGGACAGCAGCTTGTGATGTGACGGCTCTCCACGGGCAGAGCCTGGTTCCCAGGGCCGGAAATGATGATAACAGTTTGTGAGGGAGAACAGGGTTTGCAAGGATTACACAGACTCATGGTTTTGTAGTTTTCCAAGTCTTTACTGTAGATGACATTCAGCAGAGTACTGTCCATGGATTCTGTACTGGGGCTGGGTTGCTTCCCACCCTTTCTGGGTCCTTGGCTTCCTACTCCTGCGCTCTGTGTGTGTGGTTCTGCTGCTGCTTTAGCTAGGCTGCTAGGCAACTTGAGTCTTATCATTATGTTTCTGACCCCGCCGTGTTGCTTCGCTGTGGTACAGTTAAGATGTGGGATCTTCACTCATTAGGTGTTCACTGTGCTGTTTGTGTCAGGCACAGCATCGGATCTGGTATCCGCTCTGTGCGCTCCTCCGGGGTGACTTTAGGGCAACTCTGTGTCTCGGGTGTGTTCCTCTGCTTCTCCTTTTCATCAGACCCTGGCTTGGCCTGGAACTGGACAGTGGACCGTGGGGTGAGCCTAACACAGCTCTTTTACACTCAGGTCCTTTCTTCTCTCAGTGCTGCCCCGCACTGAACTAACTGCCACTTCTTCTCCACACCAGAATATATAGGGAAGTAGCTTTAGCTCCCCCTTCTGGCCTGGAGGCGCTAGTGTAGTGTTGTGGGTTTTGTGGGGAGTCAACCCTCTGTGGTGTTACTGTGGCACATGAACCCTGGGGTGCCACATTCCCCCTTAGTAAAAAACAGTACTCCGGGACTGTGGAAAAACAAACAAACAATTAACATATCAAAACAACTATTATATACAGAGTCTCAAAAGTAAAAATACAAAAACCAATAAAAGCTCAAAAAGAGTCCAAAAGTTCAAAAAGCAGTCTTTCCAGTTGTTTAGTCTACTGCCTCCGGGGCTGGTAAATATATACACTTAGTCCTTACCACAACCAGTTCCGTGGTAAGTATGGTCCGTAGTTAATAAAAAAGGAAGAAAAGTTTAAAGTTCAAGAATATGCAACTAGTTCATACAGGATAGTCTCTGTAGGTACTGGGCTTTTTAACGTTGCAAACTATTACACACAAGTCTCTACGGGTATTTCTGGTTTAAGTACAGTAGGCTCCTAAGCCCTCGGGTCAAGTGGGGGCTTGATACACCTAAACTTTCATAGCCCCATATAGCTGTAACACAAATATTCCAAATACACAAGGTCCCCGCTGCTACCCCTAATGACCTCGTTGTGCCTAATTCTATGACATAACCAACCCCAACCTCTGAGCCTTGTATAATACAAGAAGATACCAGTAGGATCTCCATGGCTACTATTAACCTAGACTTCTACATACATAATTTAACTCTGTGTTGACAGAAGAAAATGTCAACCTAAACCCCTTACGACCAGCAGGGGGAGCTCAGAGCTTATATCTCACTATGGTTACTGTGGATAAACTTACAGAAAAAATGGTAGGAACTGGAACGAAAATTCCCAAAGGAGTGTCTAAAGTGGCAAAAACTGCTACACAAGCAGATATGGACAAGTTGTTGAAAAAACAAGCTGCCCAACCAGATCCCAACACTAACTCTGAATACTCAGAAAAACATCTGATGGAAGATTCAGATTCTGACATAGATAGCGAGTCTGAAATGGGATGTAATGACAGAGAGTTGACAGTGATGAGATCATTTATTAAATTTATACTCTCCAAGACCATGGAATCGATAGGAAGGGAACTCACGGCTATCAAAAGAGACATAGCACAACAGGGCCAAAGACTCGAAGTGATTGAAAGCTCCCAGACAACCGTAACTCAGCACTTTAATGAAATATTAGAATGCTTGAAAGTCCATGAAAACCAACTACATGCTGCACAGGCGACTCTAGAAGATCATGAAAACTGCGAGCGCCGAAATAATATCCAAATAAAAGGCTTGTCGGAATTAGTCGCATTCGAGACACTGATAAAGGCAGCGCAAGAAATATTTAAAAGTCTATTACTCGATGATCCCTGAGGAAGGAGCTAGGATTTAAGCTCCGAAACGCGTCGTAAAATAAAGCAGAAGATTACTTTACTCAAAGCATTCCGGTGTCTTTGATATTCCTTTGAGGCAGCGGCGCGGACCTGGAGGCACTTGGTCCCGGATAGAGTATTACTCGATGATGACCCACAAGAGATCAAAATGATCAGAGTACACAGATCTGTTAGACCTAAACCTACACAGGGAGAACAGGCACGCGATGTAATCTGCTGATTTCTACACTATCGTGTCAAGGACTTTATCCTTCGCAGAGAGCACTTGACAAATCAGAGATCATCTATGGTGATTCCCAATTGAAGCTCTTCCAGGACTTATCTGCTATCACCCTGCGAAAGAGGACGCTATTAAAACCATTCACTGATGCCGTCCTGATGCCGTTCATGATCTCCTTAATACGAAAGAAGCAGATACGCACGCAGATTCATTCGATTAAAAACAGCCGAGGTGAAAGATCTGACAGTTCTGGACACATTGAACAAGCGTTTTTAGATTATTATAAACACCTTTATGATTTGAGACCGGGCGAGTCTACGTGCGAGACTGCAAAAAGACACTTACTTACTGAGACCCAAAAATAACAATTAGTCAAACCCTTCCAACTAGATAGACTCGGAAGAAGCGGGTTGCGAAACAGCTGTCGGGGAGGAGGAACCACAGACGCTGACAGAAAATATAACCAGGTATGAACCTTGTCCACAGGTGGAAAACTATTAGTCAGCATATCGCATGGGAATCATTGTAGATGAGTATTAAGGAGGTGTGCAGGCATAGCATAGTGTCTGGGTGAATCATAAGTTATTCCCAAGATATTGTGGTCTGAATGGGCTAATTGGTGTGGTCTGTATCATTGGTGGAGATACTGCTATTCCCCTGTATATGTTGATATGTACGTTGGTATATGTTAAAAAATGATGATATAATATATATGAGGACAATGAATGTAACACTATGAAGTTGCAATTATCTGGTCAGTTTCTGATGCGTTTCCCCGGAGGGAATACTCTAATGTTTTTAATATTTTTATTGTGAATTAATAAAGGATAATTACATTAATTATCTGGAGTAAGAATCATTCTGAGATTAGTAATAGGAAAGCGATTTTTTTAATATGGGACTTGTTTTAAGTTACAATTTATTCTCTGTATCAGTGTTGTTGCAGATAAACACTATCGTATAACTTCTTTCCTTTACAGTAACTTTACTCCGAAGAAATAAAAAAAGTTATGGCTCTTCAAAGAATGGGAGGGAAAACAAAAAATGAAAAGCGCCTGGGACTGAAGGAATCATTTCTCTGTTACTGGGAGGTTCCTGCTAAGGAAATAAAGTGTGCTTTTATTGTGTCTTTCCCCATCCATTTGCCCTACCTTCTTTGCGTTGTTGTTATTGTAGTAGTGGAACTAGTGTCTCACTCGCCAACTCACTAACCAGGGTAAGTTCCGCATCAGCAAGGGCTGAGGAACGTAACGATGATGGTGGGGAATGATTAACATATAGACATAAGGGAGTGTGGAGTTCAGCCTCAGGTAAGCGTTTGATGGTGATCCCTCGCCCCTCTCCCTAATGTTTGGGACTTCCATTTACATTTTCCCTGGTTTTCCCCCCTGTGTCACACAAAGTCATACATTCCCTCCTCTGGTTATGACAGCATGTGGATTAATCAGAATTGAACACATTGGAGGCCAAAGAATCCGCGTTGAGTGACCATAGAGTGCAAGATCAAGATCAAGTAATGAGCTGCAAAAAGATAAGAGATGAGAGCAGTCAGTAAAAGATTTTATAATTTATTTTAAAAAATTCCACTTTAAAAGCCCTTATACGACATAGTAGATAGCCAGATCTCATCCTGCTGAGTTCCGGCTAATCAAATTGCAAAACAATGGATTCTGGTAGATCCAATGTTATAGATTAATTATGTAGCAAATTTGGTTTACTTTGTCTTGAATCTTTCATCTCTTAATTGAACAAAAGTTTAATGGATAAAAAAAAGTCTTGGTTAACAAGCTGGGAAGTGATGAAAATGTTTTCAGCATTAGGATACTGAGATTCATAATTTTACCTTTTACATCTATATAACAAAATATAGCTCATCTTCTGCACAGCTCTCTTGATCACTTTGTTCCTCAGACTGTAGATAACGGGATTCATCAATGGTGTCACCACTAAATACGACAGGGATCTGTATTTGTTGATATTGGATGAGCTCTCACCAGATGGAGCCACATAGACTGCGATTAGGGTGCCGTAATATACACACACTGTGGTCAGGTGGAGCTACAAGTGGAGAAGGCTTTTCTTCTACCATAAGTTGAGGAAATTTTAATGATGGCCAAGAAAATGCAAAAGTAGGAAATAATGATGAGAGCAAATGGAAAAAGAAGAGTAAGGATGCCATAAGCAAAGTCTAGCAAAATTACAACTGAAATGTCTGAAGTGGCCAATTCTATTACAGGACCAAGGTCACAGAAGAAGTGGTCAATGGAATTCAAGCCACAGAAGTTAAACTGAATAATAAAAAAAATCTCACTAGACATTAGCACAATAACCAAACACCAAGACCCAATGATCAACCAAAGACAAAGATGTGGACTCATGAGTGACGAATAACGTAATGGATGGCAGATGGCCAAATATCGATCATAAGACATGACGGCAATGATTAAACATTGAACAAATCCAAAGATACCACATGCATACAGCTGAGCCACACAACCCCAAAATGATATCATTTTGTCTACTGCAAACAGTATGTCCAACATCATGGGGATAACGCTGGTGGCCAGTAAGACGTCTGCTGTCGATAAATTCTTCAGAAAAAGAAACATTGGGATTTTGAGGTGGTCAATAATGGTCACTAAGAGAATAATGAGAAGATTTCCTCCCAGAATGCAAATATAACTCAGGAGAAGCAGAAGGAAGAGAAGAGTTTTGTACTTGGAAAGACTTTGGAATCCGAGAAGACGGATGTGAGTGACTTGTGTCTGATTCTCCTCACACATCATTTATCTCAATGAAGATTCAAGATATTTTTTTCTTCTAAAAATTAAAAATATTTAATTAAATCCATTAATAAGCTCCTGAAATATATCACAATAAAACAATATTTGTTGCTATTTTCCACTTTATGATGGTGTTCATTAGAGGAGGATCTTAATTGGTAATTTCAGCCGTGATGAAGGATGGAACCGGTGTTGGCTTTTGTCACGTAAAGGTGAAATCTGCTAATTGTACATATCTTTTATATGTCAGAAAAACACGGCAAATTCCCCAAAGACAGTGCTAATTACACTCAACTGAAGGAAGAAAACACAAGACTGTTTAGATTAATCATTAGTTCAGCTGTCTATGGGGAGCGGCTTGTTATGGTGCAGTCGTCTAAGAATTAATGGTTTAATAACAATTCTATGAAATCATTTAGGTTTATGAAAATTGTTTCAAATCCAATGACTGATTATTAGGTTTTCTTATGCTCTAATTAAAAAAAAGAAAACATTTCTATTTGTAACCATTACGTATGGATTTTGCACAAAATGTAAATTATGTACAAGCTACATAAGCAAAAAAAAGTCTTTATTGTACAAATTGTATATAAAAAATATCAATCATTCATATTGCAACTTTATTGGAAGTGAATTCTTGGGCCTTTTCCTTTTCTCTTCAAAGCTTCTCTTGATCCGTTTTCTTTTATAGAAGGCTCCTTGATTTCCTAATTAAATATTTCTCCTTTCTCTTCGGTAACAACACCAAGGTTCTCAGGAAAGTCATCCAAATGGTAATGCAAAAAATGTAACTTCAGTTTCATTATCCCCTCTACTCTGATGACACGCAGATAGTGATGGGCGAGTCCTAAATTACTCGGAATCACTTGACTCTACCGAGTCCGAGCCCGGGACTCGCTACTCGTTGCGAGTCTAGCGAGTCCAATGTTAATGAATGGGGAAGCGAGTGATAGCGAGTAATGTGCGATTTACAAATCGCAGATGTGTCTCGGAAAGCGCTCGCATTGCCGTTTTGGTGGGTTAAGTGTGTGCTAACACTTGGCAGTGAAGCAGCACACTAGTCCCTGCAAAAATTATTAAGTGCGCACAAGTAGTCACACAAGCAGGTGGCGTACGTTCTATTTGCAGGTTGGAGAGCAGCAACGCACTGAAAGATGAAGGGGTTATTATGACCCAAAATCTCTCAGGTGCAAAAAAATAAGAAATAGTACCTCAGCTAAGCCTCTGACTTCAGCTATTAGGAAAGCTGTGTGAGTAAGCTAAGCTATGAGGTCGGTCCTGTGTGCACTGCAATGGTGGGTTTACACGTCACGATATCGTTCCGATATCGTATACAACAGCGCAGGAGCGCGCATTTCGTGCCCGGTTTTACCTGAATCACATCGGCGGTTTACATGCTGCGATATCGGGATACAACGTCCCTACGATGTGTACGCCCCCCGACCCAGGAACGACCATTTAAGATGGGAGTGAATGGGTGACGTTGCAGTACACATCGGAGTTGGGCTGTCACACGGGACGATCCGGCTCCAACCGGCATCCGATATTGGGCGGTTGAATAGCACACTCATTCGACCCCCGATATCGGTTTACCATCGTTCCTGCTTCGTATCGGATGTTCACACCGTACAACGCAGGAACGATATCGGATCCAACACACGAACCATGTGACTTTTGGTCGGAGTTGGACACCGATATCGCAATGTGTAAACCCACCATAAAGGCTGCTCCTCCCTGCCTGCCTGCCTTCCTGCCTACAGTTCTCTACACAGTACTCCTCTGTCCTCCTGGTAGCTCTCAGAAGAGCTGTTTGGGTTAAATATAAGGAATCTTGAAGTTTCCGTACACTGACTGACACTCCCTATGATCTGCTCCAGCATCTACCTCACCCTGCACTAGCTCAGATCGTCACAGGAATGTGGAGGAAATGGCGGTGGCAAGGCTTATATACAGCCTCGCCTCTCATACATGACATAGGCATCACGATGGACAGAAACCAATCATAGTCCTGCCACAACCAACATGGCTGTGGCATTACTGAATATGATTGGCTAACATGCTTGTCCATCTTCACAAGTTTTCTGACCTAACATGCTAGGCTGTCTCGGAAGCTTTGTCGGAACATAACAGATTCTGTACTTGCGAGTCCCGAATACAGTATACAGGACTCGGATTCGTAGACTCGCTCAGACTCGCTCAGACTCACTGCTGACAGCGGGTATCCGTGAAGCGGTGCGATTGTTTAAACAATTTGGGGAGATTCAAGCTACATAGCGATGTGATATAGCGAGTCTAGCGAGTGAGAGAGAGTAAACTCTGACAAAACTAGGATTGCCATTGACTTGCATTGGACTCGTTACTGTGCAATTAATCGCTGGGAAACTCGCAGAGTACCGAGTCCTGCGAGTCCCTTACTACTCACCGAGTAACAAATCCTAGCGAGTAGACTCGCCCATCCCTACACGTAGATCTACATCTCTGAACCTGATATCATCTCTTTACTAACCAAAATCCCGCAATCTCTGCTACTTCAGCTTTTTTCTCTGGTCGTTTTCTAAAACTGAACATGGACAAAACTGAACTCATCATCTTTTCCATCTCCCTCCACCCGTCCAACAGACTTTACCATCAAAGTCAATGGCTGCTTACTCTTCTCAGTCCCACATTCTCGCTGACTCGATGTGATCCTCGACTCTGCTCTTTCCTTCAAACCGCATGCCAAGGTGGTTACTTGACCAGGGTCCTGAGATCTGATTTGCTCATCTCTGTTTGTTACCCATAGATCAATAGTTACTCATAATTTCCTTGTTTCAGTAGATTGACCATACCGAATTTACAATTTTTGCCAAGTACGTTCTTCTGTAAGAAGAAGAACCTTAAGGCAATCATCAGATCTACGAGTAAAGATATGAAACGATCTAACATAAATACTACAAAAAATGATTCCTGCGGAAACACATCTCAAGATAATACAGTAGATGGTGATGTGAGGTCATTAGATGACAATATATTACCAGACAAAGCCCCCATGGAGGGAGAAGGAATTACTGATGGATTGGCACAATTATATTTTTGTTTGGTCACCGGAGATTCTCAGTATGTACTATAAATTCACAAAAGAGGACAGATGACAGTGTGTTCAGCTTTGGTTTGTCAATAACCTCACCTGCCCTTCCACGCACCTGGGGGTAAATTCTCCTCCTACAAATTTTCTCTCTATCCAAGTCATGTATATATCATTTTGAGTCCTTCACTAGGAGGAAAATAAAAAATCAATTTGACTTTGGCAGTTCTTTCCTCGGCTTCTGCCAGTCACACAGTATCCCAGTTATTTTAAGTCTCCTGAAATCAGACTGCATTAGGGCAAATAGCTGTACTTGGAAATAAGCCCAGGACTCTATCAATATAAAATGATTTGTTGCAAGTTTAAAGTTTTATTTACTTTATAACAACTGTTATTTCAAAAAAAGTTGACTAAAGCAATAGTATAAGCAAATATAAAGAACTTTGCAATGTATCTAGTTGGAAAAATATGCTTCTGTTTACACTAGTGAGATACTGTACTTCTTTCTTTTCCTATGATTTCAGAACTCATCATTCACTCTGGTAAAAATGCAAAAATCTATCCTGCTCAAGACAAGACAGACTGACAACTCTTTAAGGCTAGTTTCACACTAGCATTTTTTTGTATCGGATGGGATGCAGGTTTTAACCACATCCCCCTTGGATTCCCCAGGTTCCCTCCCGGAATTATAAAAACTGATGGCCCCACGCCAGTATTATCACTGATCCATCTCACGGATCAGGGATAACACCGGTGCCGTTGCAGACAGTTTCTTCCGGCTTCATACCTTTTCCCACCAGTCTTGTACAAAATGATATGCCGCCTAAGGGGCATGTCATTTGGAACTGCGTTTTGGGTATGCACAGTTCAAAAACCCAGATCTGGAGGGTCAGATCCAATGGGATCTGGAATCCACCGGATCCTGGTTTCATTGAGCACATGGGATTTTACCCATTGTGCAACGAATCCAGGTGCTTCCGGGTTTTGTCACAAAGACCAAAAATGCACCAAGATGCATTTTTGGTCTCCATAAAAAACTAGGAACACACAGAAACACTCAGATCCGGGAAAAAAGCAAAGAACTGGATGCACCCGCAAATTCATCCAAAACCGATGCGGATGCATTGAGTTCAATATGGATTCACTCGGATTGCAAAAAACACCAGTGTGAAACCAACCTAAGACATTATATTTGTAGTAGAGGGGCCACAAGGACACTAAACTTCAGGAAGGCAGATTTTCAACGGATGAGAGATGATTTTAGTGCAATAAACTGGGACAATGTCCTGAGACATAAAATTATACAAAGCAAATGGGAGACGTTTATTAGCATCCTGAATAGGCCTGTGCACAATATATACCCTATGGGAATAAACATGCTAGAAATAGGAGGAAACCACTATGGCTAAATAAGTCTGTAAGAGGCGCAATAAATGATAAAAAGAAAGCATTTAGGGAATTTTTATGCCATACTTGGCAGGTTTACTGTGCATATACTGAATGAATTTGCAACGTCCCCTAAAGGCAAGAAGTTGCTCATCCACTGTCACATTGTCATTAGAATAGTAAAGCTTTGTACAGTTTTTCATGAAAAGATTCCACATGTAGCTAATAGGGGCTAATTTATCTGTTTCCAACCTCACAGGATGAGTTCTCTTATAAAAATGAAGGCTTCTCCGAATATTCTCAAATCTATTGACTGACATTGTAGCTTTGTAGTGCGGATCTGAGAAAGGGTTCAGACATAATTCTCTGATTGGAACATCGTATGATTTTGTACACCCTGCCAGAAGAGTAAGGGCAATATAACCATATAGTTCCTTTTTTGTTATATTTTTCCATGCTTTTTTCTTCCTGAAGCGATGTTTTCTTTCTAAGTTAGTATACAAAACTACCTCATCTGCTCTTTTGGACAAGAATTGGGGAATTCCTAAAGTGCCTTCAGCAACTCTCATAATATTATGTGATGGGGTGCGTCCAAGAACCCCAGCAGTACTGTTCCAAAAAACATTAGTTTTGGATGTTCTATTTGTACGTTCTGCTGGATCCACTACTTCTTCATCATCTGAAGAATCACTGGACGATGAAGTAGAGACATTAGCTGGTGTCATATACTCTTCATCGGACAAAGAAAGTTCACTGTCTTCATCACTATCAAAAATTATTGCCTCGATTTCTTGGTCAGTCAAACCCTGGATGTAGACTGTGCCATTGTAACGTTAGATGTCAGTACCTTAAAATGAAAAAAGAAAAGAAAATGATTACAATCAGGGTTGTGCACTCTTTGTTAGTGTGTGTGCTAAAGGTAAAGTGCAAACCCACTCACTCCTCTTACCTTCAGCAGGTCACCACTTTCTTTTAGGTGCAGTAGAAGCCTCTGGATTTTTGAAGCTCAGAAAGTTTATTTTTCCAGAAACAAGAAAGCTGACTCCTTCCTCCAAAGTCTCTTCAGCAAGTAGCACACAATGAACAGGATGTTGTCTGTCCTCCTGTTCATGTGTGTTCATGACCTGCGATGATGTCAGAGACGCCTGACTTTGTGAGGGAGCCTCCCTCCCAAGATCACATGACTATGTAGTCAGGCAGGATCCACACTCTTCCCAGCAACAGCAGAGTCATAAAGACTGAGTAATAAAGACAAAGTCTTTCTCAGCAACAGTACAGACAAAAAGACTGAGGATTACATGTAAACCAAGTACAGGCCTAAAAGGCCCCAGGTATGTGAATATGGGGAAGTCCCAAAAAAGAGTTGTTTTACTGATTGGCCTATAACATAAAAATATATGAACAACTGGAAATTACTAACAGCTACATACCTGAGGAATACCTAGAGTTTCAAAATTCTAACTAAAATAATCTTGCAGAAAATAGAAAGCAAATAACCTAGCAGGCCTGCGAGGCCACAGGAATGCTTTCTAGGGTTAATGCAAGCTACTTATTATGATCTGACACGAATCCCAAGGTTCCTAATGTTGAGCCAATGTTAGATCCTGCTTTTAGGAACCACTACGTGAATAGTGAATGATACACCACACTGTGATAAAATTGTTTATTTAAAATAAATAACAGAATGACAATCATCATTTCCATGTTTACTTCTATACTTCTATAGCTGGACCTGAAACTGACTGAGCGGGGTGAAATCACAGTCAGGTTCACCTCAGATCACAGATCAGCCTCGTTGCTGTAGCTGACTTGCATTGAACCAGACTTTGACGTCCCCTTGTTTACAGCAGCTAGTCGGTTTCTAGCTTTTGCAGTTGGTATGGGACTTATGCCAGTTCTGACAGTTCTCTATGTCAGAAGCATAAGTCCACTCCAGCAGCAAAAGCCACAACATAAGAATGTGCACATGCATTTTTATTAAACTTTTCCCATAATAAGATAGGATACAAGCCCTTCGTGTGAGGCAGGTGTCACTTTCTCGGCGCTGCGGCTGACCTAAAAGCTAACTCCACACTCTAGGACTGTGCTGGAAATATGCATAAATTCCTGCATGAATATCCCAATGTTAGCTCATAAATATGTAGCAAATAATATGCAGCATTGTTCATACAATGCATATTTGCTGCATAAATTGAACAGATTTGGGGAGTATTTTGAGCTGTTGACAAGGGGCTCTGCTGTATTTTTGGTCACTAGCACAGGTACCGCAGGCAGGTATGTGCTGCTACCAACTTCCAGCTGCCTAGTTTTACCTGGCTGGTAATAACAAATACAGCAAAAGTCTTTTTATTTTTATTATATTTTGAGATACACAAACACAAGGTGCATTTCTGTATTTTTGTTGTTGCCAGCAAGGTAAAACTAGACAGCTTTGGGGCAAGAATCCTCAGCCAAATCATTCTCCCATCCCCTGCAAATTGCAGCCTGCAGCCACACCAGAAAATGGTGCATTCATAGAAGTGCCATTTTCTGGAACTGTACCCTGCTCTTCAAGTTGCCCTGGTGCCAAAGGTAAACTGGGTAATAAAGGGGTTATTGCCAGCTCTGTATTGCCAGCTGGCACAAAGCACAAGTTTTTAAATGTTGGGCCATTGTTAGACCCGGCCATTAAGAACCTCTAAATAAATAGTAAATAATACACCACACCATGAAAATATTTTATTTAGAAAAACAACACAATCACAATCCTTGTTTTCATCGTTATTACTCCCACAGAATTCATTCATGATCCAGTGTGACATTCTATCACAGCTGGACCAGAAACTGACTGTTTTTTGGCCACCGCTGTGAGCGGGTTGACATCATAGTCAAGTTCACCTCAAGTCAGCTAGACTGACGAGGCTGAGCTCTGACCTCAGGTTAACCTGACTGTGACGCCACTCATAGCAGTAGCCACAAATCAGTCAGTTTTTCGTCCCACAGCGATAGGACTTTGCAGGGTTATGGATGGTTTCTGTGGGAGTAATTCTATCACAGCTGGACCAGAAACTGACTGTTTTTTGGCCACCGCTGTGAGCGGGTTGACGTCATAGTCAAGTTCACCTCAAGCAGGGTTATGGATGGTTTCTGTGGGAGTAATAAAGATGGAAATGAGGACTGTGATTGTGTTCTTTCTTCAAATAAATTATTTTTCATGGTGAGATGTATTACTTTGAGGTTTCTAATGGATAAGTCTACCATTGGCTTCACATTATGAACATCAGGCTTAGTGCCAACTGGCATTACATAGCCGGTGTCAGGGAAATATTAATTGTTTTCATGGGTGTAGGAACATAGCCAAAATAGACATAAGACTTTCCCCACCACAGGTTTCTGTAGACCAGATTCTACAGGCAGCCCCTCACTCTCTCCGTCCCTTTCCTCTATCAGGAATCTTTACGACCACCCTGCCATCAACTTATAGCTAACCAGAACTCAGCTAGTCTGATCTGGTTTTGTCCCTACAGAATCCCTTTGTCTCAACTCACAGACTTTTAATGTCAAATTTCATAAGACACATTCATACATCAAACACATAATCATATTTTTGGAATATGCACATTTTTGGGCATCTACTGATACCTCTTTTATATCTGGGAAACAATCAGAGACCTGGGAAATGAAATCTACCCACCAGCACATGACAGATATATCATATTTGGTCTCAAATTGCAGGTAATATCAAGAGGGCAAACATGAAGCCGTTATCTTTGACGTGGGTGCATCCAATCCAAAGATATGGAAAAATAGAGGTTTTGAAACTTGTGCAGCTTGGTGGGTTTACAGAACCCAGCCCACCTGTGAGGTAAAAAAGTAGAAGTTTTCTGTTTTTTTGTCTGATTACATAAAACCAAAACATTCATTTTGGGGTCATTCCAGCTTAAATAAAGGACATAGCAACGTTCTATGCTGTGAGGCCGGAATACTAACCCATCTCCGGGGTGACTTCCACCCTGAAAACTGCTGACGGCCACCCTGTTGCACAGGTTTTAGTCTTTGTTATTTTAATTCCTTTTATTTTAATAACTAATCTATGCATATATGTAAATTGTGTCTTTTGTAATATCTTGTATATCTTTTTGTAAACACTGCCAACTTTTTGGAGTAAACTTTATTAATTTACTTAGTATCGTTCATCCTGTTCTATGAAGAGCTGATACGCATTTCCGCTATTTCACATTACCAAACAGGTTACCGATCCACCTGAAAGAGATCGGTGGTGGCAGCATAATTTTTGTATTTATGTGATATTGTTGGCCTGAGGGTGACTGGATCGAGGTATATATACGTTCCTGGTAGGAACTGCTGGTATATATATATTTCGTCACATCACGTGTGTCACACTTCCGGGGGATGGCGCCCTAGAGTGGACCCACTGGGCTGTGGTACCGAACTCCCCTGGGTGAGGTGGTCCTAGTTTAACCAACCCCTATACAGGGATTGTCAGGGGGAAGCCCAGGGGGTCTAAATACGACAGCTCCTGGTACTAGGGGGGCAGCTCGTATAGTTAGCCTATGCTACGGCACAGCTAAGGATTCCGGATTAACAGGGTACAAGGCTAGGAGAACAGTAATAGCTCTACCGGAGGAAGAGCACAGCTAGGGTTCCAGGTAACAGAGTACAAGGCTAGGAGAGCAGTAATGGCTCTACCGGAGGAGTGTACAAGGAAGGTCTGACCAACAGTGAGCAAGGCAGAAGCAAACAAACTTAATAATCAGGCACCTCCCATCAGTGGAGGTGGCCTGATATACCAGAGGATGGACAGCTATTGGTCAAGGGGAGTGTCAGGTTGAGCCGTGCTGGCCCTTAGATTCACAGGGGAGGGGTTCGGCCAAGCCTAGTGCACTACGATTAGGTTCATGAATACGACCATTGTAATGTGCTCATGTGTGAGCCCGGTGGTCAGCTGACAGGAAGGGAACCCGGCGACGGCTCCGAGACACAGTACGCCTGGATGCCGGATGCCCGGTCGGCAGAGGAGCACAGGATGCCGACCCGGTACCCCCTCCTTTACGCCCCTTCCTCCGAAGGCGTGCTAAGAACCTCACCAGAATGTGTGGTGCATCAATGTTCTCCCGGGGCTCCCAAGACCTCTCTTCAGGACTTAAGCCAACCCCATCAATCAAGAAGAGGGTCTTGCCTCTACTCTTCTTCATGGCAAGGATGTCACTGACCTCATAGACATTCTCGTAGCTGAGAGGCCGTGGCACAGTGCCGGAGGATGGATAAAAGCAATTAAGCACCACCGGTTTCAGCAACGAGACAAGAAAGGAATTGGGGATGAGAAGTGAAGCAGGCAGTCTCAACTTGTAGGCAACATTGTTGATGCATCCAAGGACTTTGAAAGGACCGATATAACGCGGCCCTAACTTGTAGGACGGCACCTTCAGCCTAACGTATCTGGAAGAAAGCCACACTTTATCACCTGGGAGATAAGACGGTGCATCTAATCGTCTCTTATCGGCATGTCTCATGTAAGGGTGTCTCTGGTCTCACTCCAGATCTTGGAAAAGTCCACAGATAATGCATCGGCCGCCGGGTTGCTGGACGCTGATGAGAACAGAAGAAGTAAACCAGGATGTTGCCCGAATACCACGACAAAAGTAGATTTAGCTGACGACTCACTAGAGTGATTGTTATAAGCGAATTCCGCCCAAGGAAGGAGACTGGTCCAGTTATCGTGATGAGCATTGGCGAAGTGCCAAAGGTAGGTGGTGAGGACTTGGTTAATGCACTCCACCTGCCTGTTGGACTGCGGATGATAAGTCAAGGAGAAGTCCAACGTGATGTCCAGATGCTTGCACAATGCCCTCCAGAACCGGGAAGTGAACTCCCCTATCGGAAACGATATGACAAGGAAATCCGTGGAGCCGTAAGATCTGTTCGATGAATATCTTGGCTAACTCAGGAGCAGATGGTAGATCGGGCAAAGGAACGAAGTGAGCCATTTTAGATAAGCGATCCACGACTACCCATATGACCGTACAGCCGGAGGAGCAGGGGAGATCCGCCATGAAATCCATAGCTATGTGTTGCCAAGGAGCCAATAGGACTGGGAGAGGCAGTAGATGTCCAGCCTGTAACTCTCTGGACACCTTATTTCTAGCATTGGACAGACATGACGTGGACATCTTGATGGATAGTAGGCCACCAATAGTGACAAGAGATCAAAGATAGAGACTTTTTAACTCCTACATGACCGGCAATGCTCTACGAGTGTCCCCATGCCACGACAGCCTTCTTCTGATCCTGTGCTACGAAGGTCTTTCCCGGCGGAAGTCCAGCTACACGTAAGGGAGCCACGGTGATTATGTTGGTAGGATCGACGACATGGAATGCCTCCTTTTCCACATACGACTGCTGAAAAGACTTTGACAGAGCATCAGCCTTGACATTTTTACTTCCAGGCCGTAAGTGCAGTTCAAAGTTGAAACGGGCAAAGGACAGGGACCACCGGAACTGCCGGGGGTTGAGCCTCTGGGCGGACTGGAGATAAGCCAAATTCTTGTGGTCTGTGAAGATAATGAACAGATGAATGGCACCCTCGAGGAGGTGTTGCCACTCCTCCAATGCCAATTTGATGGCCAGCAATTCACGATCCCCAAGAGTAGTTGCGCTCCGATGAGGTAAATGCTTTGGAGAAAAACCCGCAGGTGACTAACCGACCTGAAGAGGATTTCTGGGAGAGGACAGCCCCCGCTCCTATGGAGGAGGCGTCTACCTCTACTATCACCTGTCTGTTTACCTCTGATCGTTGCAAGGCAGGAGCCTCGGAGAAGGAGCACTTTAAGGTGGAAAAGGTGTTCTCGGCCTCTGGGGTCCAGTCGCAGGCTTTTGTTCCCTTACAGATGAGAGTCGTGATGGGCTTGATCAAGGACGAGAAATGGGGAATGAATTGCCTGTAATAATTTGCAAAACCAAAAATCCGCTAAATAGCCTTAGTCCCCACAGGACGGGGCCACTTCAGCATGGCAGAGAGCTTCTCAGGATCCATCTGTAATCCAGAGACTGAGATGATGTATCCGAGAAAGGGCAAAGAGGTTTGCTCAAAGACACATTTCTCCATCTTGGCATACAACCAATTTCTCCTCAATCGCAGGAGGACTTGCCACACGTCCCGTCTATGAGAGGACAAACCTGGGGAGAAAATGAGGATATCTTCCAGATATACCACCACACACTTGTACAACAGATCACGAAAAATGTCATTGAGGAACTCCTGAAACACTACGGGAGCTTTACACAACCCATACGGCATGACCAAATACTTGTAGTGGCCGTCCCGGGTATTGAAAGCCGTCTTCTCCGGCACATATGCGAACCAGGTTGTATGCTCCTCGGAGGTCTAATTTCGTGAAGATGCGAGCCCCTTTGAGCCTGTGACAGAGCTCTGGAATCAGGGACAGGGGGTATTTGTTCTTGACGGTGATGGCATTCAAGCTTCTGTAATCTATGCAGGGTCGAAGGGTGCCTTCCTTCTTCTTCACAAAGAAAAACCCAGCACCAGCAGGAGACTTGAATTTTCGAATGAAGCCCCTAGCCAAGCTGTCCGTTATGTACTCAGACACGGCTTGTGACTTGGCTGGAGACAACGGGTAGATTCGTCCCTTGGGTGGTGTAGCATCAGGAACCAGATCAATAGGGCAATCATTCGGCCGATTAAGCGGGAGGACCACTTCCTCCGTTTTGTTGAAGACATCCGCATACTGCCAATAGGCAGTTGGTAAACCAGGAAGAACAGAAGCCGGTTGCAGGGAATCGGGTGGGAAAACAGACTTCAGGCATCTCTCATGGCAGAGAGGACCCCACCACAGCATGTCCCCTGAGGTGCCAGTGCAGGACAGGTTCATGAACCCGAAGCCAGGGAAGCCCGAGGAGCAGGGCATGGGAGAGAGCAGGCATGACGTAGAAGGCAATCTTTTCACGGTGTAGAGCTCCTATCTGCACATCCACCTCCTCTGTCACTTTGGTGATGATCTCCTGCAGCGGTCTGCCATCCACCGATGCAATCACACGAGGCGTCACCAGAGGTATTACAGATTACAAGTCGAGTCACCGCCTCTTGCTGAATGAAATTTCCTGCTGCCCCAGAATCCACGTAGGCTAGTTCAGAAAAGCGTCTATGCGGACGTATCACCTGCACGGGCAGGGTGAGGGGTTGAAAGGCTTCGCTCTTACGTGACCTAGGCGGAGGATTTCTCCTGGTCTTTCAGGACAATAACGGCACCAGACAGAACTTCTCTCCCTGGCGGTTTCACAGGAGCACTCTTGGAAACGCAAGTCGATGCGAGTGGCTAGTGAAATCAAGTCCTCTAGCTCATCTGGGATATCCCGACCTGCGAGTTCGTCCTTTATCCTGCCGGACAAGCCACGCCAGAAAGCTCCGGTCAGCGCTACATAATTCTGTCTCACCTCGGAGGATGCGGAAACGAATGGCGTATTGCCCAACGGTGAGCATCCCTTGACAGAGGTTGAAGAGTGACTCCGTAGCAGATGCGACTCGACCAGGTTCATCAAAGACCCTCCAGAATGGTCGACAAGTGGGAGACCGCTGGGTCATCACGCTCCCATAGAGGGTTAACCCACGTTAGAGCCTCGCCCTCCAGGTGAGACACCACGAAAGCCACTTTGGCCCGATCGGTGGAGTACTGCTGTGGCTGTAGTTCAAAGTGTAAGCGACACTGGTTGAGGAAGCCGCGGCACATCTTGGGGTCTCCGCTGTATTTAGATGGTCTCCCGAGGTGAGGCGGAGGGTTTGGGATGCCACCCGGGGACCGGTCAAAGGATGCGGCCTGAGCCGAGCCCGTTGTTGCAGACTGCACGGAGTCCAGATGGTCGTCCACGGAGGATATGTACGACAGCCTGCAAGACTGCATGTCTGGATGTGCTGACAGCTCCTGCTGTAGGCTCGCAGGCTGAGTGGCAGATGCTGAGTCGGAGGTTTGCAGGGAAGCTAACCGGATATCCATGGACAGAAGACAAGCCGCTATACGGCTCCGACTCTCCCGAATATAAGCCAGCTCCTTTTGCGCTGAGAGCAAGGTACCAGCGAAGTCCATGGCCTTATTATTCTGTCACGCTTCCAGGGGAAGGCGTCCTAGAGTGAACCCACTGGGCCGTGGTACCGAACTCCCCTGGGTGAGCTGATCCTAGTTTAACCAACCCCTATACAGGGATTGTCAGGGGCAGGTCTAAATACCACTGCTGCTGGTACCAGGGGGTCAGCTTGTAAGGTTAGCCTATGGTACGGCACAGCTAAGGATTCCGGGTTAACAGGGTACAAGGCTAGGAGAGCAGGAATGGTGCTACCGGGGAAGAGCACAGCTAGGGTTGCAGGTAACAGGATACAAAGCTAGGAGAGCAGGAATGGCTCTACCGGAGGAAGAGCACAGCTAGGGTTCCATGTAACAGGGCACAAGGCAAGGAGAGCAGGAATGGAGGAGAGTACAAGGAGGGCCTGACGAACAGTCAGCAAGGCAGAAGCAAACTAACTTAATAATCAGGCAGCTCTCATCAGTAAAGGTGGCCTGATATACCAGAGAATGGACAGCTATCGGTCAAGGGGAGTATCAGGTTGAGCCGTACCAGCCCTTAGATTCACAGGGGAGCGGTGTGGCCATGCCTATTGCACTGCTGATTAGGTTCATGAATACGACCATTGTAATGTGCTCATGTGTGAACCCGGTGGTCAGCTGACAGGAAGGGGACCCGGCGACGGCTCTGAGACACAGTACGCCTGGACGCCAGGTCGGCAGAGAAGCTGAGGATGCCGACCCGGGAGAGGTGAGCTGGGGAGTGGTGCCAGGGGACCTAACAACGTGCTGCAGTAGACGACATAAATTAGGGCAGCTTGGCTCCTTTGCTTATCCTCTGGCAATACTGGGTTTGGCCAGCAGGCTAAGAGGGTACCAGAGAGCTGCAGATCCTGACTACGTTTTCATGACAGCTGGCATAAATCACTTTATTACCCAGTTTTCCACTAGCACCAGGGCAACTTGAAAAGATGCGAACATCACCAGAAAATGGCGCTTTTCATAATGCTTCATATTGTGGGAAAGCAGGGGTCTGCAATTCACAGTCCGGGGAAGGGAAAATGCTTGGACCTCCCCAGGATTTCAGCCCTGAGCTGCCTAGTTGTAGCTGGCTAGCAACCAAAAATACAGCCAAGTTACATGTCATTTTTGAAAAATTATTTTAAGAAATAATTAAAAAAAATGAACTCCTCTGACTTTTTAATTACCAGCCAGTTAAAACTAGGCAGCTGGGGGTTGGCGGCTGCCTGTACCTGCCTGCTGTACCTGTACTGGTGTAAAAAAATACAGCAGAGCCCCATCAACAGAGAGGTATGTACATATGCTACTTTATCTTAATTGCAAGTAGTTAAGAATAGAAGACATGGCCTCGCACGCTGGTGACCCTCTGCAATAATATTAGGTTTGCTCTAAAACATAATAACAACACAAATAATAATAATAATTATAAAAATAGAATGAAAAAAAGTTAAGTATAATGCTCTCTTAAATGGATGTTTATAGGACATTGTAAGGTTTCTGGACGTCACAGCTATTGCCACATCTGGCACTGTTTCAAAAATTCACACTCTGCAGGGGTAAAAACTAGAAATGAGCAAACCTTTGGAAGTTCAAATTCAGTTTGGTTTGCCAAACAGGCAAATCTCAATGGACACATGCTCAGAAAGTCTTCCCCAGCCTATTGCTGGAAGAAACTGAGTATTAAAGGCTCCTTACCCTGTTGGGAGGTACTTGCGCAATTAGGTTCTTTGATGGTCTGTTTTCTGAACTGGAAACTGCCAGTCCATCTCCAGTACCTGTACCTGTGCTATCTACTGAATTGAGACCTGTATTATCAGTCTGTCTCCTGTACATATACTCATCCTGCCTTTCTCCAGTTCATAAACTCATTCTGTCTGTCCTTGAACTCAAATCCAACCTGCCTGTTTCTAGTACCGTCCTATCCAGCTTGACTCCTGTATATACTTTATCCTGTCAGCTTTCACTTCCCATTCTATTTTGCCTGCCCTCCGTACGATGCCTTGACCTTTGGGTCACCTGCTGCAGTTCTAGGGACTTCCCTACCGTGGTGCTCCTTCCATTCTCACCATCAGAGGCTCTGGAGAAAACCCCTAAAAATGCAGTCACACTACTCCATGGTATACCTGGTCAATGATACAGTGGTTCCACACCGGCTTATGTAACAGTAGGAGCCTGCAGAATTTCAGCATAACAGTGTCTAAGTATTTCCATAATTAAGACAGAAAAAAATGCTCCTATATATAGGTTTGTGCACTTATCGTTTAATAAACTCACCTCAGTGCACCATATTTGTTACCTGCTTTATTACTTCCGAAACAGAACCAGAAAAAAAATTCCTACCCTACAGAAAGTGACATCACCCAATAGAAATCAAAGCCAGAATACTCATTTGCCTGGGAGAAAGCAAGTGAACGTTTGCAAAGTTAAAACTTTTCACTTGTGCACTGCATCACTATCATGTATATCGGCATCCTTTGGTTGTGAATATGGTTAAATATTATGATGTAAAAATCATTCATAACTGTAAAATGTTCTGTATGTTTTAACTAGAGAAGAGCATATCTCCCAAAGTTGAATTCAGGATCATCAGAATATAAAACTTACCAATACTTGGAGTAAAACAAGTTCATTACAGTCTCTAGACCCCACTTGTAACAGGCATTAACATCAATGGCATGCGAGTGTTACAAGTTTGTCATGTCTACAGGTTACGTCTTGTACTGGAGTAGATTTACTTGCCTTTACGGCTGAAAGGGTTAAGTCTTCTTTCCTTTCTGGCTAAGATTCCTCTTAGCTTCAATTTGAGCTTCAGCATCTTATCATCAGCCTTTCTGCAGATGATAAGATGAAGACTGTTTTATACAGTTGAAACGCGTAGTGGAGCTGTGAGCTAAGAATTTAATAATTGTGGAGCTAAGAATTTAATAAAAGTTTTGCCATTTATTAAAACATCTTACATGTCTGCTTGTTCCTTAGAGCGCTCCTTATCAGACTGCCATTACTATTTTTTGCATGAAAACTACTCCCTTTGTGAGGGACTGGCGGCTGGAGCAGCTCAGGAACAGCACAAACGATCTGCCTTGAGGACCTGGCGTTTCCCTGGTACCAACAACAAACAGCGGTGACGCAAATTCGGTTTCGCGGTCACGTGACCGGATAGGTCCTGTTCTGAGGACCAGGAGAGAGGAGAGCGGAGAGGCAGCGCACATACTGCCGGCGGCGGAGGCTGGTAAACCGGGTTGTTCAAGACTTGCACAACCCAATAAGGTGAGTGGCCACCTACCCACGCCACTTAGACATTTTTAATAAGGGGGTCCTACACATTTGTGCCCCTCTTCCTTTTTGTTTTTCATCTTTTTTATTGTAATAGAGGGGCTATTGTCTTGCTGGCCAACTCACTAACCAGAGCAAGTTCAGCATCAGCAAGGGCTTAAGAACGTAACTCAAGTGTTAAATTTTAAGGTAGACGTGGACTTAAAAAACATTATTCAGAAAGAAACTCAATTTACTTGGTAAAAAGAGAAACTTTGTTATTTGGGGATAAAGCTTACTAACCCACTCTCATCTATTATGAATATACATTTGTTAGATCTTTACAATACCATTCAATCTGACCTGTTACATCTGGCTAAACTCGACATTTCATGGTTTGGTAGAATAAATTCATACCAAATGAGCATCTTACCTAAGTTACTTTATGTGTTTAGAGCTATCCCTCTACTAATCCCCAAGTCGTGGATTCAAAAACTACAAACCCAACTTGTGACATTTATCTGGAAAAGACATAAGCCTTGTGTTGCTAGATCCATCCTAGAAAAGAATAAGAAAATGGGGGTTCTGGGACTTCCAAACATTTCAGCATATTATTACTCGACTTTAGTTAGATGAACTCAATGCTGGTGTAAGCGGAACGATAGACCTGCCCGGGTGGCTCTAGAGGAAAATAAGAATAAGCCTCATTCACTAAACTCGGTTGTGATTACACATTTATGCGAGCCCAAGAAGACACTTCCTAGAGGAAATCCGGTTAGAGCTTCTATTCAAGCTTGGAAGCCTTTTTTATTAAACTCTAGGAAAGTTTATCCGTCCTCAAGCTCTTCTTGGTCACCAATTGAGATTTTAGAAATGTTCTCAAATAAAATTAAAATTACCTTGAGGAAGGAGAGGAGGATTTAGAGTATTTCAGACACATTAAATAAGATTTATTACATTTATTATCCTTTCAAAATTTAAGAGACAGGTTTAAGCTGATAAGATTGGAGGAGAATCTGTGGGTGAGGATCTGTGACATTATTAAAACTGATAAGATTGAATTCAGTTTACCTCTAAATATAACCAGAATGCTCAAATTTCCAAATAATCTTGGCCTATAGAGAACTAGTAATATTTATCAGACCATCAACCAAGACTATGACATTGCGATAACAGCTAATATAACAGCTGGGAGAAAGAATTGAAAATAGTCATCAACTTAAAAGCATTTTTGAGACTATTTATACAAGCCTTTCTTGGATTTCGTTATTAGAAACGCAATATAAAGTGTATACTAGGTGGTATTACACTCCTTTAAAACTTTAATACAGAATCAGAATTCTCCTTTATGGCGGAGGGGCTGTAATTACATTGGCAATTTAACCCATATATTCTGGAGTTGCCACTATTTAAAAAGAATTTGGGAAGAAGTTCAAAATATGATTACCTGTAATACTAAACTTTAACTTAGTATCACACCAGAATTTGCACTATTATTAATAGGTTTAGATGATATCCCAATTAAAAATAGGCCTCTAGTAACACATATCTTGTTAACTGCAAAAAATATTATTGCTGCATGTTGGAAGAAACCTGTACCTCCCACTATCCAAGATCTTACAGAAAAAAATAACATTCCATAATTTGTATGATTTTTCTTAGGCCGGCTTCACATCACTGTGAAGTGCAATCTGGAGCTGTCAGGGGTGAACCTGACAGCCCCGGACCGGATTTCGGCCCCATAGTATGCTATGGGGCCGGATGGAGTCGGATGGCAGCTATCTGCCATCCGGCTTCCATCTGTCCAGGAGAATCCGGGAGGATTCGGATTTTACTCCCAGACACAAAAATGCTGCATGCAGCATTGTTGTGTCTGGGGGAAAAAAAATGATGCTCCCGGATCCTCCAGGTCTGGTGTGATCCGGCGCCCCCTAACATGGAGGTCTATGGCGCCGGATCACACCGGAGCCGCACTCGGAACTGGACGCCGGGTGCTGAAGCTCAGCACCATGGAGCTGTCCCCTGCTGACAGTTCAGGAGCCATGGCTTGCTCCCTGCAAGCCGCGGTCCTGAATTATCAGCGGCTGCACATCGGACCGGAGGGCATAATTGACCCTCCAGTTCTGTGTCCAGATCCAGTCCGGGGCTGTCAGGTTTACCTCTGACAGCCCTGGAGCGGATGTCACCATGGTGTGAAGACGGCCTCATACTATAAGGAATGAACTACAATCTAAATAACAACTAAAATGGTCTGATTGGATTCATGCATACACTCCAAATTTGCTACATAAGAGACCTTGACATTATAAATTATTCTCATATTTTCTATTTTCTTTAAAAATGTTCGTACTATGACTAATTGAAACAGAGATGAGGTATAATGACTGAAGTTAATTGGTTCCTTTGATAGATGAATGATATTTTTAATACTCTCCAAAATTGAAGTGAAACTAGCTGTGGTTAGACCCATGTCTCTGTAAATAGTTTGATAGTTTTAACAGGTAGTTGTATTTGATAACTTTATTTTTCTTTTTCCAAATTTGATATACATACAAATATCTTCATAATTGATATATGATATCTCCACAAATTTGTCTGATCGAAGAAGTATTTTATTTAATCGAACGTCTTTGTGAATTTATTTACTGTATTCTTTTAGGTTATTCTTCTACTTGTGGTGTTTAAATTTTATTAATAAAAGAGTTTAGTGAAACAACATAGCTTAATTTGGTAGTATATGATAACTCTATTATAATTACTCTTTATAGCATAATTCATTATACTGGATTGTAATGTACTGTGATTGTATTAATATACATAAACTTTCTGTAAGTTAATTTATTCAATATGTAAATATTGCTGCATATTAATTATTATGTATTGTATTGAAAACCTTTGATAAAATTATATGAACAAGGAACGTAATGGCAATGTCGGGGAAGGACCCGCATAGGACATTAGAGAGCACAGAGTTCAGCCTCAGCTAAGTGTTGGAAGGTGACCCCTCATGCACTCTTCCTAAAGCTTGGGCATTCCATTAACATTATCATTGGTGTTCCCTTCTGTGTTACTCAGCAAATCAAGCAATCCCTTGTCTGAACATGACATGTGGATTATTCAGAATTGAACACACTGGGGGCCAAAGAATCAGCGTTGAGTGACCAGAGAGTGCAAGAAGAGGACCGAGCTGAGAATATCAGAAAGTCAAGAGATGGGAACAGTCAGTGTTAGATTTTATCATTTATTTGAATGAATCCCATTTTAAAAACCCTCAAATGACATAGTAGATAGTAGATGTCATCAAATTAAAAAATAATGGATTCTGGTGGTTCCAATTTTACAAAAACCTTAAAAATTTGATTTGTTTTGACAAGAATCTTTGACTTCTTAATTCAACACAAGTTTAATGGATGTAAAATAAAGTTGTCGTTAACAAACTGGGAGGTGATGAAAATGTAATCAGTATTAAGTTACTGAGATGAATTAAACCTTCATTTTTCACCTTTTCACTGAATGTTTTACCTTCTCCATTTATTTAAAAAAAACATAACTCATCTTTTGCACAGCTCTCTTGATCTCTTTGTTCCTCAGACTGTAGATAATGGGATTCATCAATGGTGTCACCACTAAATACAACAGGGATCTGTATTTGTTGATATTGGATGAGCTCTCATCGGATGGAGTCATGTAGACTGTGATTAGGGTGCCGTAATACAAACACACTGTGGTGAGGTGGGAGCTACAAGTGGAGAAGGCTTTTCTTCTACCGTAAGTGGAGGAAATTTTAATGATGGCCAAGAAAATGCAAAAGTAGGAAATAATGATAAGAACAAACGGAAATAGAAGAGTAAGGATGCCATAAATAAAGTCTTGCAAAATTACAACTGAAATATCAGAAGTGGCCAATTCTATTACAGGACCAAGGTCACAGAAAAAGTGGTCAATGGAATTCAAGCCACAGAAGTTAAACTGAATAAGAACAGAAATCTCACTAGACGTTAACGCAATGACCAAACACCAGGACCCAATGATCAACCGAAGGCAAAGATGTGGACTCATTAGTTTGGAATAACGTAAAGGATGGCAGATGGCCAAGTATCGATCATAAGACATGACGGCAATGATTAAACATTGAACAAATCCAAAAATACCACTTGCATACATCTGCATCACACAACCCCAAAAGGATATCATTCCGTCTTCTGCAAACACTATGTCCAACATCATGGGGATAACACTGGTGGCCAGTAAGACGTCTGCTGTCGATAAATTCTTCAGAAAGAGAAACATTGGGGTCTTGAGGTGGTCAATAATGGTCACTAAGAGAATAATGAGAAGATTTCCTCCCAGAATGCAAATATAACTCAGGAGAAGCAGAAGGAACAGAAGAGTTTTGTATTTGGAAAGACTTTGGAATCCGAGAAGACGGATGTGAGTGACTTGTGTCTGATTCTCCTCACACATCATTTATGTCAATCAAGATTCAAGACATTTTTTTTCTTCTAAAAATGTAAAATATTTAATTAAATCCATTAATAAACTCTTGAAATATATCACAATAAAATAATATTTGGTGCTATTTTCCGATTATGACGGTGTTCATTAGAGGAGGATCTCAATTAGTAATTTCAGCCATAATGAAAGATGGAACCGGTGTGGGCTTTTGTCATGTAAAGGTGAAATCTGCTAATTGTGCACATCTTTTATATTGTCAGAAAAACACGGCAAATTCCCCAAAGACAGTGCTAATTACACTCAACTGAAGGAAGAAAACACAAGACTGTTTAGATTAAGTAATAGTTCAGCTGCCTATTGGAGCAGTTTTTAATGGTACAGTAGCAACTTAATGGTTTAATAACACTAGTATGAAAAAATTTGGGTTTCTAATTCAAAGACTGATTATTATGTTTTCTTATGCCCTGATTACAAAAAAAAATTTCTATTTTTAGCCCTTACGTATGGATTTTGCACAAAGAGTAAGTTATGTACAAGCTAGATAAACAAAACAAATCTTTACTGTACAAAATATTATATATTAAAAATACAAAACATTCATTCTTTACTGGAAGTTAATTCTTGGGCCTTTTCCTTTTCTCTTCAAAGCTTCTCTTGATCCGTTTTCTTTTATAGAAGGCTCCTTGATTTCCTAATTAAATATTTCTCCTTTCTCTTCGGTAACAACCCCAAGGTTCTCAGGAAAGTCACCCAAATGGTAATGCAAAAAATGTAACTTCAGTTTCATTATCCCCTCTACTCTGATGACACGCAGATCTACATCTCTGAACCTGATATCACCTCCTTACTAACCAAAATCCTGCAATCTCTGCTACTTCAGCTTTTTTCTCTGCTCGTTTTCTAAAACTGAACACGGACAAAACTGAACTCATCATCTTTTCCATCTCACTACACCCGTCCAACAGACATTACCATCAAAGTCAATGGCTGCTTACTCTCCTGAGTGCCTCATGCTCGCTGAACCGAGGCAAGCCTCAACCCTGCTCTTTCCTTCAAGCTACATATCACAGCTCTTGCCACCTACTGCCAACTACAACTCAAAAATATATCTCAGATCTCTACATTGCTAAACCAAGAATCCACAAAATTTCTCGTGCATGTTCTCATCCTCTCCCGCCTCGACTACTGCAAACACCTGCACTCTGGCCTCCATTGTAACACTTTCACACCCTTCCAGTCTATCCTAAAATCTGTTGCCCGGCTAATCCACCCATCCCCCAATACTCCTTCACTGCCTTCCCATGTGCCCAGAGACTACTGTTAAATACCCTAACCGTGACACAACCTCCTGGATGTAACCTTAGATCCTCACCCAATCTCCTTATTTCCTGCCTTCTTATCTCCTCTTCCTACAATTGCATATAAGATTTCTCCTATGTATATCCCATACTCTGTAACTCTCTGCTCCAACACATCAAACGCTTGCCTATTATGCAAACATTCAAAAGTAACCTGTCGACCCACCTCTTCCGGCAAGCTTACAACCTGCATTGACCCTCAGTCCTCTATACCGCCTCATGACCACTAAAATATTACACAACCAGTTCTACCCTATCCTCATATATCCTAATCCATCCCTTGTAGACTGTGAGCCCTCGTGGGTGGGGTACTCCCTCTTCCTGGACCTGCTTGCACCCTGGATTGTTTGTAATTATTGTACCTATCTGTATATGCTACTTTTTTTCGTATAAACAGCCATGAAAAAAATGGTGCTATGATAATACATAATAATAAAATAATAGTAATTAATCAGACAACCCAAGGCATTCAAACATTTCAGCACGTTCTTCACAATGGACTTAAATTTTGGAAATGTGTTCACCAAGAAATATCTTAATGACTTCTTTAAAAGAATTCCAATTCTTTTCTCAACAGCTTTCATTTTTTTTTCAATATGTTGTCCTTCATGAGTTTTTGAATATCTGGACCCACAAAAATGCTTCAGAGAGTCCCTGAAACTTAGTTCACAGTTACATTAAATTCTCTCTTTCAGTAGAGCCTTCACAAATTGCTACATCAGTCCAGGTTTAATGTGGAGGGGTGGTAGGAGACTTTAGGTGGGATTAACTATGTTCTTGAGTTCGGGTTGCAAAGATGTTTTTGTTGGCCAAATTGTTCTGCTCCAGTGATGGGCCTTGTCACTCCTAACCCATTCTAACAGAAAGAATGGGTACTTCAAATATCCTCCTTGCTGCCCAAGGAGCAAAGAGAGAACATTCATATCACCACATATTGACCATCCTTAATACTCGTAGTTAAGTTTCTTGAGAATAAAGGCTAAATTATCATAGCTTTCCTTCAAGTGCACCGAATGTCCTGCCCACCCTCTCTGCAGGCATCTATGATGGTTGCCAGTATAGTAAGTAAACTGATGTCAAATTACTGTAAAAATAAATATATATTTGAAAAAATTATCATGCACTTTGCTGTATTTTTGGTGGGGGCTGGATTTCTCAGCATGGGGAATCCCAAGCATTCTGCCACCCTTGCTGAAAATTGCAGCCTACAGCCACTCCAGAAAAAGTGCATTCATCAAAGTGCATTTTCTAGAGCTGTACTTTACTCTTTCAGATGCCTTTTGGCAGTGGCAAACTGGGTAATAAAGGGGTTAATGCCAGCTATGTATTACTAACTGGCACTAAGCCACAGGTTCCTATTGTTGGGCCAATGTTAACCCTGCCATTCGGAACCTCTAAGTGAAAAGACAAAACAAAATGACAATCATTGTTTCCATCTTTACTACTCACTTATAAATCTTCCCTGTTCATCTTCGATGTCCTCTTACAGCTGGACTAGAAATTGACAGATTTTTGGCTACCACTGTGAGCAGGGTGAAATCACAGTCAGGTTCACCTCAGGTCACAGATTAGCCTCATCGCTGTAGCTAACCTGAATTAAACCAGACTTTGATGTCCCTTTCCTCACAGCAGCCAGCCGGTTTCTAGCTTTTGCAGATGGAGCGGGACTTACGCCATTTCTGACAGTTCTCTTCAGCAGGAGCATAAGTCCACTCCAGCTGCAAAAGCCAACAGGAACATTTATCATTGATTATAATAAAATTGTGGTTTGAAACCATTCATGCTTCTCCTCACCAGGTTCCCCCACAATATAAGCATGTGCATACGAGTATGCATTTATATTAAACTTTTCACAGAACAAGAGAGGACACAAGCCCTTCGTGTGAGGCAGGTGTCACTTTCTCGTAGCTGCAGCGGACCTAAAAGCTGACACTACACTGTAACACTGCACTGGAAATATGCAGAAATTCCTGCATGAATACCCCAATCTTAGCTCCTAAATATGTAGCAAATATGCAGCATTGCTCACAAAGTGCATATTTGCTGCTATATAGCACAGATTTTCGGACTATGTTGAGCTGTTGCCAAAGGGCTCTGGTGTATTTTTGGTCACTAGCACAGTTACCGCAGGCAGATATGGGCTGCCACCAACTTCCAGCTGCCTAGTTTTACCTGGCTGGTAATAACAAATACAGCAGAGCTCTGTTTTTTATTACATTTTGAGATAATTTAAAAAAACACAGGGAGCTTTGCTGTATTTTTGTTGCCAGTTGGGGGGCAAGAATCCTCAGCAAGTGGAAGCCAAATCTTTTTCCCCTCCCCTGCAAATTGCAGCCTGCAGCCACACCGGACAATGGTGCATACATAGAACCGCCACTTCTGGCACTGTACCCTGCTCTTCAAGTTGCCCTGTTGCTGATAGTAAACTGGGTATTAAAGGGATTACTGCCAGCTATGTATTGCCAGCTGGCACTAAGCACAAGGTTCATAATGTTGGGCCATTGTCAGACCCAGCCATTAGAAACCTCTAAATAAATAGTAAATAATACACACCACCATGAAAATATTTTTTTTTGGAAAAAGAACAAAAACACAATCCTTGTTTTCTTTGTTATTGCTCCCACAGAAACTATCTATGATCTTGTGTGACATTCTATCACAGCTTATGCGCGCATATCCAGGAGGCTGTCTGCCTGTATTTATTCTTTCAGATTGCACATTGGATAAGCACAGACCTCCCACTCATGACGTGCTTTCACCATGTTCACATGTAAGACTTTCCTCCTTTCATGGTTGTGTTGATCTCCTGATGCATGAGGTTCAGGTCTTTCCAGGCCACCTAAAGCTTGTTCTGCAGTATGGAAATCAGTACACACACCTTTTTGTCCACCTGGTAGGTCCTCTCACAAGAATTTTGGTCATACCAATGCTACTGGTTAGCCTGAGCTTGTTTGATATTGTCATGCTGTAACTGTGTCAAGGCCCGCATCTTGTCCCGGAAGTGCATAACATACACAATGATCGGCACTTCAGGGGTTGCTTATTCCCCTTCCCAATCCTGTTTCATTAGAGTAAAGGGCCCCTTCACACGTAATCCATACAGGAGCTAAAAGAGGGAGAACTCCATTAAGCCACGTGGAAACTCCCAGGAGGCAAATAGCGGGTGTGGCAGATACCAGGCCCAGCCATTCCCTTGGGAGTCAACCAACATTTAAGCGACTGGTTCTTGATGCCGTTCAACCGTTCACACAGGTGGTTAGTCTGTGGGTGGTATGGGTAGTCACAACCTGTTTCACCTGTATTTGCTTACAGAGGGACTCAATCAGCTTAAGCATGAATTGAGTTCCCTGGTAAGTGAGCATTTACTTGAAAAAACCCACTCAGGAGAAAATCACCAGCAATGTGGTAGCCACATTTTTGGCTCAGACTACCGCGCCTGGGTACCATGTGGCATAATCTACTACTGTCAGCACTGAGTGTTTCCCGGAGTGACTGGAAGTGGACAACGGTCCAATCAGTTCCACAGCCATTCTCTTAGAAGACTTTTCAATGATGAGCAGAGTTACCATTGGGGCTTTAGGGTGCCACCCCACCTTCCCCCCCTCTCTGGCAGGTGTCACACCAATGGCAGTAGGCAGTCACATAGTTTCCCAATTTAGACAAGGAGAAATGCTGGGCTAGCCTGTCCTTGGTTTTAATGATCCCTAAGGGCCCCTTTACACGTGGCTACATTTCTTGGGTGGCTACAGGTAACTTACTGGTTGCAGTGAAATCATGGAGACAAGGTTCTATCTTGTTGCTGTGTACAAATGGAATAATCTCTCCATGATTTCACTGCAACCAGTAAGTTACCTGTAGCCACCCAAGAAATGTAGCCGCGTGTAAAGGGGCCCTAAGAGTCTGGCCAGCAGAATCTCATGTGTGATCCGCAAAAACTCTACCTTGAATGGATAGGGTACCACTAATTGTGGGTCGCTGTGCCACGCCTCCAGTGAACCCTGCTGGACTATTCCTAATACAGACATTCCTTGTCCCAGACCACACACTCTCGATCTAAATCCATGGGAGGTTGAACTGTCTGTTCCTTAAGAGATTTAAGTCTGTCACCAGCTTCTAATGCTACCTACCTGAAACTCTTGACGAGACCTGGTCAGAATAGATGAGACAGCCATATCTTCAGTCAGTTCCACTGAACATGTCTCTTGGCCTCCAGCTTACTCGGCAGCCATTTGATTGGAGGGGAAAAGCCAGCGAAGCTCAGTGAGATTTATTGCACTCCAGCACTTCCACTCCTGGTGACTGCGGCCACAGCCCCTGGACTCATGATTATGTTACTGGTTCAGGCCTCCTGATATCTCGGTTGTGGGTAAATCCTGCTCTGGGATCTGATAGCGCCACCTCTCCTTTGAAAACTCCAATGTTCATGGTATGTCCCCCTCCTGCAGCTGCTCAGAACCCTGCTGTGAGGCCTTACCAAAGAGCAATAGCAACTCTGTGGAAGCTACCACCTTAGTCGCTGGTTCCCTCTTTGCAGCATCTTATCTCTGGTTCCTCTTATTAGAGGAAATAAAGGTCCCAGCAGTAAAGTGATGTAATGGTACTTCCGTAAAGTGCTCAAATTGGATCCATATCTGTATGAAGAAAATATAGGTCTGGCACTTGTATGGATTTGATTTGCAGAAAAGCTTATTGTGTGAAAGAACTCTACCACAAACATTTCGGTTTGTAGACCTTCATCAGTGTGCCTATAAAGAGTCACAGGTAGTGCGTACTGTCAGAAATCTCCAAATGAAGGCAGGAAATGGGCTAATCACTTTGGGAGGGAATAGTTAAGTGTGAACACCTCTAGGATGAGGCACTTAAATACCTTTCTGTGTCATTCTCACCTCTCACAGCTGCTGGCCTCATGTGTGTCGTGTCAGTAGTGTCAATAAATGTGGAAGCCTTAGGGCCCACTAATACCTTTTTCAGCAGGCACATCCATCACATTTTTTTTTGCATAGAAATGGATGGCACTCGCCACAAGACTTTTTCATTAGTGCAGGTGCTTCCACGGGTCCATGGGACCTGGGGAAGCGTTAAAACACGTGAAAAGGAGCGCCAGTAGTCCTCTCCGTACCCCACCCCTTCCTGAACTGTGTAACTCTGGACTCCACTGCAATGGAATAAAGCACCTGTACTAATGAAAAAGTCTTGTGGTGAATGCCATCAATTTCTATGTAAAAGTTTGTATTTATTCTTTGGTATTGAGCAATGCCACTTGGTCTCCACATATTGTAGTCTACTGACATCTTACCCATGACACCGCCAGTGCCTGGTAACACTCTCCTTTGCATTTTGAAATCCATCACATTGACAACATCATCATAAGCTGTGGAAATTTCAATACTGTCTATGGAATCAGAACTTTGGGGTTCAGCGGCCATGTAAAGGTACACTACCTACCACAAATCTGTCCCCAGCAAAGCATTTGCAGGAATATTCGCAGATACCCCAACCTCACTCACTCCCTTCCCAATACTCCAGTCCAAGTAAACCCTGGTAATGGGCAGCATGGGTTTATCGTCTCCAATCCTGGAGACAGCGAGGGTTTTTTCAGGTATCAAATCCTGGGGAGACACCATCTCAGACTGTACCATAGTCATCTCTGTGCCGTTGTCCCACAGTCCCATGGCCACAGCCTGGGCAATGGTGACGGGTTGGAAATTGTCAAGGGACCTTCCACCACTCTTACTCACACACAACATAGTGGTACAAGGATGGTGTCTTAAAGCACATGGAGGTGAAGTGTCCTGCTTCAATTCAATACAATTGACCATATACCAAGGAATCAGTGAATGCAAGTGGCTTTATTCAAATCGTTTCTAGGTGTTTTCCTCATCCCTTCATCAGAACAACCATCAATTAATGTTGAAGGAGTGAGGAACACACTTTGAATCGCGTTGAATAAAGCCACTTGTATTCACCGATTTCCTTGGCGTATGGTTGTACAGCAATGCAGTTGGGTTCCACATATTTCCTCTATTTTTTCTACTATTGTTTCGGCCTGAGGATAGTGCAGCAGCTGTTTGGAGCCTTTTATATTGGTTGTGTGTGACACAACCCTCTAAGGTGAGTAGTTTCTATTCAGCTAACCTGTCACTGTTTTCATCAGATAAAACCATATTGCGCTATCTATCTCACAACTATTCATTCACTGATCGCAAAGATGGCACAGTCGAGGTTCTACCCCATACTTTGAAAGGGGAGCAGTGGGAGGCACCCAATACATTCTAAGGGCTGGGGCAACAGCTGCAGGGTTTATCTTACCCCATTCTCATGTGCTGCTGGCAGCCTTCTTGTCCTCAGGTGCCCAATTTCACCGTCCCAATTACCTCCTCGTTTGGGTTTCTCCACCACTTCCAAAATCTGGAAGCGGATCCATCTCATGTCCCCCCCATGAACCTCACGTACATGTCTGGATATTGGGGTACCGCATTCATTCCTGATGTCACCTATGTGGTCCCCAATTCTCCTCCTAAACTGTCTCTTTGTTTTCCCCACATAGTCCCTTGGGCAACCACATTGGAACAAATATACAACTCCCTCAGTTTTGCAGTTGCCAAGCTGTCTGTTTTTATATATGGCACCTGTGGTACTACTCTGGGCTGTCTTTGTCACCCTCACGTGGTTGCAGAATGAACACTTCCCGCACCTAAATGTGCCAGATTGTCTCTGTTCCAGCCACGTACCCTTTCTCTTGGGGGGGCAATAGTGGCTGTGGACAAGTTGGTCCCTCAGTGATCTCCATCTCCTATAGGTAATAGCTGGCCTCTCCGGGATCAAGGGTGCCACATCTTTGTCCGCCTTTAGGATGTCCCAGTGTTTCTGGATGGTATTCCTCACCTCACCAGCCCCATCATCATAAGTACCAATGATACGAATCATATCCTCTCCCAGTCTATGATTCTTGGGTCTCAATAGAGATTCCCTATTGCTGTCTCTAGCATATTTATAGGCTTGATTTAATACATGAGGTGGGTAACCCTTTTCAGTGAAACGTTCTTGCATCCGTCTCGCCTCATCCTGAAATTTAGCTGTATCGGAACAATTCCTTCTGGCCCTTAAATATTGACCCCTTGGTATCCCCTCTCTTAGTCCTCTTGGATGATGACTGTCCCATCTCAGGAGATCATTTGTTGTAGTTGGTTTTCTGAATATGCTAGTTTGGAGGCCTCCCCTTCCATCCTTATAAATATTGACATCCAGGAAATTTAAGGATTGTTCGTGTATTTCTGATCGTAACCCTAGGTTATTAACGTTCAACTGCCTAATGAAGTTATTAAATAATACATCATCCCCCCTCCACAGTACCATCACATCATCGATGTATCTGCCCCAAAAAACTATTTGGGGCTCCCACCATGATGTGTTTTCATTTGTGAAGACGACCGTGTCCTCCCACCAGCCCAGGAGCAGGTTGGCATAGCTTGGGGCACAAGAACTCCCCATAGCTGTGCCCCTGAGCTGGTGGTAAAACTTCCCGTCAAATTCAAAGCAGTTATGCGTTAGTACGTAATTCAGCAAATCCAGGACAAATTTGTTTATGTCTCATGTACTGGTTCCCACGACCAGATAGATAGAACTCAGTGGCGCGCAGCCCCATCTCATGTGGGATGCTGCTATACAGGGCCTCCACATCTATGGAGGCCAACTGTACATCAGCCCCCACAGACACACCATCAAGCTTACTGATTAAATCCAGAGTGTCACGGATATACGATGGTAAACTCGTGACATAATTGCGGAGTATCTTATCAAGGTAAATTCCACATCTTTGAGTACCTGAGTTAATGCCTGATACTATTGGTCTCCCCCTCAGGGGACCAATCCCTTGTGTATCTTAGGGAGTGAGTAAAAAACTGCTGTCACCGGGTGGGAATTGTACATGAAGTCCATCTCATTTTTGCTGATTACGCCTTCCTCAAATGCCTCTGTCAGTAAGGTGTATAATTCACACTGATACTCCTCTATCGGATTAACGTCTAGTTTCCTATAGGTGGTCTGATCATCTAATATCAAGGCACACATGGATTTATAGATGGTATGATCCATTAGCACCAAATTACCAACTTTATCTGATGGTTTCAATATTAGATCATCTCTCACAGCGAGACCATCAAGGGCCGCCTTTTCCTCTTTTGTGAGGTTTGGTTGGTATTTACCCCTTCGTTCTCGTAGTTCTCTCAGTTCTTTGGCAACTAGGATCAGAAAAATATCAATGCTTGTCACCTCAGTGACAGGAGGCATGCTCTTACTGGGTGTTTTACAATCAGTAAATGGTCCTTTACCTTCTACTCTAAGGGTGTCTCTGTGTAAATCCACCATGACCCCAAAGGTAGCTAAATCCTCTTCCTCTATGTCAATATCCTGGTACCTAGTCTCGTTGTTAAGTTTGAAAAACCTCTTCCACTTCAGTTTTCTCGCAAAGAGGTTCAGATCTTTGACCCAATCGAAATCGCTGAAGTGATTTGTGGGGACGAATGATAACCCTTTAGATAGAAAGTGTTTATCGATATCAGTAAGAACGTGGTTTGTCAGGTTTATTATCCGATTTTCATCTATTGTACTGGTCCTGTGGCTATTGTTGGCGTTTTGTCTCTTAGTAGGTATGGGTCCCTTCCTAAAAAAGGACCAGTAACTACCGTACCTAAGAGAGTTGGTCTCGATGAATAAGATCCAAACCGTGAGCCACCACCATAATGATCTCCACCACCAGGACTTGGGTCCCGATCTCCTGATCCACGATCCTCTGGGCCACCCCTGCCTTGGCCACCATTGCCCTTCCCTCCCTTCTTCCTCCATTTCTTTTTCCCTTTAGGTTTCGGGTTGAAACCACCTGGGGTAGGTCTCTTATCTCCCCCTTGGCCTTCTTTATCAGAAGGGTCTGGTTCAGAGGCCGAGGTATCTGTGTTAGTAATATTTCGGTCACCTCTCTGGATAAAAAGGTACGCTCTTTTTTCCTTAAATTCCGCCAGATCTCTCAAAAATTGTTTGCGTTTCCTGTCCTTAATGAACGATTGTAAGCGTCCTATACTATGCTCTAGTGCGGCTTCACGTTTACCGAAATCAGGATCCTCTTTATGCTTCTTTGCCTCCTCAGTTAGGTTCACTAGTTGTTTTGAGGTGGTTTCAAATTACTTTTTTTCCCAGTCTAGAAGAAGTTTCATGAACCTAAGGGAACTATTTATCGATTCCTCCTCCCACTTCTCTAATAGGGCTGGTGTCCTAGACCTTTGGGCGGGAATGATATTCAAACGGAGCCCTTTGGGGACTATCTGGTGGGCGATATATTTCTCAAGGCACTCTATCTCCCACCAGGGTGCGTGGCTGGAACAGAGACAATCTGGCACATTTAGGTGCGGGAAGTGTTCATTCTGCAACCACGTGAGAGTGACAAAGACAGCCCAGAGTAGTACCACAGGTGCCATATATGAAAACAGACAGTTTGGCAACTGCAAAAGTGAGGGAGTTGTATATTTGTTCCAATGTGGTTGCCCAAGGGACTATGTGGGGAAAACAAAGAGACAGTTTAGGAGGAGAATTGGGGACCACATAGGTGACATCAGGAATGAACGCGATACCCCAATATCCAGACATGTACATGAGGTTCATGGGGGGGGACATGAGAGGGATCAGCTTCCAGATTTTGGAAGTGGTGGAGAAACCCAAATGAGGAGGTAATTGGGACGGTGAAATTCTCAGGAAAGAATGTAAGTGGATATACAGACTGGATTCCACGGGAAGGGGAGGTCTTAATGAACAAATATCTTATACTCCATTCTTGTAATTCCCATGACTACCCGTTACATCCTTGTGCTTCTGGGGTATATATCTATTTTCTAGTACTTTTTCTTATGATCCCGTGTATCTGTACAGGATCCTGCCTGAACTATTAGTCCGGAATGGACCGAAAGGTTATTGTCATCGACTTATTAAGGTGACATAAGTATCTAAACTACATCTGGTAAAATACTGGTGGAATTTCTTTCTCTTGTGATGTATGGTGTTAGACATACGTGAGGAAGGTAATATTATAGATATGGCTAGGCTTTATGTGACCAATAAAGATATATGGCACAATACCATCTTGCTTTTACGCACACGACTGAACAATTGGTGGAGATGTGTGACACACAGAGACCTATCTGTGTGTGTGATTTATCCCCGCCAAGACAGTAAAACCATTAAAGGAATGTGATGTGAAGTGATTGATGGGGACAGTTTGGGGCATATGGATGACCTGACAGTGCAAATGGACCTAATCAATATTAATATTAAGGATATTGTCTCCATATATATATTTGGGTCCTGGGGACTGATAGTTATATGTGTGGTTTCACTTTGGGCTCTACACTGGCTATGGAGCACTTTATGGTGGAACCAATCTGCCCCTACATTTGTTTCCCATCCAGCCCCTTTCCTGGGTGTACAGGATGTGTGGGCAGTATTATACTGCTGCACCGTCCTGTCTAGCCCAGTGAGTTGATGGGCGGGCCGCATTTGCGCTTTGTATGACGCGCTTCCAGTGTGTGGAACGCACACCGGAAGTCGCTTGCACAGCCTGGTGGAACGCAAGCATCACTAAGGCCGCCCTGTGCCTTTGGATGATGCACTTCCGGTTCGCGCTGCGGAACCGGAAGTAGCGCTTCTAATGCAGGGGAGCAGGCTGTGACACCTGTCCTCACTAATGAGAGGACACTAGGTATATAAGGGGGCTCCTGGAGGCGCTCGGTGCTGCTGACACCAATGAGGAGAAGAGGGGAGAATACCACACCACCTCTTACAGTGCCCCGGGTGACATATATGGAACCACCTGGTAACTAATACAGCACAGTCACTCCTGAGGACGCCCAGCAACATTGGCGGGCAGAAACTCGTCGAGAGAGGTTGTATGTGGTTGTACGACTGAGACTGAGACTGGTACAACATCTATAACATCAGATAAGTGAAATGATAATTTCTAACACCAGATATGTTATGTGTCTAAATCTCCGTAGTCAGGCAGGGACGGTTGGTAGGATAAGGATGGAGATATAGGTATCTTCCCCTACAACTGTTGATCTCTTGTTTTACTAGATACAGGTGTAGGGTTTACACACACCATTGACTGTTTTTAGGAATGACTAAATAAAGAATTCATTTTAATGTGCACTCTTTGGAGATTATAACAACTGGAAATTACTAACAACTATATACCCGAGGAATACCTGGCGTTTCAAAATTCTAACTAAAGTAATCTTGCAGTAAATAGAAAACAAGTAACTCAGCAGGCCTGCGAGGCCCCAGGTATGTGTTCTAGGGTTAACGAGGGCGCATGGTAGCAGCCAAACTGTTGATGAAGGTGCAGGAGCCGAGGAAAAATGGAGTACGAAGAGGCGATGGGCATGGAAGACTCAGCAGATAAGGGAGATCTGGAACACATTTCTGGTGTGCGAGTTTGAGGGAGAGGGCAAAGGAAGGAAGCGTGAATATTAACTCACCGCCACCAACACAACAAGGACTTTGTCCTCCTGGATGCGCAAGACACATGAGCGCCTTCTTGCTGCACTACCTGCAACATGATCCTCGGATTGTTAGAATCCAAAGTAATGCATACTAATGGGTTGTCACACTCTTAGGGCCCTTTCACATCAGCGTTTATTTGAAATCGCAGCAGATGCGGTGAAAAAACCGCATCTGCCGCGATTGCCGCATAACCGCTGCACTTGCGGCGCGGTTGCGGTAATCCCCATAGAAAGTATAGGGGGACTTGCGGCAGGTGCGGCAAGTGTGGTTTTGCACTTGCGGCAGGTGCGGCCACGAAAAAAACCGCGGCTGACCGCGATTTCAAATAAACGCTGATGTGAAAGGGCCCTTAGATCCCCGTTAAAAGAGTAAATTTGGTCAAATGGTTCCTGCCCTGGAAAGGAATTCACACATGCAGGAATATCAAAAGAAACTTTTACTTACCGTAATATTAGATCTGCTTTTCCCCAAAACACCAGTGGAGCACATAGTGAATATTGCAGTTCTAAATTTCCAACCAAGGGAACGTCGAGTCGTCATCACTCAAACGTTAACAGTTAACAGTCTATCTAGTAACAGCAATTTTGTGGAATCGTTTCACCAATTTTTTACACCATCCTTTGCAACGCCAGAAGAGAGAACAAGTCTCACACACAGTGAACGTCTAGAGAGGATGGTACAGGAGTATCTACAGCTCAATATTGATGCCATGACTGGGCAACTAGACCGTTGTTCATTTTGGGCTTCCAAACTGGAAAAATGGCCTGAGCTTGTCACTCATGCCTTGGAGGTTTTGTCGTGCCCTGCAGCCAGCATTCTCTCTGAACGTGTCTTCAGCGCTGCTGGTAGTGTGCTGACGGATAAGCGCACACGTCTGTCCAACAACAGTGTAGACAGACTAACATTTATCAAAATGAACAAGTCATGGATCCACAAGGACTTTGTCACCCCCGTGTCAGCCTGGTGAGACTGAACGGTTGTGTACTTTACAATGTGCTGCATTAAACTACACATTTCCATATTTCTACTCTGGGGCAATTGATGCCACTTAAGTGGTGGCTGTTCCAAATTTTATAAAAAAAAAATGGAGACTGTTGTTGGGGTCTCCTTGCTGTTTGTTGCTTGACTTGAGTAGGGCCCTCTGAGCGCAATACCTATCCTTGACACTCCTGCCCCTGTTTCTGAATATTCAACCTTTTTGTCCATCAAACCAGTGATGAACAAATTAGCTGTATTGACATCCACCATTTTTGGGTGCTTAAAAGCATTGTTTGGTCAATCTCCCCTGTCCACTAGGCCTAATCAAGTCACTTACCTTATCTCATTTCCTGTAACACTCCACAAAACTAATGGTGGTCCCACCTGTATGTGGCAGTGCATATCATTGTTTGGAACGCTTGCATGAGCTTTGACTTCATGTGGCCCTCTTGGCCCAAACACGTCTCTGACCTACCTCTACATTATTTCTTGTTGTATTCCACAAAACTAATGGTGGTCCCACCTGTATGTGGCGGGACATATCATTGATGGGAACGCTTGCATGAGCTTTGAGTTTATCCGGCCTACTAAGCCCAAACAGGTCTCTGACCTACCTCTCTATTATTTCCTGTAGTACTCCACGAAACTGATGGTGGTCTCACCTGTGTGTAGCGGGTCATCTCATTAATGGGAACGCTTGCATGAGCTTTGAATTTATCTGGCCCACTAGACCCAAACAGGTCACTTACCTACCTCTCTTTTTTACTGTAGTAATCCACGAAACTGATAGTGGTCCCAACTGTGTGTAGCGGGCTATATCATTGATGGGAGCGCTTGCATGAGCTTTGTGATTATCCGGTCTACTAGGCCTAAACAGGTCTCTGACCTACCTCTCTGTTATTTTCGGTAGTAATCAACAAACCTGATAGTGGTCCCTCATGTGTGTGGCAGGTCATAGTTTTGATGGAAGTGCTTGCACGAGCTTTGAGTTTATCCAGCCTACTAGGCCCAAACAGGTCTCTGACCTCTCTATTATATCCTGTAATATTTCACAAAACTGATGGTGGTCCCACCTGTGTGTGGCGTGGCATAACATTGACGGGAGCGCTTGCATGAGCTTCGAGGGGATCTGGCCCACTAGGCCTATTCAGGTCACTGACCTACCTCTCTAGTTTTTACTGTAGTACTCCACAAATCTTATAGTTGCTGAGCAATGTGTAACCTTGAAATGCTAGGTCAGGTCCTGTTCCAGACCCTGTGCCATGCATGCAGGCTGGGCCATTCAGCAATTTCTGGTCTGGGACAATGATGCCATGTAGCTGTAGGTGTGACCCTTTGAAAAGAGTAAGGATTCTTGTTGGAGTTTTACATGATTTAAGAAGGGTGTGACATGCCCATATCTGTGTCTCATCCTCCTTTTACTTTTCCACCTCTTTTTACTTAATGTAGAAAACTAATGCCACTTTGCCTCTGACTATCTGTACTGTGTTTGGATTGTTTTCATTTTTTCTGGTGTTTGTTCTCCATTCTGAGTAATTTGGCAGCTTTTGGAGACCTTTGAAGGTGTTTTCTATGTGTTTGCTGTAGCCTGCCATCGATTTCAATGGGGTTCGACGCATTCAACGAACATTCAACGAACAAATCACTAATTTGACGAATCGAACTGAATTTGAACATTGAGGTGGTGGCTCATCACTATTCAAAGGCCAGCAGAAACGAGTCTAGGTCTTCATTCTTATCCAAAATGGGAAAGTACTCAGCTCAGACCATTTGAGGTTTCATCTCCTGATTGGTTAGGATGGACTGCAGGAAGAATGAGGCGAGCTAGTTCCAGGTAGTACTCATACTCTCCCTGGTGCCGCAGCCCAGTAGCCTCACACTATGCCTGAAGCACCCACTTTGCAGTCACACACTCTGCCCGATGCATTGCAACGAAGATCTTGTAGGTGTCCTAATCTCCAGCCTCAAGATGAGCTTTAAGAATGGCATCTGAGCCTGCCAAGTTGGGGGGACAGACAGGTGGTGAGCTGTCCATTGTGGAGCTGATGGTTGATTACAGGCTTCTTAATGACATTTGGTTTGGCTCCTTCTCATCTCGATCAATATTGTCCTCCATCTCCACACCATTCATACCAAGTGCCTTCTCCTTAAGTTTGCTCCTGGTTCCATTAGCCATTGATACAATCATTGGTCACTGACATAGAGCCGCAACTTGATGCACCCATACACCTTACAGTATTTGCACTCTGATAGCCTGGTGCTGAGATAACCTTAAGACTCCAGTAGCAAAAGCTACTGCTGGTAGAATTTATTGTCTGGGAGTACACACTGTTACCTCGATCCCACCACTGCCAGCAATCTGTGTTGAATACCAAAACCTCGCAGCCCTACTCTGACTTCTCAAATATGTTGGAACCATGCTTTTCAGTCTCATCACTTCTACCAACATGTGATGCTCTGCACTCACAGGGATATGCAATGTCAGCTTGACACAGTTGTTACACTGACACTCCCCGTCCACAGAGGCACACGACATGAGAGAAGGTGATTCATGCAATCCTCTGGCATAACACTAGACTCGTTCACAACCCTAGCAGGCTGCGAGATCCTTTTCACTGCCCCAGAAAAAACTGAGAATTCTACCATCTTAGTAGACCTGAAAGCAGTTCTTCCTTAAATAGAAGCGAAGTCCATTAACTGGGCCAGAAACAAGTCCGTGGTAGCGTATAATATTAGGCACGCGAATATGTGGATTCATGGATCGAGATAAAAGAACAACCCAACATTAGATTAAACAAGTTTTGCATGATGGATTATACAGATATTACAGTCAGATATGCAGATAAAGATGCTAGTTATCACAAGGTATATGCAGTTAAATGGAAGTCAGTTACAAAGCTATGATGGGTAGAGATGAACAAACCTTCCCCAAACATGTTCGCCAATTTCAAATTTGGTCCAAACATGGCAGATTTGGTTCAGGATCGGAAATCCGAACAATTTTGCCAAAATTCGGTGAATACGGCTATGTTTGGAAAGTAAGTTAGAATTTTTAAATGACCCTAAAACTTTCACTGTTTGTTTGTTGCCAAAACACTCCCAGGAAGAGCTGGTGACTGGGGACAATACCTAACCTTTTCCAACCCTTGGCAACAATTCTGGAATCACCGGGCTCGGAGGATGTCCATTCAGTTGTTTAATTTTGTTGAAAAAAAGCAGATCACAGACATGGCACAAAACTAAAGTCATTTCAAATGGCGATTCCCTGCCTTGAAGAAACACTAAAAGAAATCTTGAAAAACAAAATATGCTAGCCAGTAACGGTTACTTTTGTAGACCAAGCAGGGGGAAAAATGATGGAATCACTCAATTCTGAGGAAAAAATTATGGAATCATGACAAACGAAACAACACTCAAATACATCACTTTTCTTGCACCAACTCTGGCTTTTATAACAGCTTCCAGTCTCTGAGGCATGGACTTAATGAATGTCAAACAGTACTCATCATCAATCTGGCTCCAACTTTCTCTGATTGCTGTTGCCAGATCAGCTTTGCAGGTTGGAGCCTTGTCATTAACAATTTTCTTCAACTTCCACCAAAGATTTTCAATTGGATTGAGATCTGGACTGTTTGCAGGCCATGACATTGACCTTATGTGTCTTCTTTCATGGAATGTTTTCACAGTTTTTGCTCTATGGCAGGATGCACTATCATGTTGATAAATGATTTCATCATCCTCAAACATCCTTTCAATTGATGGGATAAGAAAAGTGTCCAAAATATCAATGTAAATTTGGGCATTTATTGAAGATGTAATGACAGCCATCTCCTCAGTGCCTTTATCTGACATGCAGCCTCATATCATAAATGACTGTGGAAATTTGCAAGTTCTCTTCAGGCAGTCATCTTTATAAATCTCATTGGAACAACACCAAACAAAAGTTCCAGCATCGTCACCTTACCCAATGCAGATTCACGATTCATCACTGAATATGACTTTCATCCACTCATCCACAGTCCACGATTGCTTTTCCTTAGCCCATTGTAACCTTGTTTTTTTCTGTTTAGGTGTTAATGATTGCTTATGTTTAGCTTTTCTGTATGTAAATCCCATTTCCTTTAGGCAGTTTCTTACAGTTTGGTCACAGACATTGACTCCAGTTTCCTCCCATTCGTTTCTCATTTGTTTTGTTGTGCAATTTCTGTTTTGGAGATATATTGCTTTAAGTTTCCGGTCTTGACGCTTTGATGCCTTCCTTGGTCTACCAGTATGTTTCACTTTAACAACCTTCCCATGATGTTTGTATTTGGTCCAGATTTTAGACACAGCTGACTGTGAACAACCAACATCTTTTGCAGCATTGCGTGCTGATTTACCCTCTTTTAAGAGTTTGATAATCCTCTCCTTTGTTTGAATTGACATCTCTGGTGTTGGAGCCATGATTCATGTCAGTCCACTTGGTGCAACAGCTCTCCAAGGTGTGATCACTCCTTTTTATATGCAGACTAACGAGAAGATCTTATTTGATGCAGGTGTTTTGGGAATGAAAATTTACAGGGTGATTCCATAATTGTTATCTCAGAATTGAGTGATTCCATCATTTTTCCTCCTATTTGGTTTACAAAAGTAACCATTACTGGCTAACACATTTTGTCTTTCAAGATTTCTTTTAGTGTTTCTTAAAGGCAGAGAGTTGCCATTTGAAATGACTTTAGTTTTGTGCCATGTCTGTGATCTGCTTTTTTCTACAAAATTAAAGAACTGAATGGACATCCTCCAAGCCAGGTGATTCCATAATTCTTGCTAGAAGTTGTAGGAGTGACCCCAGCCATCGGTTCTGCCTGCTTGTTAACAGATAACACTCCTTCGTGGTGACTTGTTTTTTGTGGGTTAAGTTGAATGGTACTCTATTGTTTGTAATATAATGTAGGAACCAGGAGAAATTGTGGATATAATCCTGTGCTGCTGTCATGAAAATATAATTCCATAGGCAGTAATAATAAGAAATAGTGATTTATTCTATGCGTTTCCAAGCGTGTCCCCACTTCTTCCTCAGGGAAGCCAAACCAAAATGCTTGCTGGAAGACCATTGGCCAGAAATAACACCTAACCTTTCCTTCTGCTTTCAAACATGCAACAATTACACCTATCTTAAAGAAGCCATCCCTCGACCCCACTTCTACATCCAGCTACCGGCCCATATCTCTGCTCCCGTTCGCTTCCAAACTTCTCGAAAAGCATGTCCACACTGTACTCTCATCCCACCTCTCATCCAACTCTCTCTTTGACGTCCTTCAATCTGGCTTCCGCCCTCACCACTCTACTGAAACTACCCTGACCAAAATTACTAATGACTTGCTCACGGCCAAAGCTAACAAACAGTTCTCCGTCCTCCTCCTTTTAGACCTGTCCTCCGCATTCGACACAGTCGACCATTGTCTCTTATTACAGCTCCTTTCTTCTATTGGCATCACTGACCTTGCCCTCTCCTGGATCTCCTACTATCTTTCCAACCGCACATTTAGTGTCTCCCACTCCCACACAACCTCCTCGCCCCATCCCCTCTCTGTTGGGGTCCCTCAAGGCTCTGTTCTGGGGCCCCTCCTTTTTTCCATCTATACTCTTGGTCTCGGACAACTCATAAAGTCCCATGGCTTCCAGTACCACCTGTACGCTGATGACACTCAGATCTACCTCTCTGGCCCAGACGTCACCTCTCTGCTGTCCAGAATCCCGGAGTGTCTATCAGCCATATCCTCCTTCTTCTCCTCCCGCTTCCTAAAACTCAATGTAGACAAAACCGAACTCATCATCTTTCCTCCATCTCACACACCTTCCTTGACAGATTTATCTATCACAATAAATGACATCACACTTTGCCCTGTTCCCGAAGTCCGCTGCCTTGGAGTAACACTTGACTCTGCATTGTCCTTCAAACCGCACATCCAAGCCCTTGCCACCTCCTGCCGTCTCCAACTCAAAAACATTGCCAGAATCCGTCCCTTCCTCAACTCCCACTCTGCTAAACTACTCGTGCATGTCCTCATCATCTCCCGCCTTGACTACTGCAACCTCCTACTCTGTGGCCTTCCTGCTAACACTCTTGCACCACTTCAATCTGTCTTCAACTCTGCTGCCCGACTAATCCACCTCTCTCCTCGCTATTCCTCCACGTCTCCCCTCTGCAAATCCCTCCACTGGCTCCCAATTCACCAGCGTATGCAATTCAAACTACTAACATTGGCTTACAAAGCCATCCACAATCTGTCCCCCCCATATATCTCTGAACTAATCTCCCGATATCATCCAACTCGTAATCTTCGATCCTCCCAAGACCTCCTTCTTTCCTCCACACTTGTACGTTCCTCATCTAACTGCCTGCAAGACTTCGCCCGAGCATCCCCCATTCTCTGGAACTCTGCACCCCATCACGTCCGACTGTCCCCTACACTCAGAACCTTCAAGCGGAACCTGAAAACCCATCTCTTCAGAACAGCCTACAACCTGTATTGAGCACAGTGCCGCCTCAACACCACTGGACCCGGCGCTCCACCACCACTGGACCTGGCAATCCAGCACCACCCGAGCAGACCCAACCTACTGTCTCCCTCCCCATTACCCTGTAGAATGTAAGCCCGCAAGGGTAGGGTCCTCTCTCCCCTCTGTATCAGTCTGTCACTTTGTTCATTATATTTGTAAATTGTCTGTATGCAACCCTTTCTCATGTACAGCACCATGGAATGAATGGTGCTCTATAAATAAATAAATAATAATAATAATAATAATAATAACAACCTTATAGATACTACCACCAGGTCTACTCACTTAGAATTTTAGAGGCTGTAGAATTTTTTTGAGCTTTAAATTAATTTCTTTAAGCTTCCTGGAATTTGCAGGGGTTTTTGACACCTGCAGGGTGTAAATTTTGGAAACAGTATTTTTAGGATTTGGACTGTTCCTGGCGGTGTTCACCTCTGATGCTGGCACCCACATACTCTCCTCGGGACCGTAACCCCTCTAGTGCACCAAATACTGAAGGGAACGGGGCAACATGGAGGATCCTCAACCTTAGAAATGTGAAATTCTAAATTCCCATCCAAACAGAATGGCCCTGGCGGCATAGGGGTCAGCTCAGATGAAGACACATATGGTTTGAGATCAATGAAACACATTGTGAATCCTGAATGCTTGGAGCAACTCAAGATGAAATGCTACTGAGTTAATGATAGTGGTTATCTTATAAGGACAAATAAACCTAGGTCCCAGCTTTCATTAAGGCACCTTCAGCTTAATATTCCTGGTAGACAACCACACATAGTCATTCACACACAGGTCCGGACCTGGCGAGCGCTCCTTGTCAGCCATACACCCAAGAGTCTCAAGTTACTCTGCACCCCCTGCCATATAGAGGGGAGTGAAGAGGCAAATTGTTCCTCCTCAGGAACTGCCGAAGATCCTTTACCACTAAAGGTACCAAACTGAGGATGAAACCCATATGCACCAAAAAATGGTGACTTGCCGGTGGACTCCTGGTGACGATTATTTATGGCAAATTCATCTATAGGTAAATAAGAAGCCCAATCATCCTGGTTTTAGGAGATAAAACACCTAAGATAAGTCTCCAAATTTTGATTTGTCCGCTCAGTCTGCCCATTAGACTGAGGATGGAAGGCAGAAGAATAGGACAACTTTACCCCTAATTGAGTACAAAAGGCATTCCAAAACATGGAAACAAACTGTGTACCACATCTGATCTGAGACCACATCGGAGGGAACCCCATGAAGTCTCACAATGTCACTGACAAACACCTGTGCCAGTGTCTTGGCATTAGGAAGTGCTGGTAGTGCCACAAAGTGTACCATCTTGCTGAACCTATCAACCACTAACAAAACCACAGTCTTGCCTGCAGATACAGGGAGATCCATGATAAAATCCATAGACAGATGTTTCCATGGTCTATCAGGAATGGATAATGGCATGAGAGATGAGAGGAATGACAGGAATAGACAATGGGATGATAGAACGGGTATGCAGAACCTTAGTGCATGTGCAAGCACTACAAGCAGACACAAAGTTAGTCATGTCCTTCTGCAACGCTGGCCACCAAAAACGATGAGACAAAAGATCCAAGGTGGCCCTACTACCCGGAAGACCTTCCATTACAGAGTCATGATGTTCTTTAATTACCTTGAGGCGCAAATTAGGTGGTACAAAGAGTCTCCCTAAGGCGGCCGTCACACGGTGAGATATCTTTAGCGATATTGTAAGCGATCACGTGCACGCGCAATCGCTTACAATATCGCTCACATCGCTGGTGAGATGTCACACAGACAGACTCACCAGCGATGTGGAGCAGCGATCTCGCTCGTTACTATGGTACACATCGGGTAACTAGGCGCCGCGCGTCGCTTAGTTACCCGACGTGTACCATAGTTACCATCTCCCAGCATAGGCGCGGTCGCTGGGAGATGGATCATCGTGGTGTCACACACCACGATGATGCAGATCGTTGCATCGTTCATCGCTAGATCTGAGAACCGAACCTCAGATCAGCGATGTCACGATCAAGCGATTTACCATCGTAAATCGCTTGATTACATGCAACGATATCTTGCCCGATATCGCTTAAGCGATCAAAAAGGAGATCGCTTAAACGATATCGGGCAAGATATCGTTCCGTGTGACGGCCGCCTTAAGGGCAGGAAACAGGAGCGCCCCCCTGAGCCTTCAACACCTCCCCCTCCAAATCCAGGTAAATAGCCAAAACAACCACCCCCTCCTAAAAAATGGGAACGGGACTCTCTTGATTTCTACCACCCGGGAAACTACGTGATAACGCATCTGCCGTCACATTCTCAAACCCCGAATGGTAGTTCTCGGTTAAATTAAATCTTGTAAAAAACAAGGACCATCTGGCTTGCCTGGGGTTGAGACGCTTGGCGTATTCAAGATAAGATTATTTCTTATGGTCAGTGATAACAGTGATGGAATGGACAGCCCCCTCCAAACAGTGACACCATTCCTCAAAAGCCAACTTAATAGCCAAAAGTTCTCAATTACCGACATCATAATTCCTTTCAGCCGACGATAATGTTTGGAAAAAAGGGCGCATGGCAAACATTTACCGGGAGACGGCTCTTGTTACAACACTGTCCCCACCTTGGATGCATCCACTTTAACAATAAAGGGCTGAGAAAGATCGAGTTGACAGAGGATAGGTGCGGTAACAAAGCATCTCTTCAGGGAGGAGAAAGCCTGCTGAGCGGTGTCTGACCACTTAGAAAAATCTGACCCTTTCTTTGTCATGTCTTTGAGAGGTTTCACAATTACAGAATAATTCATGATAAATTTACGGTAGAAATTGGTAAATCCCAAAAAGCGTTGCAATGCCGTCAGGGTTTCTGGACGATCCCAATCAAGCACTGCCCAGACCTTCTCTGGAGCCATCCGAAAACAAGAAGGTGATAACAGGTACCCAAGAAATTGTACCTCCTGAACGACAAAAACACATCTCTCCAGTTTAGCATATAGTTTGTTGTCCCTTAAAACCTGTATCACCTGTTTAACATGAGACCGATGTGTTGCCATATCAGGTGAATAGATCAAAATATCATCCAAGTAAATTCCAAAAATCTACCCACCAAATGATGGAAAATATCATTCAAAAAGTGTTGAAAAACTGCAGGGGAATTAGTGAGACCGAACGGCATCACAAGACTTTCAAAATGACCCTCAGGGGTATTAAAAGCAGTCTTTTTTATTCATCCCACTCCCATTTGCTCCCACAATCTGACTGAACAAATCAGCAATCAGAGGAAGCGGATATGGATCACGGACAGTTTTCTGACGGAGGATGGAGGCCCCCATCATTTTATTTAACAAAAAAGGATCTTGCTGCTACTGGTAAATATGAGGGTCTGATATGTCCCCTCTCAAGACTCTCGGCAATGAAATCTTTCATGGCTTCTTTCTCAGGAGCAGATATATTATACAGCCTGGATTTGGGTAGTTTAGCTCCAGGAATGAAGTTAATTGGACAGTCGTATGCACGGTGAGGGGGCAAATCCTGACAACCTTTTTCTGACAACATATCCTCATACTTCTCTAACAGATATGCAGGCAATGTCACAGCAGACACAGCAGCAAAAGATGTATTCAAACAATTCTCCACCACGGGACTATGTTTAACCAACCATGGCAGGCCCAGAACAATGGGAGTGGGGGAGAGCCTCCAGAACATGGCAAGAAATTATCTATGATATTGGGGTTCAACCTTCAACTTGATATTATGCACAATTTGCGTTAGACTTCCCTGAGCAAGTGGCGCTGAGTCGATGGCATAGATATGAATGGGTTTAGACAACAAACTGCAGGGAAGCCCATGAGACGTTACAAAACGAGCATCCACCATGCTGACCCCCGCTCCACTATCCACAAAAACAGAATTTTTTTTGTTTTGCTCTCTAGCGCCACCTCGGTTCTTAGAGAAAACGGGAATTACATGTGGAAGATACTCACACCTCCTGTTCATTTACCACTACACCACCCATGGTAACCCGAGTTCCAGGTATTCCACTCCGCTTAGGAACAGAGGGACAGGCTCCAAAAAAATAGTCTTTTTACCACAGAAAAAACAGTCCCCTTTTTTTCCCTTGGTAAAATCCAGAAGAAACTTTGGAGGCAGTTGCTTCTAGTTGCATGGGTTCAACCACGTTCGGGAGAAACTAATCACCTTCTCATTGCCCACCTGGCAATAGAGTACTACCTCAAGAAAGGTTCTCAGGAGAAAAAGGTTTACCCTTTCTATCCTGGAGGCATCTATCCATATGTATAGCCAAAGACATAGCAGCCTCCAGAGAATCCAGGGTCTCATAAACCGCCAGAGCATCCTTTAACCTTTCTGAGAGTCCCTGGCAAAAATGACTTCTGAGGGCTGGATTGTTCCACTTAGTGTCCATAGCCCACCTACAAAACTCAGAACAGTAAGTCTCTGCTGACCGATTTCCCTGTTGGAGGTGACACAATTTGGATTCGGCCAAAGAGACTCAGTCAGGATTATCATAGATTAGTCTAAGAGCATTAATAAAACCCTCTACCGACTGGAGACAAGCAGAGTCATGTGTCAAAGAGAGAGCCCAGTATTGGGGATCCCCCTGCAACGGTGACATAACAATTCCCACACGCTGCTGCTCATCTCCAGATGAATAAGGCTGAAGCCTAAAGTATAGTTTACAGCTTGCTTTAAATACAGCAGATTTGTCTCTGCGTCCTGCAAACCTGTCTGGGAGGACAATCTTAGGTTCAGGTCTGCCCTGACCAACCGCTGGGTTCCCCACCACAACATTCTGCAGCTGCTAGCCCTGCAAAGACGACCGAATGTCTGCAACTTCCAGAAGCACATTGCCCCCTGGGAATTATGAATATGCAAATAGAGTCTGTGGAGCCTCAGTTAGGAGTCTTAAACACAGGACTAGCCATATATCCCTCCAGGGAAGGACACAGCCCTGGAGGAATATATGGAGGGATATATGGCTAGTCCTGTGTTTGAGACTCCTAACTGAGGCTCCACAGACTCTATTTGCATATTCATATTTCCCAGGGGGCAATGTGTCTAGGAATTCACTGTGTTTGAGCGCTTTAGCCTGCTGTCTGCAGTGTTTTCTTGGACTGGTCTCCCTGAGATCAGTGAATACTTTGCGATGTTGGTCTACTAGGCCTTGCTCCCACCTAGCCAGAATCTTACTCCACACTAATGAGGGGCAACACCCCGAAACAGCTGTCTGTGGATGGATACCTGGCCTTGGTATTCCTTTGTCATATCTCTAAACTTGTAAAAGAGTTGGATATTGACTAAAAGGGCCACTTAATATGCTGGTTATGGTGTTCTCCGCAAGAAGCCACTCCTTGGCTGTGTCCTTCCCTGGAGGGATATATGGCTAGTCTTGTGTTTGAGATTCCTAACTGAGGCTCCACAGACTCTATTTGCAACTTCCAGAGTCAGAGTCTAGAGCTGCTGGGCCAAAGCAGAGACAGGATCCATGAATAGCAAAGGAAGAAAGAAAAACAAATCAGTTTCACCCTTTTCATTTAATTAAGGTGCTGCTGGTGATAATGTCACGCTGGGTATGGGGAGACACCCAGTGCTGGACGTCGACAGGGGGGGAAAGGAGACCCTCATGCTAAGGGCAAAAGGGGAGAATGTGACCCCTAGATAAACTAGCACAGGCAGTTAGCTCCCCTATCGTCCATATAGTTTCTGCAACTGTCGCCAAAGGATACCTATTCCCTTACTGTCCCTGGACTACTATTACACAGGGAACGGAGCGGGTGATCACTAGTCAGCCCGGCTACCAACTAAAGATAAACACAAGGGAAACAAACAAAGAGGGAAGGGAAGAAACACTTAGCTTGAGAAGATCCACAGAACTATTCAACATAAATTCCAAGATACACTGCTGAGCTAATAAGCTTCCTCCAAATACCTGACAAGCTATCACCAGCAATGCATCTTGGAAGTCAAGGGGAATATATAGACAACTTAAGGTAAGGTATCAGTTGGGTCCTAGTGCCCTCCAGCTTACACTAAAAGGGAAATGTCTCTCAAATCAACACAGACATATTTTTAGGATTTGGACAGTTTGGCCAAACACTGGGACCTTCTGTGAGTGGCCTCAATAGTCTCATCCGTGCCTCCTGACACACCCGTGACAATTTCACTTCATCGCACCTGCACCCTACTGTTTTTTCTAAAGACTAGTATATTGAGCTGTATAACACCCTAATGGTTTTTGCACACACCAGAATATCCCTAACCGCACATCTAGAAACTCACAATGTGATCATGTCTGCCTGAAAGGAAGTAAGTTGTTTTTCATACTTCCTGAAGAACCACAACTAACCAGGAAAATTAAAGTGTTCCAGGGTAGACAAAAAACAAATATGAGCAAACGTAACGCATGTACACAAGTGGACAAAGAAGCAATAATACATGCGAGCAAGGGAAACCTCTTACCAACCTAATAGAAAATAGAAGAATGGTGTAGGAAATGCAAATGAGCAAAAAAGAGTAAAAACAAGATTGGTCTCTACCTCAAAGGCAAAATCCCTAAGCTGCAGGGCAGGAACGCTTTAGCAGAAATTCACACAGAAATATTGCCAGCAAAGATGGCTGGTGAAAGGAGAGTATATTGTAAATAGCTCAACCTGGGATGTGAAAGGACAGAGACAAATTAAGAAAGTGAGAACACTGAAAAACTGCAAACCAAAGAAAGAGAGGCATAAAAATAAAACATTCATTCAGAATTTTGACAGCGACCAATCAAGCTGTTCCTCAGGAGGAAAGAAAATTTACCACACAGCACAAGGTCACCAATTCCATTCCCAAATCCGAGGCTTAACACAGACACTGAGGTTGGATGAGAAGGTTTGACTCATAGATTTTATTTGAATTTCTCTATAGGATTGAGATTACAATGTAATATGTCCCCATGTCAAATTTGTATGTCTTTTTGGAACTTGCTTTACCCACAGGAAGATGGTCATAATGGAGAAGGGAAGAATCATCACAAAATTGTTAAAACATAGTTAGCAAAAATTATTGAAGTAATAAAATTAATAAAAATATAAAATAATAATCTTGAAAGTATACATTCATTGCAATTCTTCACCCTAAATTAAAGAACTAGTAACCTTAACATAAGTCATTGTTTTATTGTAGAAAACTATGTGAAATAAGCAGATAACAAGCTCACCATATTTACCATAATTGAGATATGTGTATATTATTTTCAATCCATTGAAAGATATTTTGCACCATGAAGAGACTTTCTCACAAACTGCAGACCACAAAATTTCTCCATGTTGCAACTAGAGATGAGCGTATCTAAAAATTGAATATAGGATTAACAAAATACATAAAAATCTAATACCGCCATTGCTAGATTAAAATGGAGAGGAAGCGGTTAATGCATACCACCATGGGATGAAAATGCATGTGACAGATTCTAGAACCGTGATTTATTGTCCACGCGTTTCAGATCACTCCATCAGGACAATTCACAGTAAAAAGAAATCCACTGTGATGCCCTTCTGCTCCATGGGAGGTTTCTGGCCTCCCTGAGCTCGCCTTAGGACACCTATGTTACGGTTTGACAGGTGTAGTGCTGGAGTGATCGGACCTCTAACATGCGCTGACACTAAATCACAATTCGAGGATTCCTGTTACATCCATTTTCATCTCACGGCAGTACTAATTAACCCTATTCCCTACATTTTTATCTTTTTTTCTCATGTGGGGCTCCTGCAGCCATTTAAAGGTCATACAAGGGTCAAGACTTACACGCCTTCTCTACATTATCACTATGTGTCTTTAATTTTAACCAAGATAAAACCCTATTTGAACCTATCTTTCTCCAGTTACTATACAATATCGCCATGAAACATGTCTATTATATTCTGATGTTTCTATTCATCCTACAAGTAAGTGGCATAAATGTCAATAGTGTGCCTGTAAATTAATCAGCATGGAGCACACTGGAGGCCAAAGAGTCACTGTTGGGTGATCAGAGAGTGAGGGAAGATGACCGAGACGGGAGCTGCAGAAAGACAAGAAATTGGAAAAGTCAGTACAAGATTTTATAATTTCTTTAAAAATCCCACTTCAAAGAAGACTCCAACAAATTGGTGGTTAGCCGGATTTCATTAGCCGGATGTAGTTAGCCGGATGTCATTAGCCGGATGTCGTTAGCCGGATGTCGTTAGCCGGATGTCGTTAGCCGGATGTCATTCATTGCATTCACAATAACCAAATTACAAATAAAAAGAATTCTGGTGAACACAATTTTGTAAATAAATATTTTTTTTTTTTTACTTAAATCTTTCATCTCTTATTCCAAAACAATGTAATACTACAGATATACAATTAAGTATTGGTTTAACCATTTTCAACAATAGGATAACGAGATTCATAGTTGAATGAAATGTTAAATTTTCATCTTTTTACTGAAGGTTTCAACACCTCCATCTGTTTAATAAAATATAACTTATCTTTTGCACAGCTCTCTTGATCTCTTTGTTCCTCAGACTGTAGATAATGGGATTCATCAATGGTGTCACCACTAAATACAACAGGGATCGGTATTTGTTGACATTGGATGAGCTCCCATCTGATGGAGTCATGTAGACTGCGATTGTGGTGCCATAATATACACACACTGTGGTCAGGTGGGAGCTACAAGTGGAGAAGGCTTTTCTTCTACCGTAAGTGGAGGAAATTTTAATGATGGCCAAGAAAATGCAAAAGTAGGAAATAATGATGAGAGCAAATGGAAAAGGAAGCGAAAAGATGCAATAAACAAAGTCTTGCAAAAGGAAAATTGAAATGTCTGAAGTGGCCAATTCCATTACGGGGCCAAGGTCACAGAAGAAGTGGTCAATGGAATTCAAGCCACAGAAGTTGAACTGAATAAGAACAAAAAAGTCACTAGATATAAACACAACAACCAAACACCAAGACCCAATAACCAGCTGGAGACAAAGATGTGGACTCATGAGTGAGGAATAACGTAAAGGATGACAGATGGCCAAGTATCGATCATAAGACATGACGGCAATGATTAAACATTGAACAAATCCAAAAATTCCAAATACATACAGCTGCATCACACAACCCCAAAAGGGCAAAACACCCTCCTCAACATGTATTATGTTCAACGTCATGGGTATAATGCTGGTGGTCAGTAAGACATCTGCTATCGATAAGTGTTTCAGAAAGAGAAACATTGGGGTCTTGAGGTGGTCAATAATGGTCACTAAGAGAATAATGAGAAGATTTCCACCCAGAATGCAAATATAACTCAGGAGAAGCAGAAGGAAGAGAAGAGTTTTGTATTTGGAAAGACTTTGGAATCCGAGAAGACGGATGTGAGTGACTTGTGTCTGATTCTCCTCACACATCATTTATGTCAATGAAGATTCAAGAATTGTTTTCATCTGAAAAATTAACAAAATGTTATTCATTTGAAAAGTCCTGAAATATATTACAATAAAAGCAATAATAGGAGCTATATTCCACTTTATGATGGTTTTCGTTACAAGAGGCTCACAAGAGATTAGTGGCCGTGATGTGAAACGTAACTATTGTTGGCTCCTCTCATGTAAAGGAAAATCTTCTAAATGTAGCCTTCATTTATAATGCCAGAAAAACACGGCAAATTCCTCCAGGATAGAGATAATTACACTCAACTGAAGGCAGTAAACACATGAGACTGTTTAGAATAATTGATAGTAGAGTTGCCCATGGGGAGAGGCTTGTTATATCTCAATATTCTAAACGGCTTAATGGTATAATAAGACCAGTGTGAAAAATTTGGATATATGAAAATTGTTTCAAATCCAATGATTGATTCTTACACTGATGAGCAAAAGGGCAACAAGAGTTTTAACTTTTCACTTTATGGCTCCATATCACACCAACCACTATAGCTTTGCGTGTGAGACTACCTTCATTTTATAAACAATCATCTTGGCTATCTCATACATAAATGTGACTTGCAGCTATTTAGCATATGATTCGTTATTCATATTCTTGTCATGTCACTGCATTGTTATTGATTTGCTCCTGGTGTTTGAAAAATCTTTTTTTTTTCCAGTACAACACCTAGGCAGCAAGCTCGCTGTCTAGGTGTCACGTTGGACACCAATCTCTTCTTCACCTCCTATGTACAATAAAATCTCTCATCCACTCTTGTCGCTTACACCTGAAGAACATCTCTAGAGTCTGCCCCTTTCTTATCATAGAAACAACTAAAACCCTTACCGTGGCCCTAATCCACTCCCGCCTTGATTATTGCAATTCTCTATTAATTGGCCTTCCCCTCTCTAAACTTTCTCCTCTCCAGTTCATCCTTAATGCAGCATCCAGGATCACCCATTTGGCCAATTGTTACTCAGATGCTTCTGCTCTGTGCCAGTCATTGCACTGGCTGCCCGTACACTACAGGATCCAATTCAAATTGCTTGTTCTCACCCACAAAGTTCTTCACAGTGCAGCACCCCCTACATCTCCTCCCTCATCTCTGTCTATCACCTCACCCAATCTCTACGTTCTACAAATGACCTTCAACTAACATTGGCACTAATCCGAACCTACCAATCCTGGCTCCAAGACTTCTCTCGAGCTTCACCAATTCTCTGGAATACTCTACCCCAAGAAATCAGGAACATTCACAACTTGCATGGCTTCAGACGCTCCCTAAAAACACATCTTTTCAAGGCAGCCTATCATACTCCCTAACAAAATTCCTTTGTACTGTACATACCCCATTCACTATTTCTATCGCCATAACTCTTCCTCAAAATCCACCAAACCCAAAAGCTCTACTCAGACCGTTTGGTGAATATTCATGTAACTTTATTTCTATCCCCATTTTCTCAATATGCCTGGACCATGAGTGTAATGCATTTTGTGCAACCCCTATCCTGTTGTAGATTGTAAGCTCTTTTGAGCAGGGTCACCTTTATTTTTGCTTCACCTATTGTACTGTATTTTTTACATTGATTTTATGCTTATTATATTGTTTCCTATTATTGTACTGTATTCTTTCTCTACTGGAATTACTGTATTATATTGTGAATTTTCTTACTGTAGTATATTGCGTATTTTCATTTATTACCCACTGTATTGTAAAGCGCTACGGAATATGTTGGCGCTATATAAATAAAGATTTATTATTATTAAATTAAATTAAAACCTATCCTTACATTCTTTTATAGCTTTTTGTTGATTGGTTGATGCCAAGTGAAAGGTCACTGGTTCAAATTAAAGAGCCGCCATGAAGAACATTTACAAAGAAAGAGAAACAGCATCATCCAGCTTGTTGATAGCATTTCTCTCGGCTTGGAAAATTGCCACATCAACTCCTGTCATCAGTCCTTACCCACAGAAATACCGCAGCTTCCTGAACATCCAAAGCCACTGCCATTTACGTAATCTACCTCACTGAGTTCACTGACCAAGATCTGTGACTTACTCCACATACAGACTCCTGTCAGTCCAGAACCTCAGAAGGATTGCAGCTCCCTGACACAGAAGACTTTACATACACATGGTTTCCTGGCTGTGTGCCTCCAACAAGATGGCCGCTTCCAAACATAGAGACCATGTGACCAAACAGTTTCTTCTTGCATGAGACAAACCCAAGGGAGCTATATGTTTATTCAGATCCTAACAGGTCTCTGACTAACCTTTTAACCTGGCCTTGAAAGTATTACCAAAACTCGTTGACTACAAGTCCCATAGCAAACATTCCAGGTTGCAGTCACACAATGGGTACTGTGGCGTCCACACACGCCTAGGGGACTGCTCGGCCGCTCATTAGGCTCATGAAACCTCCTAGAGAACTGCTTGGCCTCAGAAAACTGTGCAAACAACCGCGTCTGAAAGTAAAACAAAGTCCAACTGTTTATTAACAATCCTCATAAACCACATACGGTATACAGGGCATCCATGTACAGGACAGGTACACTATGTCAGACTGTCCCCACCGACCGGGACGACACCTGGTTAGTCCATAACAGCAACCACTGACATTTAGTCCATCAACAGGATCGCTGGCTATGGTCTTAGATGGGGGGATGTCTCCTCTGCAGGTTCACCGACAATGGTCCGGTCCGGGCTCAGACCAGGTGCAAACATCCTGAGTGCAACTCGCTTCTCAGCAGCTCGCCTTCGCAGCTCTTCCTGCATTAACTGCTCCCCTTCTATGAGACTTCTCGTACTCCTCTCCATCTCCAGAGCACCCACTTGAGTCTCAACAGCTTGTCTCCACAGCTTCTCTTCCTTTAAGTGGGTCTGGAACATCTCCATGAGCTCCCTTATCTTGGCTCTGATATTCACCGGACCAGGCAAGCCCACCACATCCAAGGAGATATTCACTTCACTTCTTCCTCTTCTAGTGGCTTCTTCCACTTCTACACTCAGCACCCCCTCTTGGGGTCCGGTAGCATCCCTGGCACCTTCAGCCACATCTACTTGTGCCTGTCCAGGGGGCTCTGGTTCTTCATTTGTGACCTCTGCCACGTCATACACTTCTTGGGCTTTGGCAGCCCCATCTTCCACCCTCTCCTGGGCATCAACAATATCTTCAGAGGTCTCTGAACCTACCCCCTCTACCCCCGGGCCTAGGGAATCATCTACTCTCTTGGACCTAGCACTGTCCATTTCTGTGAGGCGACCTGCAGACTGACCACCGGTTACCTGTTCAGGCCCTTGAGACCACGCCCCTTCCATCATTTTGGCTGATTCCTTCTTGTCCTCTGTGTAGGCTGTTACTGCACCAGAGACTCCCATAGGCAATATCACCCCAGTGTCCTTCTGGATTTCCTCTGAATCTGAGAGAGAATGCAGTCTGGTAACAGATGAACGAGATGTGTTCTCTACTGTCATCACGCTTTCAGACGGAGCAACAGACACAGGTTTGTTTTTCCCTTTATTTTTGCAGTGACGGGAGGGTCTTGGGCTCTGGCTTGACCACTCCTTACTGCACTCTTTGTTGGTCATCCCTGAGTTACTGTCGCCCTGGGAGTCATAGGCATTCTCCCTGGTATTGTAGATCAACACGTCACTAGCTAACTTGGGGCCAGCTCTCTTTTCTGGGGTTACTACCGCTGTAACAGTCACCGGGTCGTGTCTTTCTGAGTCTGTCACGTCTCTACATTGGGGTTTCCCATGGGGTGCTTTGGTTGCCCCTACCTCTGGATTGTCACCCTTATGAAGTACTGGCACGGTATCACACACGTATAATTCACAGGTAACTTCTTTAGCCTCCTGCTGTGACATTGCCGCCTTAGGACTGTTCGGGCTCTGGTCGTAACAGCCAGACCCGAACCCTTGTTCCCACAAACCAGAAAACAATTTGGAGTCCCAGCCTATTATGACCAGACACACTAAGCCTGGGACTACACCCACATCATGGCTGGCAATGTCCTTGGTTGTCTCAATAACCACTCTCGGCATCGGGTAATTGACAGTGCGCCCATGAAGGCAGGTGACTCCAATTGTTTTACCGGGCATCAGGTAAACCTCAGGCGTGGCCCTCACTAGGGTCACCCGATTCCCAGAATCTACCAGTCCTGTCACGGGTACCGCATTGACTTCCTACGGAACACATGCGAGGGACCTCCCCGGGTAGATAGTCCACCTGACAGACCGGAAACATATAGTACCCTTGTCCAAATGAACAGTCTCTCTGCACCACCCTATTTCACTGGGATGCTCCACCCCCTTTTGGGCTTTGCGATGATCCGCCCCTTTTGGGGCAACTACCATTTCTTGGGACTCCACCCACTGCTGGGCTATTATCCCCTTCATGGAATCCGCCCCCTTTTGGGACTCCACCCCCTTTTGGGCAACAACCTCATTTGGGACTCTAGCCCTCTTCTGGATACGGCCCCCTTTCGGCTGATTACCCAGTCTATAGGGGATATACCCCGGGGATACCCTATAACAGTCAAAGAACCCAGTGGACAGTGCCTCCTTCTCTCTCCCAGGGCAATGGCGCCGCCCACCGTGACAGCCCTGAGCCGCAGACAACCAGAATTGAGTGCGACGTTCGTGGTCTTGGGCCTCCAGCCAAATGTTCGGGTGCGATATCTTCTTGACCCCACTGAGTCACCGGACAGATGCCTGAGTGCGACGTCTTCATGACCCCACTGAGTCACCGGACAGATGCTTGGGTGTGACTCACCCAGGCCAGGGAACTCAGGTCTCAGGCGCGGTCTGTAGGTCACGGTTAGCAGTGCCTGAGGCTGTGGGCCTGGTTGTCAATGTAAAAAGGGGAAAAGAAAATTAATAAAGAAATAAAGTTTTTGTTCGTGATGCCACCTGTAGGTTCCGGTGATGGCACCGGCGCTGCAGAAACCTCTGGGGTGATGGGCGGCAGCTGGATGGTGTGGCTCCCTACAGGAGAAGCGATGCCCCGGAGTGTTGGAAGTAAGGACGGAGGAATACAGCAGCACAGTCACTGTGGAGCAATGCAGGTGAATGCAGTGTGAAGAACAGTTCATGGAATAAGGCACTGACAAGTTGCTCACTCTAAACGGGTATTTACTCTGGTATTCTGCAGCATACAAAGTAATGCGGTTCTTATTGCCAGGTAGTGGACCGGGTGGTTCTTGCAATGAGTAGTGTCCCTCTGAAGCTCCACTGGTGTCCTTCTCTATCAATGACTGCCCCTTCAGTTCGCTGCTCTGCTATACCCGTATAAGAGCACTGAAGACCCTCGGTTGGGATTCCGCTGCACGTTAATTCTCTCCGAGGGCCCTGGCCTTCAATGATGGGTGCTCCTGGTATAAGCTGCGGTATATGTTTAGTTGGTGGGTCGTGCTCCTGTAAATCTTGCGACCACTCTGGGTTTGGTGCTTCAGGGTTGTAACCTGCTTGACCTCCTTCGGAGCCGGTACTCCGGGTTTGGACTGGGCAAGGGTATTGGATTACCCGTTCTACTCTTGGCCCCTTTCTCTTCTGGGTCACCAGGTTGAGGTGCCCTTCCTGTTAGCTGTCTCGTTCTTTGCTGTTCTTTCTCCACTCTGCTACGTTTGCTCCACAGCTCTGTGCAGCTCTCTCTCTCTTGCTTCTCAGCTTCTCTCTCTCGTCTCGACTTGAATTGACTCAACTCCTTAACACACACTCTCTGATCTAACTCTTTTCTGCTCTCCCCACTGCTATATAACCTAGCCTCTCCTCCCACCAGGACCAGTTACCCTAGTAATGGGTGCCTAATTGGTCCTCTAACACTAGGTGTTGCATGTGGTGGATGGAGCTTTAGGATTATCCTACTCATAGCTAAAACAAAGAATACGACACCTTCATTCAGGGGTGTAGTACCCTTTTGTGACGCACTCTTAGTGGGGCACCACAGGTGCAACGTCTTTGTGACCCCACCGAGTCACTGGACAGATGCTTGGGTGCGACGACTTCGTGACCCCACCGAGTCACCGGAACACAAGCTTGGGTGCGTTGTCCGTAGCATCCAATGTTTATATAAGTGCACCTGTACCGTTAGCAACCATGCTTTGATGCCCCACCGGGTCGAATTGCCCGCATTCTCCATTACATGTGGCATCCACACACGCCTAGGGGACTGCTCGGCCGCTCATTAGGCTCATGAAACCTCCTAGAGAACTGCTTGGCCGCAGAAAACAACCGGGTCTCAAAGTAAAACAAAGTCCAACGATTTATTAACAATCCTCATAAACCCCATACAGTATACAGGGCATTCATTTACAGGACAGGTACACTATGTCAGGCTGTCCCCACCGACCGGGACAACACCTGGTTAGTCCATAACAGCAACCACTGACCTTTAGTCCATCAACAGGATCTCTGGCTACGGTCTTAGATGGGGGGATGCCTCCTCTGCAGGTTCCCCGACTCTGGTCCGGTCCGGGCTCAGACCGGGTGCAAACTTCCTGCGTTCAGGGTGATCCATGCTCCCTAAGGCTTCCTCAGCTACTGTGGATGCTGGGAAAATGCCACCCTTATTCCCCAGCCTCCTTCCTTTCCTGTGGTCAAGGACCTTTCCTGACCTCACAGCCCCTGTGACTGAGAGGGAGTCTGCTTATCTGTGTTCTGTCACACCCACCGGAGGATCCAGGTTAGACAGCCACTCCCCTGGCTTCCAACCGGCAGCACCAACACATGTAATGCCGTACCAGAGTCCTGGAACTGCAAGTTCCAGCACCAACACCTGTGGGACAGTCAACCGCTGCACCACAGTACTTAAAGTCTCTCCATCTTTTGGTAGAGCTTTCACAAACTGCTTCATCAGTCCTGACATAATGTGGAGTGGTGGTAGAATAACTTTAATGGGATTAACTAAACTTTCCCTTATTTTCTTGAGTCCAGGCTGCAGAGATATTCTTGTTGGCAGCTTTTTTGAATCCAGGGATGAGTCCTTTCCGTGCTGTCACATTCACACAAAAAGTATGGGTAACCCCATGCATTCTCCTTGCTGCCCAAGGAGCAAAGAGAGACATTTCAGATGACTACATATTGATAATCCTTGGTCATCACAGTTAAGTTTCTTGAGAATAAGGTCCAGATTATCATAGCTTTCCATCAAGGGCACATAATGCCCCACAGGCACTGACACACTCACTGTCATTGTACAGGAGCAGCTTTCAGACTTTTTTGGATGAACAAATAAAGTTCCCACCCTCTCATGTTATTTTCAATGTAGAATATTTCATTATCCCAGGAAATCATTGCAATACACTAGAGCACAGTCTTTAGAAAAGTACGAAGGAATTCCTTTTCTCTAGTTTGCATCATTAAAAATAGGTATTTAGGCTTACAGGTTATTTTCCTTTAGTGTAGAGCCTAAAAGTTCTGCAGAATGTATAGAAAGGTCCAAGTTGCCTTCTGTGCAGCAATCACAGAACAGCATCCATTCATTTCTAATTCATCTAATCTAATCTAATATATAATTACCCTAAGGCACTTCCGTCATATTCGGCGCTGTTTCCGTCGTCGTGTCCGTGGCTGCCTCCCAAAGCCTCACTCGCAATGCCTTTGCGAGTCCGTGCAGAAGCAGAATACGCTCAAGTAACTCGCAAAGCCTCACTCACAATGGCTTTGCGAGTCTTCACAGAATAGGCTCCACTGTGAGTCAAAGCTTCACTTGCAATGTCCGGGACTCCTGACTCGCTAACAGTCTCTCTCTCCCTTATCCAGCGCACAATCTGCACCCTCTCCTCACCTCCTGGACTCCACGTAGTCATCTATGGCCCCCGCAGTCCCCTGGAAGTGCAGCCTCTCCATGCCTCCTTCAGGTGCCTGCTCAGTGAGGAGGAGGAGGAGGCAGCTCCACGAAGAAGCCGACACAGAAGGGAACACAGGAGGGAGGAACGGAGGGAGAGGGGAAAGCAAGCCGGCTCCTGGGCACAACCTCTCCTTACTGAGCTGAACGAACGAGCTGCAGCCAGGTCACAGAGCAGTGTGTGGCACAACAGCTCCCAGCATGCCACACCTATCTCTGTGATTAGAGCTCTGCCTCTGCCCTCAGCCTCCGCTCTTCTCTCCCTTTCCTCTGCCCTCCAGCCTCCGCTCCCTTTCCTCCTTGCCCTCGCCTCCTCCTCCCTCTTGCCCTCACCTCCTTCCTCTGCCCTCCAGCCTCTCCCTCCACTGTCTCTGCCTCCAGCTCTCCCCTTCCTGTCCTCTGCCCTCCAGCCTCTGCTCTCCCTCTCCTGTCCTCTGCCCTCCAGCCTCCCTGCCTCTGCCTCTCCTCCTGTCCTTGCCCTCCAGCCTCCCCTGTCCTCTGCCCTCCAGCCTCCCCTTTCTGTCCTCTGCCCTCCAGCCTCCCCTGTCCTTGCCCTCCAGCCTCCCCTGTCTTGCCCTCCAGCTCCCTCCTTTGCCCTCCAGCCTCCGCTCTCTCTCCCTGTCCTCTGCCCTCCAGCCTCCCTCCTCTCCCTTCCTCTGCCCTCCAGCCTCCGCTCTCCTCTCCCTGTCCTCTGCCCTCCAGCCTCCCTCCTTTCCCTGTCCTCTGCCCTCCAGCCTCCGCTCCTCCCTCTGCCTCTGCCCTCCAGCCTCCGCTCTCCTCTGCCCTCCAGCCTCCGCTCTCTCCTTCTGCCCTCCAGCCTCCTCTCCTCTCCCTGTCTCTGCCCTCCAGCCTCCGCTCTCCTCTCCCTGTCCTCTGCCCTCCAGCCTCCGCTTCCCTCTCCCTGTCCTCTGCCCTCCACCCTTTCCGCCCTCCTTGCTTCCTTCCTCTGCCCTCCAGCCTCCGCTCTCCTCCTCCTGCCTCCCTCCAGCCTCCGCTCTCCCTCCTTGCCCTCCAGCCTACCTCTCCTCTCCCTGTCCTCTGCCCTCCATGCCTCCTCCCCCTTTCCCTGTCCTCTGCCCTCCAGCCTCCGCTCTCCTCTCCCTGTCCTCTGCCCTCCAGCCTCCGTCTCTCTCCCCTGTCCTCTGCCCTCCAGCCTCTGCTCTCCTCTCCCTGTCCTCTGCCCTCCAGCCTCCGCTCCTCCTCTCCCTGTCCTCTGCCCTCCTACCTCCTCCGCTCTCCTCTCCCTGTCCTCTGCCCTCCAGCCTCCGCTCTCCTCTCCCTGTCCTCTGCCCTCCTGCCTCCACTCCCCTTTCCCTGTCTTCTGCCCTCCAGCCCTCCAGCCTCCGCTCTCCTCTCCCCTGTCCTCTGCCCTCCAGCCTCCGCTCTCCTCTCCCTCTTCTCTGCCCTCCAGCCTCCGCTCTCCTCTCCCTGTCCTTGCCTCCAGCCTCCGCTTCCTCTGCCCTCCGTCCCTGCCCTCCACCTCCGCCCTCCGCCTTCCTCTGCCCTCCACCTCTCCTCTCCTCTGCCCTCCACCTCCGCTCCCTCTGCCCAGCCTCCTCTCCCTCCCGTCCTCTGCTCCGCTCCGCTCCTCCCTGTCCTCTGCCTCCAGCCTCGCTCCCTCTCCCTGTCCTCTGCCTCCAGCCTCCCTCCTCTGCCTCGCCTCCGCTCTCTCTCCCCCTGTCCTGCCCTCCAGCCCTCTCCTCCCTGTCTCTGCCTCCACCTCCCTCTCTCTCCGTCCTCTGCCTCCAGCCTCGCCTCCTCCTGTCCTCTGCCTCCGCTCCCTCCCTCCCTTCTTGCCCTGCTCCGCTTTCCTCTCCTGTCCTTGCCTCCAGCCTCTGCTCTCCCTCTCCTCTGCCCCCACCTCCGCCTCCTCTCCCGTCCCTGCCCAGCCCCCGCTCCCCCTCCCCTCTCCCTGCTCCCAGCCCCCCCTCCCCCTCGCCTCTCGCCTCCAGCTCGTCCTTCCCTGTCTCTCCCTCCTCCCTCCTTCTTCTCTGCCCCCAGCCTCCGCTGTCCTCTCCCTGTCCTCTGCCCCCCAGCCTCTGCCCTCCACTCTCTCTCCCCCAGCCTCCGCTCTCTCTCCCTGTCCTCTGCCTCAGCTCCCCTGCCTTTGCCCTCCAGCCTCCCTCTCCTGTCCTCTGCCCTCCAGCCTCCGCTCTCCTCTGCCCTCCGGCCTCCGCTCTCCTCTGCCTCCAGCATCCGCTCTCCTCTGCCCTCCAGCATCCACTCTCCTTTCCCTGTCCTCTGCCCTCCAGCCTCCGCTCTCCTCTCCCTGTCCTCTGCCCTCCAGCCTCCGCTCTCCTCTCCCTGTCCTCTGCCCTCCAGCCTCCGCTCTCCTCTCCCTGTCCTCTGCCCTACAGCCTCCGCTCTCCTCTCCCTGTCCTCTGCCTTACAGCCTCCGCTCTCCTCTCCCGGTCCTCTGCCCTCCACCCTCCGCTCTTCTCTCCCTGTCCTCTGCCCTCCAGCCTCCCCTCTCCTCTCCCTCTCCTCTGCCTCCAGCCTCTGCCCTCCACTCTCCTCTGCCCTCCAGCCTCCGCTCTCCTCTCCCCTGTCCTCTGCCCTCCAGCCTCTGCTCTCCTCTCCCTCTTCTCTGCCCTCCAGCCTCCGCTCTCCTCTCCCTGTCCTCTGCCCTCTAGCCTCCGCTTTCCTCTCCCCTGTCCTCTGCCCTCCAGCCTCCGCCCTCCGCTCTTCTCTGCCCTCCAGCCTCCGCTCTCCTCTGCCCTCCAGCATCCGCTCTCCTCTGCCCTCCAGCATCCACTCTCCTCTCCCTGTCCTCTGCCCTCCAGCCTCCGCTCTCCTCTCCCTGTCCTCTGCCCTACAGCCTCCGCTCTCCTCTCCCGGTCCTCTGCCCTCCACCCTCCGCTCTTCTCTCCCTGTCCTCTGCCCTCCAGCCTCCCCTCTCTCTCCCTCTCCTCTGCTCTCCAGCCTCTGCCCTCCACTCTCCTCTGCCCTCCAGCCTCCGCTCTCCTCTCCCCTGTCCTCTGCCCTCCAGCCTCTGCTCTCCTCTCCCTCTTCTCTGCCCTCCAGCCTCCGCTCTCCTCTCCCTGTCCTCTGCCCTCTAGCCTCCGCTTTCCTCTCCCCTGTCCTCTGCCCTCCAGCCTCCGCCCTCCGCTCTTCTCTGCCCTCCAGCCTCCGCTCTCCTCTGCCCTCCAGCCTCCGATCTCCTCTGCCCTCCAGCCTCCGCTCTCCTCTGCCCTCCAGCCTACACTCTCCTCTGCCCTCCAGCCTATGCTCTCCTCTGCCCTCCAGCCTCCCCTGTCCTCTGCCCTCCAGCCTCCCCTGTCCTTTGCCCTCCAGCCTCCCCTCTCCCTGTCCTCTGCCCTCAGCCTCCGCTCTCCTCTGCCCTCCAGCCTCCGCTCTCCTCTCCCTGTCCTCTGCCCTCCAGCCTCCCCTGTCCTCTGCTCTCCAGCCTCCACTCTCCTCTGCCCTCCAGCCTCCGCTCTCCTCTCCCTGTCCTCTGCCCTCCAGCCTCCCCTGTCCTCTGCCCTCCAGCCTCTGCTCTACTCTCCCTCTTCTCTGCCCTCCAGCCTCCGCTCTCCTCTCCCTGTCCTCTGCCCTCCAGCCTCCGCTTTCCTCTCCCCTGTCCTCTGCCCTCCAGCCTCCGCCCTCCGCTCTCCTCTGCCCTCCAGCCTCCGCTCTCCTCTGCCCTCCAGCCTCCGATCTCCTCTGCCCTCCAGCCTCCGCTCTCCTCTGCCCTCCAGCCTACACTCTCCTCTGCCCTCCAGCCTATGCTCTCCTCTGCCCTCCAGCCTCCCCTGTCCTCTGCCCTCCAGCCTCCCCTGTCCTTTGCCCTCCAGCCTCCCCTCTCCCTGTCCTCTGCCCTCCAGCCTCCGCTCTCCTCTGCCCTCCAGCCTCCGCTCTCCTCTCCCTGTCCTCTGCCCTCCAGCCTCCCCTGTCCTCTGCTCTCCAGCCTCCACTCTCCTCTGCCCTCCAGCCTCCCCTGTCCTCTGCCCTCCAGCCTCCGCTCCCCTCTCCCTGTCCTCTGCCCTACAGCCTCCGCTCTCCTCTCCCTGTCCTCTGCCCTCTAGCCTCCGCTCTCCACTCGCTATCCTCTGCCCTCCAGCCTCCGCTCTCCTCACCCCTCCATATGCAATGTACAGTATGTGTATTTATCTGTGTATGTAGGCACTTCCGTCACTTTGTCCGCACTTCCCTCAACTTTCTACACACACATACACACACACACACACACACTTCGCTATACTTACCATCGGGCCTGCGTCCGCTGCCTAGATCCTCAGTCGACATGTCGCCGCCCCCAAACTACTAGATCCAATATAGCGACCAAGATGTCTCGCCACACTACCCGGACGACATATTGAATCCAGTCGTCCGAAGGGCGGCGACATGTCAACTCAGTATCCAGGCGGCGGGGAAGAAGCAGAGTCGGTGGTAAGTATAGCGGAGTGTGTGTATGTGTGTCTGTGTGTGTATGTTTGTGCTGACCACTCTGCCCATGCTGCTGCGCTGACCACTCTGCCCACGGCGCTGCGCTGACCACTCTGCCCACGGCGCTGCGCTGACCACTCTGCCCACGGCACTGCGCTGACCACTCTGCCCACGGCGCTGCACTGACCACTCTGCCCACGGCGCTGCGCTGACCAATCTCACCGCACTCACTGCTAACAATTGAGCCACCGCACTCACTGCTAACCACTGAGCCACCGCACTCACTGCTAACCACTGAGCCACCGCACTCACTGCTAACCACTGAGCCACCACACTCACTGCTAACCACTGAGCCACCGTATACTGTGCTACCCACAGAGCCGCCTGTATACACACAATTCATTTCACCGCACTCCCCTAACTATTAGTAAATAAACTATATATGGATTCTAGACTACCCGATTCTTTAGAATCGGGCCGCCATCTAGTCACTAAAATAATCCAACAAAGGTCATGCAAAGGGGTCAAGGTATCTTGCAAGAAAAAACCTTTGGAATCAGTGTTTGTGAAATAACTGTATGTGACCACATTTTTAAGATATTTTTACTGAGTTCAGTTATGGAGATATATAAAAATCATCCTTTACTTTTCAAAAATGTTTACCCTTGCAAACCTGTGTAATTTGTTATAATTATTATTAGAACAATTACACACAGCAAATAAGATCATTATGATGGATTTTGTATTAAATCACTAGTCGGACACTTCCCAAGCGTCTAGGACTGCGTGATATATCGGCGAATGATGCGTTCAGAGCGTGGTAGGGGCCTTTTGCAGCTGACAGATTGTTATTTTGTCAATTCCAATTGTTTTCAAGTGCTGGCCAAGGTTTTTCAGCACCGCAACCAGTGTGCCGATTACCTCTGGGACCACCATCACTGGCTTGTGCCGATCACCACTGGGACCACCTTCACTGGCTTGTGCCAATCACTATTGGGATCACCGTCACCGGCTTGTGCCGATCACCACTGGGACCACTTTCACCGGCTTGTGCCGATCATCATTGGGACCACCATCACCGGCTTGTGCCAATCACCACTGGGTCCACCGTCACCGGCTTGTGCCGATCACCACTGGGACCACCTTCACTGGCTTGTGCCAATCACCACTGAGACAACTTTCACCGGCTTGTGCCGATCAGCATTGGGGCCACTGTCACCGGCTTGTGCCGATCACCACTGGGTCCACCGTCACTGGCTTGTGCCGATCACCACTGGGTCCACTGTCACCGGCTTGTGTCGATCACCACTGGGTCCACCGTCATCGGCTTGTGCCGATCACCACTGGGTCCACCTTCACCTGCTTGTGCCGATCACCACTGGGTCCACCGTCACCGCCTTGTGCCAGAGTCTTAGCAGTTTAATCTTTATATCCTCATATCGTGTACGTTTTTCCAGTTGCTTCTCCTCAAGGCAAGCATGAACTCACATGAACCCTGCCAGCATTGCTACTTCAAATGAACAGCTAAGGTCAAAAATAGAAAACCTGATTAAAACCGGATTGCACCTGATCAGGTTGCAATCAGGGACCATAGAGCCCCATGTTATGGGCAGCGGATTGCACCCTGATCAGTACAATCCGGGAGAATCCTGTTTTCAGCGACATTTCCCTTAATTTACATTGGACTCGTTACTGTGTGAGTAATCTCCTGGAAACTCGCAGAATAACGAGTCCTAACGAGTAGATTCGCCCATCCCTAAACATCACTTTATTGAAAATCCATTAAAAAATATATAAAAATAATGCACAGTGTGCGACAGTCTAATCAGTCCATAGGACGGTTAATAGAGACGTGTATCGGCTAAAACGGAAGCCTTAGTCATGTAGTAATGCCCCATCCTGCCCACATCAGGTAGTAACACCCCATCTTGCCCCCATCATATGGTAAATTATGAGATCATGATTATGGCTTCAGTTTTAGCCGAAACACGTCACTATTAACCGTCCTATGGACTCATCTGACTGCCGCACACTATGCATTATTTATCTAAGGCTGCGGTAATCACTGATCGCGGCAGTTGTGGTGAAAAAAACGCAACTGCTGCGATTACCGCATAAGGGCCGCACTTGCAATGCAATGTCTATAGGGCTTACGGTAAGTGTGCGGCAGGCTGACTGTGGCTTTTTCGCGGCCGAATCTGCCGCAAGTGCCGAAACCGCAACTGTACCGCACTTGCCGCACAGTTAACTGCTGTTAGCTATAACAACATAGAATTTGAATATGTCATATTAATGACCTGTAGGAAAATAGAAGCTGAGCTGTGATTGGTTGCTATAGGCAGCCTAATAAATCTCCAGCCAACAGTAAACCCTCCCCTCGGCCGGGCAGTATATGTTACCTCACACATACACATCAAATGTTTATTTTTGGAAATTAAAAATACCAGACGTATGAGTCGAGTTGTGTGAGGCGATTTGTGCACATCTTCGCCACCTTATTCAAAGACAAAATTGACAAACTCAGACAAAGCTTCGACCCTCACTCCCCCACGCCCCATCCCACCTCCAGCCCATCCCCCCTCACCCAAATGCAGTTTCACCCCCATGACAGAGGACCACCTCTCCTCCCTCCTAGCACGATCACACTTCACCATATGCGCCCTTGATCCACTCCCCTCCCACCTCATCCCTAACCTCACCACAGCCCTCATCCCTGCTCTAACACACCTCTTCAACATTTCACTCAAATCCGGCACTTTCCCCTCACCCTTCAAACACGCCCTAATCACACCCATCCTAAAAAAAACCCTCCCTCGACCCTACAACAGTCTGCAACTATCGCCCTATATCTCTCCTCCCGTTTGCCTCAAAACCTCTTGAACAACATGTCTATTCCGAACTGTCCTCCCACCTCTCTTCCTATACTCTCTTTGATCGCCTACAATCCGGCTTCCGACCTCACCACTCCACCGAAACAGCCCTAACCAAAGTAACTAACGACCTTCTGATCGCCAAGAGCAAACGACACTATTCCATCCTCATCCTTCTCGACCTTTCTGCTGCCTTCGACACTGTTGACCACTCCCTCTTACTCCAAATTCTTGAGTCTCTTGGCATTACTGTCCTCGCCCTCTCCTGGATCTCCTCCTACCTAACGGACAGGACATTCAGCGTCACCCACTCCCACACCTCTTCCTCACCCCACCCCCTCTCTGTAGGTGTCCCCCAAGGCTCGGTCCTGGGACCACTACTCTACTCCATTTACACCCTCGGCCTAGGCAACCTCATCGAGTCACACGGACTCCAATACCACCTCTACGCCGACGACACCCAACTCTAACTGTCTGACCCTGACATTTCCTCTCTTTTATCCAAAATTCCTCCCTGTCTATCCGCCATCGCATCCTTCTTTTCTTCCCGCTTCCTAAAACTCAACATGGACAAGACCGAATTCCTCGTCTTTCCCCCGAACAACCCCGTCCCGCTTCCTGACCTATCAATCACCGTCAATGGCTGCACACTCTCACCCCTCCCCCACACCAAGTGCCTTGGGGTAATCCTTGACTCCTCCCTCTCCTTCAAGCCCCACATCCAAGCCCTCACCACTGCCTGTCGACTCCAACTAAAAAACATTGCCCGTATCCGTTCCTTCCTTGACCACAACACGGCCAAGACACTTGTCCACGCCCTCACCTTCTCCCGCCTGGACTACTGCAACCTCCTGTTATCCGGCCTCCCTGCCTCCTTCCTCGCACCTCTCTGTGCCATCCTCAACTCTGCTGCCCGACTCATCCACCTATCTCCCCGTTACTCCCCCGCTTCCCCTCTCCGCCGAGACCTCCGCTGGCTCCCCATCCCCCTGCGATCTCGCTTCAAAACCTTAACCCTGACATACAAGGCCATACACAACCTGTCCCCTCCCTACATCTCCGACCTAGTCTCCCGTTACCTTCCCTCACGCAACTTGCGTTCCTCTTAGGAACTCCTTCTCTCAACCCCCCGCATCTCCACCTCCCACAACCGCACACAAGACTTCTCTCGTGCTTCTGCCAGACTCTGGAACTCCCTCCCCCACCACATCAGACACTCCCCTACCCTGGGAACCTTCAAGAAAAACCTGAAGACCCACCTCTTCCTACAAGCCTACAACACACACTGAGACCCTATCCACTGCACCATCTCACCTCTCCCCTCCTACTGTCTCCCTCCCCACCCCCTCTAGACTGTGAGCCCTCGCGGACAGGATCCCTGCCCCTATTGTACCCGTATGATTTATTGTGGATTTGTCGTCCTCTGTGGTCGTCTTTGACCACCTGTCTTTGTCTACCCTCTAAATTGTAAAGCGCCATGTATCCTAATAGCGCTATATAAATACCTAATAATAATAATAATAATCTGTGTCTGTCTGTGTGGTGTGTGTGTCCATGAGGTGTGTGTGTCCCTGGGGTGTGTGTGTGTGTCAATGATGTGCGTGTGTCTCTGTGGGGGGTCCCTGTGGTGTGTGTCCTTTTGGGTGGGAGTGGTGTCCCTGTAGTGTGTGTCCTTGTGGGGGGAGGGGTGTCTCTGTGGTGTATGTCCATCCCTATGGAGTCTGTGTGTTCCTGTGGGGTGTGTGTGTGTTTCTGTGTTCCAGTGGGGTGTGTTTGTGTGTATGTCCCTGTGGGGTGAGTGCATGTGTCTCTATAGGGTGTGTATGTGTGTGTGTCCCTGTTGGGGGGTGTCTGTGTGATGTGTGTCTCTGTGTTGTGTGTGTCTTTTTGTGGTGTGTGTTTGTGTTCGGGTGCGTGGTGAGTATCCAATGTTAGAGCTCCACCTTAGCTGTTACTCTTTGTGTGTATGTGGTGTGAATATATGTCCCCGTGCATGGTGAATATTCCATGTCAGGGCCCCACCTTAGTGACTATATGCTGGTATATGCTGTTAGTCTTTGGTGCTGTTATTAAGACCCTCTCATTCACAACTGTCAACTGGTAACTGTCACTTTCTCTCCATTATGTAGATAGGGCCAAAATTGTTTGGTGAATTGGAACGCACGGGGTTAAAATTTCGCTTCACAACATAGCCTATGACGCTCTCGGGATCCAGACGTGTTCTGTTCAAAATTTTGTGTAGTTGTGACGGTGCAGATGCCAATCCCGGACATACACACACACACACACACACAGATACACACATTCAGCTTTATATATTAGATATGGTACATTTGTTTGTCTTGTAGTTTTGCTGCTTATTAATCAGATTTATATTTTTGAAGGATAATACCAGACTTGTATGTGTTTTAGGGCGATTATGTGGCGAGGTTAGTGTATGTGTGGTGAAATGTGTGCTGAGGGTGGTATATGTGTTCAAGCACGTGGTAGTGTGTGGCACAATTTGTGTGTGTGTTCATATTCCCGTGTGTGGTAAGTATCCTATGTCAGGGCCCCACCTTAGCAACTGTACGGTATATACTCTTTGGCGCCATCGCTCTCATGTTTTAAGTCCCCCTTGTTCACATCTGGCAGCTGTCAATTTTCCTCCAACACTTTTCCTTTCACTTTTTCCCCATTTTGTAGATAGGGGCAAAATTGTTTGGTGAACTGGAATGCACAGGGTTAAAATTTTGCCTCACAACATAGCCTATGTCGCTCTCGGGGTCCAGGCGTGTGACTGTGCAAAATTTTGTGGCTGTAGTTGCGATGGTGTAGATGCCAATCCCGGAAATACAGACACACACACACATACACACATTCAGCTTTATATATATATACTAGCTGTACTACCCGGCTATGCCCTGGTTAATAAATAACTGATGTTAGCTATAGCAAAATAGAATTTGAATATGTCATATTAATGACCTGTAGGAAAATAGAAGCTGAGCTGTGATTGGTTGCTATAGGCAGCCTAATAAATCTCCAGCCAACAGAAAACCCTCCCCCCGGCCGGGCAGTATATGTTACCTCACACATACACATAATAGACAGCTCATGTGACTGACATCTGCCTTAATTCCCTATATGGCACGTGTTGCACATTGGCTGTTTTTAATCAGATGTTTATTTTTGGAAATTAAAGATAGCACACACATGACGTGAGTTGTTTGTGGCAATTTGTGCACATCTGTGTCTGTCTGTGTGGTGTGTGTACCTGGGGTGTGTGTGTCCCTTGGGTGTGTGCGTGTCCCAGTGGTGTGCGTGTGTCCCTGTGGGGGGGTCCCTGTGGCGTGTGTGTTCTTTTGGGGGGGGAGGGGTATCCATGTGGTGTGTGTCCTTGTGGGGGAAGGGGTGTCTCTGTGGTGTGTTCCCATCCCTATGGAATCTGTGTGCTCCTGTGGGGTGTGTGTATGTGTCTCTGTGTCCCTGTGGGGTGTGTATGTGTGTATGTCCCTGTGGTGTGTGTGTCCCTGTGGGGTGAGTGCATGTGTTACTCTTTGTGTGCATGTGGTGTGTATACATGTCCCCGTGCATGGTGAATATTCCATGTCAGGGCCCCACCTTAGTGACTATATGCTGGTATATGCTGTTAGTCTTTTGTGCTGTCATTAAGCCCCTCTCATTCACAACTGTCAACTGGTAACTGTCACTTTCTCTTTATTATGTAGATAGGGCCAAAATTGTTGGTGAATTGGAACGCCTCACAACATAGCCTATGACGCTCTCGGGGTCCAGACGTGTGAAATTTTGTGGCTGTAGTTGCGACTGTGTAGATACCAATCCCGGACATACACACACACAGACATACATACATTCAGCTTTATATATTAGATATTATGCTGGTGAACTCGTACAGGCTAAAAGGGGTTATGAGTGCTGACTTTCTTGCACCTATTTTGTGAGTGGGATCTGCCGGTATCCCTTGCTCAGATCAAGAGTAGATATGAACCGAGATCCCCCTAACCTGTCTAGTAGTTCATCCACCCAGGGCATGGAGTAGGTTTTTCTAACTGTGACAACATTGAGTCATCTATAGTCCACACAAAAGCGAGTACTCTTATCCTTTTTGGACACAAACACAACACTGGCAGCCCATGGGCTATGGGGTGTAATATGACTCCCATAATTAACGTCATCCACCTCGGCCTTCATCATTGCCAACAGAGGAGGTGTCACCCGGTAGGCGGGTTATCTTAGTGGAGGAGTGGCTGTCCCTGTTTTAACATGATGCTGGACCAGGGTTGTGCAACCAGGCTGACTAGTGAACAGAGGTCCATATGTCCTCATCAGGTCTGATAACTGTCGCTTCTGTGATGGACAAAGCTGCTCACCCAGTGATACATCCTTTACCCCCAATTCCCTTTTGGAGTCCCCTAATAAGTCAGGGAGCTGGTCAATCTCAGGGTCATCTAATAAGAGCCACAAACTGCTAAGTTGGTGACCTCTCATTTCTCATAAGCTTTTAGCCTGTTAGTATAGTAGGTACCCTTACAAACACATGAACACCTGCTGGATCCAGGGCCACGGTGTAGTCAGTTTGCCAACATTTCCTGGTAATGGTGAATGGACCCACCCACATGGCTTGCAGCTTGTATTTGCACACCAGTACTAGAATTAGGACCTTCTGTCTACAGGCAAATTCTCTGCGTTGGGCAGTGCGGTTGTAATATCAATTTGCCTTTCCTGAGCTACTTCTAAATTCCCATTGGCTTATGCCATAAGGTGCCTCATCCTTTCCCTAAACCTTTGAACACAGTCCAGTATGGGAATCTCTTCTGTGGGGAATGTGCCCTCCCAAATCTCTAATTCCAGCTCTAGGGGCCTTCGTACTATTTGGCTGTACAGAAATTTGAAGGAGGAGAACCTCGTTCTGTGAATCCTGTGAAACCTAACAATAGGCAAAGGGGTGCTGCTGCAGGTTTTTCTCCCAGTCTCCCTCCTTAGACTCTACATAATGGCTAATGAGCTGTTTAAGTGTTCCATTGAAGTCCTCACAAAATCCATTAGATTCAGGATGGTGGTGGTGGTGGGGTGCGCATGGAGTGGACTCCATGTTTTTCACAGAAGGTCTGAATCAGTTAGCTTTGGAACTGAGCCCCCTTTTAATTCAATACCTTTCGTGGAAACCCTACATAGCTAAAGATGTCTAGTAGAGCTTTAGCCATGTGCTGTGCATCTATAGAGGTTAAAGAAGCAGCTTCCAGGTAGCTGATGGTAGAGTCTACCAGGGTGAGGATGAATCTCTTTCCGCTGTGGCTAGGGATGGCTGAGGGGCCTATTAAATCAATGGCAACTCTCTGAAATGGTTCACCAATTAAGGGCATGTGTTGGGGGGCACGACATGGGGCTCCCCCATACTTTGACTTACTGGACAAGAAGCTCTGTATTTCTGCACTTCTTGAGTAACCCTTAGCCAAAAAACTACTATGCATTAGGTGGGTCCGGGTCTTTTTGGCAATCATGTGCCCAGCTGCAGGAACATCATGAGCCAAGCGCTAGAGTTGGGGTCTGTACTGCTGGGGTACCACAAGCTGATATACACAGTTCCAGGCTTTTTCTGGGCAGGATGCAGGCTTTTCCCGATATAAGAGGCCTTTCTCCAATCTATACACTTCCCCCTCACTTTTTCCCCCAGGTCGAGAAGCCGCACTGTAGATAAACGTTAGGGTGTAGTCTGTGAATTGGGCTTCCTTGAACTCCTTATAACCTATCTCCCCCCAGTCAATGGCCACAGTTTGGTTGAATGTACTCACATTTGTTGGCTCAGAGGAGGAGGAGGATGAAGATTGAGGAGAAGGGCTATACTCGGATAGTATGGTAGAATGATCCGCACAATTATGGTGATTGGCTTCGCTGCTGGTGATGGCGGTGACACACTGGCTTGATAGTCCATGTCCTAGGTAATTTTGCAAAATAACAGGGGATGGGAGGATGTCCATGAGACCTACTTCAACCCCTCCCTGGTCAGTTCTCCAGTCCAACTGCACATGTGCAAGAGGGATGTTCAAGTGCTGGTCCTCAGCAAGGGAGATGGTCACTTGGCAGCCTGGTAAATGAACAATATCTGGGCTGACCAAGGTGATGGAAGATCCAGTGTCTTCAGGATTGGAGGAATTAGACTGTGCTCTCATTGGCCCAACTTCAAGCAGCATACATAATATTGATATGAGTCATGAGTCTCTGACAGAGGGGGTGTGAAGGTCATGTAATTTACATTAAATTAGCAATATACAACCTTGGAGAATGGGGCTCCAAGCCGATGCACATAACGACTTATGCACATAAGTATTCCAAAACAGGTAAAGAGGTAATATAGCCTACCTTTGTCATGCTGGGTGTGGGGAGACACCCGGTGCTGGACAACGACAGGGGGAAGAGGAGACCCTGATGTTAAGGGCAAAAGGGGAGATGGTGACCCCTAGATAAACTAGCACTGGCAGCTGGCTCCCCTAACTTCCCTATATAGTTTCCGCCTTTGTTGTCGCCGGGATACCTATTCCCTGACTGACTCTGAACTGCTACTAAATAAGGATCAGAGCGGGTCAACACTAGTTAGCTTGGCTACCATCTACAGATAAACACAAGCGAAACAAAACAAGAGAGAAGGGAAGAAACACTTAGCTTGAGAAGATCCACACAGCTATTCCCCAGAAACTCCAGGATACACAGCTGAGCTGATAAGCTTCCTCCAAACACCTGACAAGCTATCACCAGCAGTGCATACTGGGAGTCAAGGGGAATATATAGACAGCTCAAGGTAAGGGATCAGCTAGGTCCTAGTGCCTCCTGACATACCCATGACAGTATCCCCCTTCTATGAGTGGTCTCTGGACACTCAGGACCAGGCTTGTCAGGATGGGAGAGATGAAAAGCGCAGACCAGCCTGGCGGTGTTCACCTCTGAAGCTAGCACCCACATACTGTCCTCGGGACCATAACCCCACCAGTGCACCAAATACTAAAGGGAACGGCGCAACATGCGAGAATCCACAACCTTAGAAATTTGAAATTCTAAATTCCCATCCAAACTAATCGGCCCTGGCGGCATAGGGGTCAGCTCAGATGAAGGCACATATGATTTGAGAAGAGATCAATGAAACACAATGTGAATCCTGAATGCTTGGAGCGACTCAAGATAAAATGCTACAGGGTTAATGATGGTGGTTATCTTAGAAGGACAAATAAACCTAGGTCCCAGCTTTCATTAAGACACATTCAACTTAATATTCCTGGTAGACAACCACACATAGTCATTCACACACAGGTCCGGACCTGGTGAGCATCCTTCAACCTTTCTGAGAGTCCCTGGCAAAAATGACTTCTGAAGGCTGGATCGTTCCACTTAGTGTCCATAGACCACCTACGAAACACTAAGTCTCTGCTGACCGATTTCCCTGTTGGAGGTGACGTAATTTGGATTCGGCCAAGGAGACACGGTCAGGATCATCATAGATTAGTCCAAGAGCATCAAAAAGCCTCTACCGACTGGAGACAAGCAGAGTCATGTGGCAAAGAGAAAGACCAGGATTGGGGATCCCCCTACAACAGTGACATAACAATTCCCACACGCTGCTGCTCATTTCCAGACAAATAAGGCTGAAGCCTAAAGTAAAGTTTACAGTCTGCTTCAAATACAGCAAATTCAGAGTCTAGAAATGCTGGGCCAAAGCAGAGACAGGATCCATGAATAGAAAAGGAAGAGATAAAAAAAAAAAAAAATCAGCTTCACCCTTTTCATTTAATTAAGGTGCGGCTGGTGATAATGTAACGCTGGGTATAGGGAGACACCCAGCACTGGACATCGACAGTGGAGGGAAAGGAGACCCTAATGCTAAGGGTAAAAGGGGAGATGGTGACCCCTAGATAAACTAGCACTGGCAATTGGCTCCCCTATCGTCCATATACAGTTTCTGCAACTCTCACCAAAGGATACCTATTCCCTTACTGTCCCTGGACTACCACTACACGGGGATCAGAGCGGGTGATCACTAGTCAGCCCGGCTACCAACTGAAAATAAACACATGGGAAACAAGCAAAGAGGGAAGGGAAGAAACACTTAGATTGAGTAGATCCACACAGCTATTCAACAGAAACTCCAAGATACACTGCTGAGCTGATAAGCTTCCTCCAAATACCTGACAAGCTATCACCAGCAGTGCATCCTGGGAGTCAAGGGGAAGATATAGACAACTCAAGGTAAGGGATCAGGTGGGTCCTAATGCCCTCCAGCTTTCACTAAAAGGGAAATGCCTCTTAAATCAACACAGACAAATTTTTAGAATTTGGACAGTTTGGCCAAACACTGGGACCTTCTGTGAGTGGCCTCCACAGTCTTATCATGCCTCCTGACACATCCATGACAATTTCACTTTATCGCACCTGCTCCCTACTGTTTCTTGTACAGACTAGTATATTGAGCTGTACAACACCCTAATGGTTTTTGCACAGACTATCCCTAGCCACACATCTAGAAACTCACAACGTGACCATGTCTGCTTGAAAGGAAGTTGTTTTTCGCACTTCCTCAAGAACCACAACTAACCAGGAAAATTAAAGTGTTCCAGGGTAAAATAGAAGAATAGTGTAGGAAATGCAAATGAGCAAAAAAGAGTAAAAACAAGATTGGTCTCTACCTCAAAGGCAAAATTTCTTAGTTGCAGGGCAGGAACGCTTTAGCAGAAATTCACACAGAAATATTGCCAGCAAAGATGGCTAGTGAAAGGAAAGTATATTATAAATAGCTCAACCTGGGATGTGAAAGGACAGAGACAAATTAAGAAAGTGAGAACACTGAATAACTGCAAACCAAAGAAAGAGAGGCATAAAAATAAAACATTCATTCAGAATTTTAACAGCGACCAACCAAGCTGTTCCTCAGCAGGGAAGGAAACTTACCACACAGCACAAGGTCACCAATTCCATTCCCAAATCTGAGGCATAACACAGACATTCAGTTGGATGAAAAGGTTTGACTCATAGATTTTATTTGAATTTTTCTATAGGATTGAGATAACAGTGTAATATGTCCCCATGTCAAATTTTTGTAAGTCTTTTTGGAACTTGCTTCACCCACAGGATGATGGTCATAATGGAGAAGGGAAGGATCGCCACAACATTGTTAAAACATAGTTAGCAAAAATTATTGAAGTAATAACATATACCGTATATACTCGTGTATAAGCCGACTTTTTCAGCCCAAAAATTGGGCTGAAAAGTCCCCCCATCGGCTTATACACAGGTCAATACGGTAGGGGCTGAAAATAAGACAGGGGGGCGGTGCTGTCCCCGCTCCTCTCCTGGTCTGCGGTGCGGTTCCCGGTCCAGTTCCATGCTGATCGGTGCGGTGCCCGGTCGACTTCCTGCTTCCTTCTGTAATCTCCGCCCAAGTCAGGCCCTGCACCAATGAGAGTGCAGGACCCGTGCCGTCAATCACCGCCCAGACGCGGCCAGATGACGTTGGGGCCGCTGATTGGCCCGACGTCATCAAGCCGCGGCACCTTGATGACGTTGGGCCATTCAGAGGCATGAGGGACATGACAGCGGGGACAGCACCGGACAAGGTAAGAAACGGTACATATGTGTGTATGTGTGTGTATGTGTGTGTATGTATGTGTGCGTGTATGTATGTGTATGTATATGTATGTGTGTGTATGTGTGTCTGGGGCTGCTGTATATACCACTGGGAGGCTGCTGAATATACCACTAGGAGGCTGCTGTATATACCACTGGGAGGCTGCTGTATATACCACTTGAGGCTGCTGTATATACCACTGGGAGGCTGCTGTATATACCACTGGGGAGGCCTATATACCACTGGGGGGCCTGTATACCACACTGCTGGGGGCTGTATACCTGTGCTGGGGTCCACCCTTGGCTTATACACGAGTCAATAGGTTTTCCCAGGTTTTGGGGGCAAAAGTAGGGGGGTCGGCTTATACACGGGTCGGCTTATACACGAGTATATAAGGTATATAAAAATATAAAATAATAATCTTAAAAGTATACATTCATTGTAATTCTTCACCCTAAATTAAAGAACTAGTAACCTTAAAATAAGTAATTGTTTTATTGTAGACAACTATGTGAAATAAGCAGATAAAAAGCTCACCATATTTACCATAATTGAGATATGTGTATATTATTTTCAATCCATTGAAAGATATTTTGCACCATGAAGAGACTTTCTCACAAACTGCAGACCACAAAATTTCTGCATGTTGCAACTAGAGATGAGCGTATCTCAAAATTGAGTATAAGATTAACAAAATACATAAAAAGGTAATACTGCCATTGCTAGATTAAAATGGAGAGGAAACGGTTAATGCATACCACCATGAGATGAAAATGGATGTGACAGATTCTAGAACCGTGATTTATTGTCAACGCGTTTCAGATCACTCCTTCATCAGGAAATATCAAAGTAAAAAGAAATCCACTGTGATGCCCTTCTGCTCCACGGGAGGTTTCTAGCCTCCCTGAGCTCGCCTTAGGACACCTATGTTACGGTTTGACAGGTGTACTGCTGGAGTGATCGGACCTCTGACACGCGTTGACACTAAATCACAATTCGAGGATTCCTGTTACGTCCATTTTCATCTTACGGCAGTACTAATTAACCCCATCTTCTCCATTTTTATCTTTTTTTCCCATGTGGGGCTCCTGCAGCTATTTAAAGCTCATACAAGGGTCAATGCTTACACGCCCTCTCTACGTTATTACGTTATCACTATGTGTCTTTAATTTTAACCAAGATAAAACCCTATTTGAACCTCTCTTTCTCCCGTTACTAAACAATATCGCCATAAAACATATCGATTATATTCTGATGTTTCTATTCATCCTATAAGAGGCATATATGTCAATAGTGTGCTTGTAAATTAATCAGCATGGAGCACACTGGAGGCCAAAGAGTCACTGTTTGGTGATCAGAGAGTGAGTGAAGATGACCGAGACGGGAGCTGCAGAAAGACAAGAAATTGGAAAAGTCAGTACAAGATTTTATCATTTCTTTAAAAATCCCACTTCAAAGAAGACTCCAACAAATTGGTGGTTAGCCGGATGTTGTTAGCCGGATGTCATTAGCCGGATGTCGTTAGCCGGATGTCATTAGCCGGATGTTGTTAGCCGGATGTCGTTAGCCGGATGTTATTAGCCAGATGTCATTAGCCGGATGTCGTTAGCCGGATGTCGTTAGCCGGATGTCATTCGTTGCATTCACATTAACCAAATTACAAATAAAAAGAATTCTGGTGAACACAATTTTGTAAATAAATTTTGGAGCATTTTTTTTTTTACTTAAATCTTTCATCTCTTATTCCAAAACAATGTAATACTGCAGATATACAATTAAGTATTGGTTTAACTGTTTTCAACAATAGGATACTGAGATTCATAGTTGAATGAAATGTTCAGTTTTCATCTTTTTACTAAAGGTTTCACCATCTCCATCTGTTTAATAAAATATAACACATTTTTGGCACAGCTCTCCTGATCTCTTTGTTCCTCAGACTGTAGATAATGGGATTCAATAATGGCGTCACCACTAAATACAGCAGGGATCTGTATCTGTTGATATTGGATGAGCTCTCATCAGATGGAGTCATGTAGACTGCGATTGTGGTGCCGTAATATACACACACTGTGGTCAGGTGGGAGCTACAAGTGGAGAAGGCTTTTCTCATACCATAAGTCAAAGACATTTTAAAGATGGCCAAGAAAGTGCAAAAGTAGGAAATAATGATGAGAGCAAATGGAAAAGGAAGCACAAAGATGCTATAAACAAAGTCTTGCAAAAAGAAAATTGAAATGTCTGAAGTGGCCAACTTCATTAAAGGACCAGGGTCACAGAAGAAGTGGTCAATGGAATTCAAGCCACAGAAGTTAAACTGAATAACAACAAAAATCTCACTAGACATTAACACAACAACCAAACACCAAGACCCAATAATCAGATGGAGGCAAAGATCTGGACTCATGACTGATGAATAACGTAAAGGATGGCAGATGGCCAAGTATCGATCATAAGACATGATGACAATGATTAAACTTTGAACAAATCCAAAAATACCAAATACATACAACTGCATTACACAACCCCAAAAGGGCAAAATACCCTCCTCAACATGTATTATGTTCAATGTCATGGGGATAATAGTGGTGGTCAGTAAGACGTCTGCTATCGATAAGTGTTTCAGAAAGAGAAACATTGGGGTCTTGAGGTGGTCAATAATGGTCACTAAGAGAATAATGAGAAGATTTCCTCCCAGAATGCAAATATAACTCAGGAGAAGCAGAAGGAACAGAAGAGTTTTGTATTTGGAAAGACTTTGGAATCCGAGAAGACGGATGTGAGTGACTTGTGTCTGATTCTCCTCACACATCATTTATGTCAATGAAGAGTCAAGAATTGATTTCTCCTAAAAAGCAACAAAATGTTATCAAATACATTTAAAAAGTCGTGAAATATATTACAATAAAAGCAATCATTGATGTTATTCCACTTCTTGATGGTTTTCATTACAGGAGGCTCAGAAGAGATTAGTGGCCGTGATGTGAAATGTAACTATTGTTGGCTCCTCTCATGTAAAGCAAAATCTTCTAAATGTAGCCTTCATTTATAATGCCAGAAAAACACGGCAAATTCCTCCGTGATAAAGATAATTACACTCAACTGAAGGCAATAAACACATGAGACTGTTTAGAATAATTGATAGTAGAGTTGCCCATGGGGAGAGGCTTGTTATGGTGCAATATTCTAAACCGCTTAAAGGGAACCTGTCACCTGAATCTAAGTCCCTACACTATCACTACCCGTCCCTACACCTTCCTAGCTGCTCCCTACCTATCCCTTTCTCATCTAAAGTGGCCTTATTAAATGTCAGAAAATAAGTTGAAGTCCTTGAGGCTCAGGACTGGAAAGACGGGCCCACGCTCCATTGAGCACTCCTCGATTGTGTAGCGCACGCCCCGCTGGGCAGCATTATTCTTTATTCTTTATTCTTCGCCGCCCCCACCATTTGGAATCTCCCGCCCTCTCTGACATAGTATGCACCGGCCGCGACGTCACATCCGGAGCGGTTCATTATGCTTCTCCCACACCTCACTCTCCAACTCTCTATTTAGGGACCTCCCCCCGGTTGCATAGGTGGGTGTGTGTGTGCTGGGTTCAAATCCTTCCACAGTGTTCTGCATTCTACTACGACAGGGATTACTGCACACTCATTTTTGGGTGCAATACCCCATTTGTGATGCCTGACCAGTGGGGCTCCACATAACCCCTATCCTGTTGTAGATCGTAAGCTCTTTTGAGCAGGGTCAGCTTTATTTTTGCTTTATCTATTGTATTGTATTTTTTACATTGATTCTCTGCTTATAGTATTGTTTCCTATTATTGTACTGTATTCTTTCTCTACTGGAATTGCATACTGTATTATATTGAGTATTTTTGTTTATTACCCACTGTATTGTAAAGCGCTGCAGAATATGTTGGCGCTATATAAATAAAGATTTATTATTATTATTCAATTAAAACCTATCCTTACATTAGTTTATAGCTTGTTTGTTAATTGGTTGATGCCAGGTGAAAGGTCAATGGTTCAAATTAAAGAGCCGCCATGAAGAATATTTACAAAGAAAGAGAAACAGCATCATCCAGCTTGTTGATAGCATTTCTCTCGGCTTGGAAAATTGCCGCATCAACTCCTGTCATCAGTCCTTACCCACAGAAATACCGCAGCTTCCTGAACATCCAAAGCCACTGCCATTTATGTAATCTACCTCACTGAGTTCACTGACCAAGATCTGTGACTTACTCCACATACAGACTCCTGTCAGTCCAGAACCTCAGAAGGATTGCAGCTCCCTGACACAGAAGACTCTACATACACATGGATCCTGGCTGTGTGCCTCCAACAAGATGGCCGCTTCCAAACATAGAGACCATGTGACCAAACAGTTTCTTCTTGTATGAGACAAACCCAAGGGAGCTATATGTTTATTCAGATCCGAACAGGTCTCTGACTAACCTTTTAACCTGGCCCGGAATGTATTACCTAAACTCGTTGACTACAAGTCCCATAGCAAACATTCCAGGTTGCAGTCTCACAATGGGGACTTAAAGTCTCTCCATCTTTTGGTAGAGCTTTCACAAACTGCTTCATCAGTCCCGACATAATGTGGAGTGGTGGTAGAAGAACTTTAATGGGATTAACTAAACTTTCCCTTATATTCTTGAGTCCAGGCTGCAGAGATGTTCTCATTGGCAGCTTTTTTGAATCCAGGGATGAGTCCTTTCCGTGGCTAAAGTATGGGTAACCTCATGCATTCTCCTTGCTGCCCAAGGAGCAAAGAGAGACATTTCAGATGACTACATATTGATTATCCTTGGTCATCACAGTTAAGTTTTTTGAGAATAAGGTCTAGATCAGGGGTCTCAAACTCGGCTGGGTTGGTGGGCCGCACATAGAAAAACATTTATAGCGGGGGGCCGCATCCCTTGTAGGGAATTTTTTGCTCAATGTAGTAAAGTACAAATCCTGATCCCCTTCTTGTAGTAATGTCCCCATCCTGTAGTAATGTCATTTTCTACTGATGTCCCCATCCTGATCCCCTTTTCTACTGATTTTCCCCATCGTGATCCCTTTTTCTAGTGATGTCCCCCATTTTGATCCCTTTTTCTAGTGATGACCACCATCCTGATCCCTTTTTGTAGTGATGCCCCCCATCCTGATCCCCTTTTCTAGTGATGTCCCCCATCCTGATTCCATTTTTTTTTATGATGTCCCCCATCCTGATCCCCTTTTGTAGTGATGTCCCCATCCTGATCCCCTTTTGTAGTGATGTCGCCATCCTGATCCCCTTTTCTAGTGATGTCCCCCATTTTGATTCCATTTTTGTGATGTCCACCATCCTGATCCCTTTTTGTAGTTCTGTCCCCCATCCTGATCCCCTTTTGTAGTGATGTCCCCAATCCAGATCCCCTTTAGTAGTGATGTCCTCCATCCCCATCCCCTTTTGTAGTGAGGTCCTGCATCCTGGTCCCCTTTTGTACTGATGTCTCCCATCCTAATCTACTTTTATAGTGATGCCCCCATCCTGTTTTACCTTCTTTTTACACACTCCCATACCTACTCATTCACACTCATACAAACCCCACACACACACATACTCTCTCACACTCACACACACACATCCTCATATACACACACACACACACTGAAACTCACACACACTTTCTTATACACATATCCTCACTGACATACTCACACACATTCACACTTTTCTCACTTTAATGATGTTTCGCTCCAGTGCAGGTGGCCGCTGCGGTCCCCGCTGTGCTGACTTCCGGCCTCCTCTGTGCTATGACTTTCCAGCCGCCGCTCAGACAAGCTCTGTTGCTCAGCAAGGTCAATGCAATCTGTCAGCCAGAGGATGCATGTGACATCATATTCTGCCATCAGCTGTGGACCTCTCATTGGCTGGCAGCTTGCATTGATCTTGCTGAGTGGCAGATCTTGTTGCCGCGGATGGAAGTCATCACACAGTGGAGACTGCAGCGGCCCCCTGCACTGGGGAGATGCATCATTAAGTTGTCCAAGGTGCCGCGGGCCGCATAGTGAAGCCCCAGGGGCCGCATGCGGCCCTCGGGCCGCGTGTTTGAGACCCCTGGTCTAGATTATCATAGCTTTCCATCAAGTGCACATAATGCCCCACAGGCACTGACACACTCACTGTCATTGTACAGGAGCAGCTTTCAGACTTTTTTTGGATGAACTAATAAAGTTCCCACCCTCTAACATTATTCTCAATGTGGAATATTTCATTATCCCAGGAAATCATTGCAATACACTAGAGCACAGTCTTTAGAAAAGTACGAAGGAATTCCTTTTCTCTAGTCTGTATCATTAAAAATAGGTATATAGGCTTACAGGGTATTTTCCTTTAGTATAGAGCCTAAAAGTTCTGCAGAATGTATAGAAAGGTGCAAGTCACCTTCTGTGCTCACAGCAGCCAATCACAGCAGAGCGTCCATTAATTTCTGATGAATCTAATGTTACTAAAATCATCCAACAAAGGTCATGCAAATGGGTCAAGGTATTTTGCAAGAAAAACCTTTGGAGTCAGTGTTTGTGAAATAACTGTATGTGACCACATTTTTTAGATATTTTTACCGAGTTCAGCTATTGAGATATAAAAAATTCACCTCTTACTTTTCAAAAATGTTTAACTTTGCAGACCTGTGTAATTTGTTATAATTATTACACACAGCAAATAAGATCATTATGATGGATTTTGTATTAAATCGCTAGTCGGACACTTCTCAAGCGTCTAGGACTTTGTGATATATCAGCGAATGACGCATGCAGAGCCCAGTAGAGGCCTTTTGCCTTTTGCTGCTGACAGATTGTTATTTTGTCAACTCCAATTGTTTTCAAGTGCTGGCCAAGGTTTTTTGGCACCGCAACCAGTGTGCCGATCACCACTGGGACCACCTTCACTGGCTTGTGCCGATCACCACTGGGACCACCATCACTGGCTTGTGCCGATCACCACTGGGACCACCATCACTGGCTTGTGCCAATTACCACTGGGACCACCATCACTGGCTTGTGCCGATTACCACTGGGACCACCATCACTGGCTTGTGCCGATCACCGCTGGGACCACCATCACTGGCTTGTTCCGATCACCACTGGGACCACCATCACTGGCTTGTTCCGATCACCACTGGGACCACCATCACTGGCTTGTGCCGATCACCACTGGGACCACCATCACTGGCTTGTTCCGATCACCACTGGGACCACCATCACTGGCTTGTTCCGATCACCACTGGGACCACCATCATTGGCTTGTGCCGATCACCACTGGGACCACCATCACTGGCTTGTGCCGATCACCACTGGGACCACCTTCACTGGAATGTGCCAATCACCACTGGGTCCACTGTCAACAGCTTGTGCCAATCACCACTGGGTCCACCGTCTCCGGCTTGTGTCGATCACCACTGGGTCCACTGTCACTGGCTTGTGCCAATCACCACTGGGACCACCGTCACCGGCATGTGTCGATCACTACTAGGTCCACTGTCACCAGCTTGTGCCGATCACCACTGGGACCACCGTCACCGGCTTGTGCCAATCACCACTGGGACCACCGTCACCGGCTTGTGCCAGAGTCTTTGCAGTTTAATCTTTATATCCTCATATCGTGTAAGTTTTTCCAGTTGCTTCTCCTCAATCATGCTCTCGCCTTCTATTGCCACATCGATGATTCATACTCCTTTTTTGTTACAATGGTAAGGCTACTATTATTATTATTATTATTAACAAGAAACATTCTTTTGACCCCTTTTGCCCCAGCCTGTTTATGACCTTATAGACCAGACCATATTTTACAATTCTGACCTGTGTCAATTTATGAGGTTAGAACTCTGGAACACTTCAATGGATCCCAGTGAGTCTGAGAAAGTTTTTCCATAAATTATTGGACTTCGTGTAAGTTGTAAACTTAGGGCAATATATTTTACATTGATTTGTGAAAAAATCTGAAATTTGAGGAAACTTTTGAACATTTTGCAATTTGCAAATTTTTCATTTTTATACCCTTAAACCAGAGAGTGAAATCCCAGAAAACGGTTAATAAATAACATTTCCCACATGTCTACTTTAGGAAGTTACAAGGCTCGAAAATTTATCAGCAATTTCAAATTTTTCCAACAAAATGCACCAAACTGTTTATCAGGGACCACATCCCATTAGAAGTGACTTTGAGGGACCTATGTGACACAAAATTCCAAAAAGTGACACCATTCTAAGAACTTTTCCACACACTGCTCATAACCTCATTCAAGACGTTTATTAACCCTTCAGATGCTCCACAGGAACCAAAGCAATGTGGAAGAAATGAAAATTTTACATTTCAATAAAAAATTTACTTTATCGTCAAATATTGCATTTTCACAAGGGTAACAGGAGAAATTGCACCACATAGTTAATTGCACAATTTCTCCTGAGTTCTCTGATGCTTAAAATGGGGCAGAAAACCTCTGTTTGGGGACAAAGCAGAGCTCGGAAGGGAAGGAGCGCTCTTTGAATTTTTGAACGGGTAATTGGTGTTTTAAGAGCCTCTGGTGTGCCTAAACAGTGGAAAGCCCCCAAAAGTGAGACTGGTTAGGAAAATGTTAATATCTGTAAAGGAAGCAAGTGCAAATAGGGTCTTAACGTTATATATATGAGGGGCTATGAAGCCCCTCAATGAAACTGCTCACCTTTGCCGGTTGTGTGACACACAACCAGTATAAGTCACATAGGTAGCTGCTGCGAGACACACACTTCCACGTACAATGTGGTAGGAAATCCTAGGATTCAATAGGGATGAATCATTCCCTGATGAAGGAGCATAGCAGGCCTAAAATGCGTTGGCTGGATCTAATAAAACCTTCTAAACTGGAGATTCGGGTTCGAGGTTTGTGTAGCAGCGTGGACCTACAACACCATCCCTATTGAATCCTAGTTGGGAAGCGGTCCCTCACAAGGAAATTATGTAGATGTGTGGTATGCACTTTGACCCCCCCAGCTGCTTCATAGAATATTATAATGTTGAGTTGTGCAAATGAAAAAAATATATTTTTCCCACAAAAATGTTTTTTTTAGACTCAATTTTTTTATTTTTACAAAGCAACACGATAAAATTGACCCAAACATTTATTGAGCTATTTCTGTTGAGTCCTCTGATATACAGTTGTGGCCAAAAGCATTGACACCCCTGCAATTCTGTCAGGTAATACTCAGTTTCTTCCTGAAAATGATTGCAATCACAATTATTATCTTCATTTAATTTGTCTTCAATGAAAAAACACAAAAGAGAATGAAGCAAAAAGCAAAACATTGATCATTTCACACAAAACTCAAAAAATGGGTCAAACAAAAGTATTGGCACCCTCAGCCTAATACTTGGTTGCACAACGTTTAGCCAAAATAACTGCGATCAACCGCTTCCGGTAACTATCAATGAGTTTCTTACAATGCTCTGCTGGAATTTTAGACCATTCTTCTTTGGCAAACTGCTCCAGGTCCCTGATATTTGAAGGGTGCCTTCTCCAAACTGCCATTTTTAGATCTCTCCACAGGTGTTCTATGGGATTCAGGTCTGGACTCATTGCTGGCCACCTTAGAAGTCTCCAGTGCTTTCTCTCAAACCATTTTCTAGTGCTTTTTGAAGTGTGTTTTGGGTCATTGTCCTGCTGGAAGACCCATGACCTCTGAGGGAGACCCAGCTTTCTCACACTGGGCCCTACATTATACTGCAAGATTAGTTGGTAGTCTTCAGACTTCATAATGCCATGCACACGGCCAAGCAGTCCAGTCCCAGAGGCAGCAAAGCAACCCCAAAGCATGAGGGAACCTCCGCCATGTTTGACTGTGGGGACTATGTTCTTTTCTTGGAATGCCTCTTTTTTTCTCCTGTAAACTCTATGTTGATGCCTTTGCCCAAAAAGCTCTACTTTTGTCTCATCTGACCAGAGAATATTCTTCCAAAACGTTTTAGGCTTTCTCAGGTAAGTTTTGGCCAACTCCAGCCTGACTTTTTTATGTCTCGGGGTAAGAAGTGGGGTCTTCCTGGGTCTCCTACCATACAGTCCCTTTTCATTCAGACGCCGACGGATAGTACGGGTAGACACTGTTGTACCCTCGGACTGCAGGGCAGCTTGAACTTGTTTGGATGTTAGTCGAGGTTCTTTTTCCACAATCTGCACAATCTTGCGTTGAAATCTCTCATCAATTTTCTTTTCCGTCCACATCTAGGGAGGTTAGCCACAGTGCCATGGGCTTTACACTTCTTGATGACACTGCGCACGGTAGACACAGGAACATTCAGGTCTTTGGAGATGGACTTGTAGCCTTGAGATTGCTCATGCTTCCTCACAATTTGGTTTCTCAAGTCCTCAGACAGTTCTTTGGTCTTCTTTCTTTTCTCCATGCTCAATGTGGTACACACAAGGACACAGGACAGAGTTTGAGTCAACTTTAATCCATGTCAACTGGCTGCAAGTGTGATTTAGGTATTGCCAACACCTGTTAGGTGCCACAGGTAAGTTACAGGTGCTGTTAATTACACAATTTAGAGAAGCATCAAATGATCTTTCTAACAGTGCCAGTACTTTTGTCCACCCCCTTTTTTATTTTTGGTGTGGAATTAGATCCAATTTGGCTTTAGGACAATTCTTTTTGTGTTTTTTCATTGAAGACAAATTAAATGAAGATAATAATACCAAAGAATTTGTGATTGCAATCATTTTCAGGAAGAAACTGAGTATTATCTGACAGAATTGCAGGGGCGTCAATACTTTTGGCCACAACTGTAAGGTCAGCTTGACACAGTTGTTACACTGGCACTCCCTGTCCACAGAGGCACAGGGCATGAGAGAAGGTGATTCATGTAATCCTCTGGCATAACGCCAGACTCGTTCACAACCCTAGCAGGGTGGGGGATCCTTTTCACTGCCCCAGAAAAAAACTGAGAGTCCTACCAGCCCAGTAGACCAGTTCTTCCTTAGATAGAAGCGAAGTCCATTAACTGTGCCAGAAACCAGTCCGCAGTAGCGTATAACATTAGACTGAAGACACATACGTGTGGATTCATGGATCGAGATAAAAGAACAACCCAAAATTGTATTATACATTTAATCACTGTATGGGCAGACTAGATTAACCCCTTCATGATCGGGGCATTTTTCATTATCGTTTTTTGCTCCCCTGCTTCCAAGAGCCATAACTTTTTTATTTTCCGTTAATACAGACATATGATGGCTTTTTTTTTGCGGGACGAGATGTATTTTCATATGCAATCATTTATTTTACCATATAGTGTACAGGTTAATTGCAAAAAAATTCTAAATGCAGTGAAATTGCAAAAAAAGTGCAATTACACGTTTGTTTTTTGTGTATTTTAGTCGCCATCATCACTATATGGTAAAACGGACATGACGGGGTGATGCCTCGGGTCGGTGCAAGTTCGTAGACACCCAACATGTTACCATTACTGGTATCTAGGTGGTGAAAAAAAATTCAGAAGTTTGCAAAAAAACAAAAACGGACTTTTTGCTCCATGTTCTGTGACCCGTAGCGTCCTCATTTTTCGGGATCTGGGGCTGTGTGATGGCTTATTTTTTGCATCTTGAGCTGATGTTTCTAATGAAACCATTTTTGTGGGGATGCGCAGTTTTAATCGCCCGTTATTGCCTTTTATAGCAATGTTGCGGTGAAAAAAAAATGGAATTTTGGAGTTTGGATAATTTTTTCCGTTATGGAGTTTACGGCTTTAATTAACGGATATAATATAATGATAGATCGGGCGATTCTGAACATGGCGATACCAAACATGTGTATTTTTTTATTTTTTTTAATACTTTTATTGTGATTGGGGGAAAAGGGGGTGATTTGAACTTTTATGTTTTTTTTTATTTTTTACAGGTTTTTAAAAACTTTATTAATCAATTCATTCTTATTTTTTACACTGCCCCATAGAGAGGCACCTTTCTGCACAATCCGTTCACTTCTAGGAGATACAGATGAGCTTCAGCTCATCTGTATCTTTCAGAATCGCGGCTGTGTTGTGGTTGGCAGCGCCTGCCAACCACTACACGTAACTGCGTTCTGACAGCATCTGGGGTCTAGCCAGGACCCCGGGCGGTCAAGTGAGCGCCAGATATCCCGCGATAGTGCCATATACTATAGTGCTGCTATACATTTACTATAATGTACCGCCATATATTATAGTGCTGCTATACATGTGCTGTAATGTACCGCCATATACTATAGTGCTGCTATACATTTACTATAATGTACCGCCATATATTATAGTGCTGCTATACATGTACTGTAATGTACCGCCATATACTATAGTGCTGCTATACATTTACTATAATGTACCGCCATATATTATAGTGCTGCTATACATATGCTGTAATGTACCACCATATACCATAGCGCTGCTATACATGTAATGTACCGCCATATACCATAGTGCTGCTATACATGTGCTGTAATGTACCACCATATACCATAGCACTGCTATATATATGTAGTTCACTCATGTTGACTGAACAAGTTCTGTCAGTCACAGTATGTCAACTACATACATATTCTAGAATACCCGATGCATTAGAATCGAGCCACCATCTAGCACAATATATGACTTTATTTCTCACATTTGTCAGAGTGACCTCTATGGCCTATGTATGACTGTAACGATAGCATTCATCATAATTTTAAATCTGAAAGTATTCAGTAAAATTATATCAAATGCATACTAATGTTTAATGACCACAGAATTTATTTGGTCTTAGGCTAGGGTCACACTTGCAGATTTTACATGCGTTTTTGAGACTTGCATGCAAAAACGCATGCCCCAATAGCAAAAACACATTTGTGAATGTATGCAGCATGCATGCAGCATTTTTTGGTGCTTTTTCAAAAACGCATGCGCTTTTATAACATGGTTCCCTTTGGAAAACGCATGCGTTTTTACATGGCACTAAATGGCACATGCGTTTCTGCATGCGGTTTTTGCTATTGGGGCATGCGTTTTTTACATAGGGGCCTATGGGTGCGTTTTTCCATGCGTTTTTCAGAAAACACTAGTCTGAAAACTGCATGGAAAATCTGCAAGTGTGACCCTAGCTGAAGAGAGGCAGAAAAATAAAACAGTCATCAGAATTTTGACAGCGACCAACCAAGCTGTTCCTCAGCGGACTTACCACATAGGAAGGAGACTTACCGCATAGCACAAGGTCACCACAGACACTGAGGCTGGATGAGAAGGTTTGAATTATTGATTGTATTAGAATTTTTCTATAGGATTGAGATCACAGTGTAATATGTCCCCATGTCAAAGTCTTTTTGGAACTTTACCCACAGGAAGATGGTCATAATGGAGAAGGGAAGGATCGTCACAAAATTGTTAAAACATAGGTAGCAAAAATTATTGAAGTAATAAAATATATATAAAAAATATAAAATAATCTTAAAAGTATACATTCATTGTAATTCTTCACCCTAAATTAAAGAACTAGTAACCTTACAATAAATCATTGTTTTATTGTAGACAACAACTATGTGAAATAAGCACATAAGAAGCTCACCATATTTACCATAATTGAGATATGTGTATATTATTTTCAATCCATTGAAAGATATTTTGCACCATGAAGAGACTTTCTCACAAACTGCAGACCACAAAATTTCTGCATGTTGCAACTAGAGATGCGCGTATTCAAAATTGAATATAGGATTAACAAAATATATAACAAGCTAATACTGCCATTGCTAGATTAAAATGGAAAGTGGCAGAGATTCCAGAACCGTGATTTATTGTCCACGCGTTTCAGATCACTCCTTTATCAGGACAAATCACAGTAAAAAGAAATCCACTGTGACGCCCTTCTGCTCCACGGGAGGTTTCTGGCCTCCCTGAGCTCGCCTTAGGACACCTATGTTACGGTTTGACAGGTGTACTGATGGAGTGATCGCACCTCTTACACTCGTTGACACTAAGTCACAATTCGAGGATTCCTGTTACATCCATTTTCATCTCACGGCAGTACTAATTAACCCTTTCCCCTCCATTTTGTATCTTTTTTCCCATGTGGGGCTCCTGCAGCCATTTAAAGGGAACCTGACCCCTCCAAATCACCCCCATCCCTATGAATACCTGTCCCTGCACCCTGAGACATCCTTTCTAGCAGTCTTTTTGTATAAAAAATGAGTGGGGTAACATTGCCAAAAAGACCATTACACACTTACAAATCTGCGACTTCTCCTTGAATAAGTCTCACAGGGCGTTCCCTGTGAGACTCTAAGCCCGCCTGAGTTGCTCATTATCACGCCCCGCTGTGCCTGATAAATAATCCTTCTCCTCCTCGCCCTGCTGTATGCGCGTAATAGCCGGTGTGACGCTATTTGCATCACATCCGGTCATGGTGACGTCTGTACACCCTTTAGGTGTTAGGTGTAAAGCAAAAGCCGCGAATGCGCAATGTGTATGGTGAGGTCGGCGGTACACCTAAAAGATGTCACCATGACCAGATGTGATGCAAATAGTGTCACACCAGCTATTATGCCCATGCAGCAGGGCGAGGAGGAGATGGATTATTTATCACGCCCATCGGGATCGCCCTGTGAGACTTATTCAAGGAGAAGAAGTCGCAGATTTGTAAGTGGATAAAGGTCTTTTTGGCAATGTTACCCCACTCATTTTTTACACCAAAGGACGGCTAGAATGGATAACTCAGGGTGCAGGGACAGGTATCCATAGGGTTGGGGGTGATTTGGAGGGGTCAGGTTCCCTTTGAAGCTCATACAATGGTGAAGACTTACACGCCCTCTCTCCGTTATCACGTTATCACTATGTGTCTTTAATTTTAACCAAGATAAAACCCTATTTGAACCTATCTTTCTTCAGTTACTATTCAATATTGCCATGAAACATGTCTATTATATTCTTATGTTTCTATTCATCCTACAAGTAAGTGGCATAAAAGTCAATAGTGTGCCTGTAAATTAATCAGCATGGAGCACACTGGAGGCCAAAGAGTCACTGTTGAGGGATCAGAGAGTGAGGGAAGGTGACCGAGATGGGAGCTGCAGAAAGACAAGAAATTGGAAAAGTCAGTACAAGATTTTATCATTTCTTTAAAAATCCCACTTCAAAGAAGACTCAAACAAATTGGTGGTTAGCCGGATGTCGTTAGCCGGATGTCGTTAGCCGGATGTCATTAGCCGGATGTTGTTAGCCGGATGTCGTTAGCCGGATGTCGTTAGCCGGATGTCATTAGCCGGATGTTGTTAGCCGGATGTCGTTAGCCGGATGTCGTTAGCCGGATGTCATTAGCCGGATGTTGTTAGCCGGATGTCGTTAGCCGGATGTCATTCGTTGCATTTACAATAACCATATTACAAATAAAAAGAATTCTAGTGAACACAATTTTGTAAATAAAATTTGCAGTATTTTTTTTTTTTTTACAGATAAACAATTAAGTATTGGTTTACCTGTTTTCAACAATAGTATACTTAGATTCATAGTTGAATGAAATGTTCAATTTTCATCTTTTTACTGAAGGTTTCAACATCTCATCTTCTGCACAGCTCTCTTGATCTCTTTGTTCCTCAGACTGTAGATAATGGGATTTAATAATGGCGTCACCACTAAATACAACAAGGATCTGTATTTGTTGATATTGGATGAGCTCTCATCGGATGGAGTCATGTAGACTGTGATTAGGGTGCCGTAATATACACACACTGTGGTCAGGTGGGAGCTACAAGTGGAGAAGGTTTTTCTCATACCATAAGTCGAAGACATTTTAATGATGGCCAAGAAAATGCAAAAGTAGGAAATAATGATGAGAGCAAATGGAAAAGGAAGCGTAAAGATGCTATAAACAAAGTCTTGCAAAAGGAAAATTGAAATGTCTGAAGTGGCCAATTCAATTACAGGAGTAAAGTCACAGAAGAAGTGGTCAATGGAATTCAAGCCACAGAAGTTAAACTGAATAAGAACAAAAATCTCACTCGATATTAACATAACAACCAAACACCAAGACCCAATTACCAGCTGGAGGCAAATATGTGGACTCATGAGTGAGGAATAACGTAAAGGATGACAAATGGCCAAATATCGATCATAAGACATGACGGCAATGATTAAACTTTGAACAAATCCAAAAATTCCAAATACATACAGCTGCATCACACAACCCCAAAAGGGCAAAACACCCTCCTCAACATGTATCATGTCCAACATCATGGGGATAACACTGGTGGTCAGTAAGACATCTGCTATCGATAAGTGCTTCAGAAAGAGAAACATTGGGGTCTTGAGGTGGTCAATAATGGTCACTAAGAGAATAATGAGAAGATTTCCTCCCAGAATGCAAATATAACTCAGGAGAAGCAGAAGGAAGAGAAGAGTTTTGTATTTGGAAAGACTTTGGAATCCGAGAAGACGGATGTGAGTGACTTGTGTCTGATTCTCCTCACACATCATTTGTCAGTGAAGACTCAAGTATTGATTTCTCCTGAAAAATTAACAAAATGTAATCAAATTCCTTTAAAAAGTCGTGAAATATATTACAATAAAAGCAATAAATGATGTTATTCCACTTTTAATGGTTTTTGTTACAGGAGGCTCAGAAGAGATTAGTGGCCGTAATGTGAAACGTAACTATTGTGGGCTCCTCTCATGTAAAGCAAAATCTTCTAAATGTAGCCTTCATTTATAATGCCAGAAAAACACGGCAAATTCCTCCAGGATAAAGATAATTACACTCAACTGAAGGCAGTAACACAAGAGACTGTTTAGAATAATTGATAGTAGAGTTGCCCATGGGGAGAGGCTTGTTATGGTGCAATATTCTAAACGGCTTAATGGTTTAATAATACCAGTGTGAAAAATTTGGATTTATGAAAATTGTTTCAAATCCAATGACTGATTCTTACACTGATGAGCAAAAGGGCAACAAGAGTTTAAACTTTTTACTTCATGGCTCCATATCTCATCAACCACTATAGCTTTGAGTGTGAGACTACCTTCATTTTATAAACAATCATCTTGGCTATCTCATACATAAATGTGACTTGCAGTTATTTAGCATATGATTTGTTATTCAGATTCTTGTCACTGCATTGTTATTGATTTGCTCCTGGTGTTTGAAAAAAACTTTTTTTTCCAGTACAACACCTAGGCAGCAGGCTCGCTGTCTAGGTGTCATGTTTGACACCGATCTCTCCTTCACCTCCTATATACAATCTCTCATCCACTCTTGTCGCTTTCACCTGAAGAACATCTCTAGAGTCCGCCCCTTTCTCATCATAGAAACAACTAAAACCCTTAGCGTGGCCCTAATGCACTCCCGTCTTGATTATTGCAATTCTCTATTAATTGGCCTTCCCCTGTCTAAACTTTCCCCTCTCCATTTCATCCTTAATGCAGCAGCCAGGATCACCCATTTGGCCAATCGTTACTCAGATGACTCCGCTCTGTGCGTGTCATTGCACTGGCTGCCCGTACACTACAGGACCCAATTCAAATTGCTTTTTCTCTCCCACAAAGTTCTTCACAGTGCAGCACCACCCTACATCTCCTCCCTAATCTCTGTCTATCACCCCACCCGTTCTCTACGTTCTACAAATGACCTTCAACTAACATTTGCACTAATTCAAACCTCCCACTCCCGGCTCCAAGACTTCTCTCGAGCTACACCAATTCTCTGGAATGCTCTACCCAAAGAAATCTTGGTGCGGTCCTCGCCATCGGACATTTACATTTCACTCTCAGAGTTGACTGTGCATCAGGCCCACCCCGCCTCCAGTAATCAATACTGTAGGGAGAGTCATGTGCGTCAGCATCAACGGTCAGGCCTGGCTCTGTCCTACCATGTACCCTATCAGGTCGTTTGAGTGGGCCTATCAGACTAAAGACACTGGAGGATGGACTACCCCCACTCCGACTACATCCACTACTCTTAGGATGTCTATGGAGGTCTCCCCACTGGCGACTATAAACGTCATCCGTCACCACTGGAGACCCATTACTCCCTGCAGGGCTTCTGGCTCTAACTTCTGTCATGGCTACTCTGGTGTTCGGAGGTCTCTGTCGTGGCCGAGTGCCACCATTCCCAGATAGCTGTCACTCTCCGGGGCTCACATGTCACTGCCTCTCAGCTCTCCATCTTGCAAGCGTCAGCCTTTCCACTTCTCGCAGGTGAGCCAAACGGTATTCTATCAGCATCTGTAGATATCCCAGAGTGTCTTCCATACCTCTAGCAAAGAATGACACCATGCCATCTGCTTCGGGTGTCCAGTCCTGGTGATTACGTGGACAGTTGACTTTCATTACACTGGACTTCTTCACCATGGTTTGCATGACCTTGCCTTTTCTCCCAATGAGCTTTTGTACCAGAGCATACGGCACCTGGATGATCTCTTCCCATAGACTCTGAGCTTTCCTCACCAGTTGCAGTTGTCTAACAGTTTCTTCTGTCTTTTCCCGCACACTCTGCTTTGTGTGAATGCATCGCCAGTGTATGTCACTCAGATGTGCCACCTTCTTTGCTGTGCCCTCTGCTGTGGATAGGACCACCAGCTTGTTAAGCTTCTGGGGCCAAGTACACCATATAGGCTCCCGTGGCCTTTTTAAAATGTTGGTGCACGCCTTTTCTGGAGCATTCTTCTCTCAGGTCTTCGGGTACCTCCACGAGGCACTTGCAGAGAAACAATTCAGTCTTACTGCAAGTTCCTACAGGCTCGCCCGGCTTCTTCAGTACGTTCTCCCGGGAGGAACACTGGACGCTCTACCTTCTCCAAGGTAACCTCATACCTTGTCTGGTATACTGCCAGACGACGTTTGAGCTCTGCGACTTTGTCCTCTAGCTCTGCTACTCGCCTTCGCAGCTCTTCCTGCATTAACTGCGCCCCTTCTACGAGACTTCTCGTACTCCTCTCCATCTCCAGAGTACCCACTTGAGTCTCAACAGCATGTCTCCACAGCTCCTCCTCCTTTATTGGGTCTGTTGCAACTCCCTGAGCTCCCTTATCTTGGGTCCGATATCCACCGGACCAGGCAAGCCCACCACATCCGAGGAGATATTCACATCACCTCTTCCTCTTCTAGTGGCTTCTTTCACTTCTACACTCCGCACCCCCTTTGGGGGTCGGGTCCGGTAGCACCCCTGGCACCCTCGGCCACATCTTCTTGTGCCTGTCCAGGGGGCTCCGGTTTTTCATTTGTGACCTCTGCCATGTCATACACTTCTTGAGCATTGGCAGCCCCATCTTCCACCCTCTCCTGGACATCAACAATATCTTCAGAGGTCTGTGGACCTACCCCCTCTTCACTCCCTGGATCTTGGGAATCATCTACGCTCTTGGACCTAGCACTGTCCATTTCTGTGAGGTGGCCTGCAGACTGACCTCCGGTTACCTGTTCAGGCCCTTGATACCACGCCCCTTCCATCATTTTGGTTGATACCTTCTTGTCCTCTGTGCAGGCTGTCACTACACCAGAGACTCCCAAGGGCAATATCACCCCAGCTTCCTTCTGGATTTCCTCCGAATCTGAGAGAGAATGCATTCCGGTAACAGATGCACGAGATGTGTTATCTACTGTCATCACGCTTTCAGACAGGGCAACAGGCACAGCTTTGTTTTTCCCTTTATTTTTGCAGCGACAGGAGGGTCTTGGGCTCTGTCTTGACCCCTCCTTACTGCACTCTTTGCTGGTCATCCCTGAGTTACAGTCGCCCTGGGAGTCATAGGTACAGTTGAGCCACCACCCTAGTGTTCTAGTTCGATTCGATTCGTCGAATGGGAGGTCTGTTTGTCGAATGTTCGTCGAATGTTTGTCGAACACCCTCAAACACACTAAAACACTAGGGTGGTGGTCAATTTCAGTTCCGCAATGTATATACATACATTGCAGAACTGAAATGAAGTGAAATCAAGGGTTAAAAATAAAAAAAATCGATACTCACCTCTCTAATCCATCCAGCGACGCTTCCAGCACTGCCTACCTGTCAGAGATGTGATCCCGGCAGCGTTTCCCGGTGAAATGACGAGTTCTCGCGATAACTTGTCATGTGACCGGAAACTGCTGCCGAGATTATGACGTCACCGCAGGTACTACAGGCCCTCACTACTATTCACTACTAATCTCGGCAGCAGTTTCCAGTCACATGACAAGTTATCGCGAGAACTTATCATTTCACCCGGAAACGCTGCCAGGATCACATCTCTGACAGGTAGGCAGTGCTGGAAGCATCGCTGGATGGATTAGAGAGGTGAGTATCAATTTTTTATTATTTTTAACCCTTGATTTTACTTCATTTCAGTTCCTCAATGTATGTATATACCTTGCGGAACTGAAATCGAACCAAAATCGAGCATGACCTCGAACTGCCGAATTTAGACCAAATTGTTCTAATTCGACGAACGACTCGAACATCGCCAAAAACAGCTCGGATTTGAGATTGGCGAACAATTCGAGTCGAATACCGCTCATCTCTAGTCATAGGCACTCTCCCTGGTATCGTAGAACAACACGTCACTAGCTAACTTGCGGCCAGCTCTCTTTTCTGGGGTTACTCTCGCTGTAACAGTCAGCGGGTCATGTCTTTATGGGTCTGTCACGTCTCTACATTGGGGTTTCCCACAGGGTGCTTTGGTCGCCCCTACCTCTGGACTGTCACCCTTATGACATACTGACACGGTATCACACACGTATAATTCACAGGTAACCTCTTTAGCCTCCTGCTGTGACATTGGCCCCTTGGGACTGTTCGGGCTCTGGTCGTAACAGCCAGACCTGAACCCTTGTTCCCACAAACCAGAAAACAATTTGGAGTCCCGGCCTATTATGACTAGACACACTAAGCCTGGGACTACACTCATGTCATGGCTGGCAATGTCCTTGGTTGTCTCAATAACCACTCTCGACATCGGGTAATTGACAGTGCGCCCATGAAGGCAGGTGACTCCAATTGTTTTACCGGGCATCAGGTAAACCTCAGGTGTGGCCCTCACTAGGGTCACCCTGTTCCCAGAATCTACCAGACCCATCACGGGTAACGCATTAACTTCCACGGAACACGTGCGCGAGACCTCCCCGAGTAGATAGTCCACCTGACAGACCGGACACCTATAGTACCCTTGTCCAAACGAACAGCTCTCTCTGCACTACCCCTATTTCACTTTGATGCTCCACCCCCTTTTGGGCTTTCCAGAGCCATGGAACCGCAAGTTCCAGCACCAACATCTGTGGGGCAGTCAATCGCTGCACCACGGAACTTAAAGTCTCTCCATCTTTTGGTAGAGCTTTCACAAACTGCTTCATCCGTCAAGACATAATGTGGAGTGGTGGTAGAAGAACTTTAATAGGATTAACTAAACCTTCCCTTATTTTCTTGAGTCCAGGCTGCAGAGATGTTCTCGTTGGCAACTTTTTTGAATTCTCAATGTAGAATATTTTATTATCCCAGGAACATCATTGCAATACACTAGAGCACAGTGTTTAGAAAAGTACAGAAGGAATTCCTTTTCTCTAGTCTGTATCATTAAAAATTGGTATATAGGCTTACAGGTTATTTTCCTTTAGTATAGAGCCTAAAAGTTCTGCAGAATGTATAGAAAGGTCCAAGTTGCCTTCTGTGCTCACAGCAGCCAATCACAGCACAGCGTCCATTAATTTCTAATTAATCTAATCACTAAAATCATCCAACAAAGGTCAAGCAAAGGGGTCAAGGTATCTTGCAAGAGAAACCTTTGGAGTCAGTGTTTGTGAAATAACTGTATGTGACCACATTTTTTACATATTTTTACTGAGTTCAGCTATGGAGATATATAAAAATCACCTCTTACTTTTCAAAAATGTTTACCCTTGCAGACCTGTGTAATTTGTTATAATTATTATTATAACAATTACACACAGCAAATAAGATCATTATGATGGATTTTGTATTAAATCACTAGTCGGACACTTCCCAAGCGTCTAGGACTGCGTGATATATCGGCGAATGATGCGTGCAGAGCCCAGTAGGGGCCTTTTGCAGCTGACAGATTGTTATTTTGTCAACTCCAATTGTTTTCAAGTGCTGGCCAAGGTTTTTCAGCACCGCAACCAGTGTGCCAATTACCACTGGGACCACCTTCACTGGCTTGTGCCGATCACCACTTGGACCACCATCACCGGCTTGTGCCGATCACCACTGGGACCACCATCACTGGCTTGTGCCGATCAGCACTGGGACCAACGTCACCGACTTGTGCCGACCACCACTGGGACCAACGTCACCGACTTGTGCCGACCACCACTGGGACCAACGTCATCGACTTGTGCCGATTACCACTGGGTCCACCGTCAACGCCTTGTGCCAGAGTCTTTGCAGTTTAATGTTTATATCCTGATATCGTGTAAGTTTTTCCAGTTGCTTCTGCTTAATCCTGCTGTCGCCTTCTTTTTCCACATCGATGATTCACATTCCTTTTTTGTTACAATGGTAAGGTTATTATTATTATTATTATTATTATTATTATTATTATTATTAATAACAAGAACATTCTTTTGACCCCTTTAGCCCCAGCCTGTTGTGACCTTATAGACCAGACCATATTTTGTAATTCTGACCTGTGTCATTTTATGAGGTTAGAATTCTGGAACTCTTCAATGGATCCCAGTGAGTCTGAGAAAGTTTCTCCATAAATTATTGGACTTCATGTAAGCTGTAAATTTAATACAATATATTTTACATTGATTTGTGGAAAAATCAGAAATTTGAGGAAAAGTTTGATCATTTTGCAATTTGCACATTTTTTATTTTTTATACCCTTAAACCAGAGAGTGAAATCCCAGAAAACGGTTAATACATAACATTTCCCACATGTCTACTTTAGGAAGTTACAAGGGTTGAAAATTTATCAGCAATTTTCAATTTTTCCAACAAATGCACCAAACTGTTTATCAGGGACCACATCCCATTAGAAGTGACTTTGAGGGGCCTATGTGACACAAAACACCAAAAAGCGACATCATTGTAAGAACTTTTCCACACACTATTCATAACCTCATTCAAGAAGTTTATTAACCCTTCAGATGCTCCACAGGAACCAAAGCAAAGTGGAAGTAAGAAATTAAAATTTTACATTTCAATAAAAAATTTACTTTATAGTCAAATATTGTATTTTCACAAGGGTAACAGGAGAAATTGCACCACATCGTTAATTGCACAATTTCTCCTGAGTACAAATTGGCGTTCTAAGCGCCTCTGGTGTGCCTAAACAGTGGAAAGCCCCCAAAAGTGACACTGGTTAGGGAAGCGGTCCCCCACAAGGAAATGATCTGGATGTGTGGTGAACACTTTGAACCTCCCCAGCTGCTTCCTAGAAGTTTATAATGTTGAGTTGTGAAAATGAAAAAAAAAACTTTTTCCCACAAAAATGTTTTTTAGCCACAATGTTTTTTTTTTTACAAGGCAACATGATAAAATTGACCCAAACAATTATTGAGCTATTTCTCTTGAGTACTCTGATATACCATATGAGGCAGGACACCGCTCTTCAGGTGGAGCTCGGAAGCGAAGAAGCACCATTTAACTTTTTGAACGGCAAATTGGCTGGAATTATTAGCAGATTTCAGAAGGCAGAGAATGACCCAGTGATGGGGATAAACAGCAGCACGTAGAGGAAAAATATATAAAACGTCACTTTATTGCAAATTCATTAAAGAAAATATATATAAATAATGCACAGTGTGCGGCAGTCAGATCAGTCCATAGGACGGTTAAGAGAGACATGTGTCGGCTAAAGCCTTAATCATGTAGTAATGCCCCATCCTGCCCACATCATAAGGTAAATTATGAGATCATGATTAAGGCTTCAGTTTTAGCTGAACACGTCGCTATTAACTGTCCTATGGACTGATCTGACTGCCGCACACAATGCATTATTTATCTAATATATAAAGCTGAATGTGTGTATGTGTGTATGTCCGGGATTGGAATCTACACCGTCTCAACTACAGCCACAAAATTTTGCACAGTCACACGTATGGACCCCGAGAGCGTCATAGGCTATGTTGTGTGGCGAAATTTTAACCCTGCACGTTCCAATTCACCAAATAATTTTGGCCCTATCTACATAATGGAGAGAAAGTGACAGTTACCAGTTGACAGTTGTGACCGAGAGGGGCTTAATAACAGCACCAAAGACTAACAGCATATACCAGCATATAGTCACTAAGGTGGGGCCCTGACATGGAATATTCACCACGCACTGGGACATGTATACACCCCACATGCACACAAAGATTAACAGCTAAGGTGGAGCCCCAACATTGGATACTCACCACACACCTGAACACAAACACACACACAACAAAAAGACACACACAACACAGAGACACACACCACACAGACATCCCCCCACAGGGACACACGCATACACACCCTATAGGGACACATGCACTCACCCCACAGGGATACACACACCACAGAGACATACACACATACACACCCCACAGAGACACAGAGACACACACACACACACCCCACAGGAACACACAGACCCAGTAGGGATGGACACACACCACAGAGACACCCCTCCCCCCACGAGGACACACACCACAAGGACACCCCCCCTAAAAAAAAGGACACACACCAGATGGGACCCCCCCACACGGACACACGCACACCACTGGGACACACACACACCCCAGGGACACACAAGCCTCAGGGACACATACACCACACAGACACTAACAGCAGTTATTTATTAACCCGGGTGTAGCCGGGTAGTACAGCTAGTATATATATATATATATATTTATGGATTTGCAAATAAATGAAGTTTTATATACTTTTCTCTACGTGCTGATGTTTTTCCCCATCGCTGGGTCAGTCGCTGCCTTCTGATTTCCATAATTAGTGGTTACTAAGCCACAACTCATGCTACAAATGGGATTCTAGGAGAAGAACATCCAGGATGAGCTGATAATACTTCTTTCTTGTACTAATTAGCAGACTTCATGTCGCATTTGAAGACCTCCCAGTGTGCATAAACCCTGCACCCCCCCACAATTGACCACATTTTAGAAACAAGAAGTCAAACAAATTTTTGTAGATGTGTGATGAGCACTTAGACCCCCCAGATAGTTAACACAATTTACAACATTGAGAAATGAAAAAAGTACATTTTTTTTTCTTAAAAATGTTCTTTTAGCCCCAATTTTTTCATTTTTATAAGGGCAATAGGAGATAATGGACCCTAATTTTGTTGTATAATTTCTCCTGGTTACATTGATAACCCATATGTGGTTGAAAACCACTTTTTGGGGTCATGGCAAGGCTTGGAAGGGAAGGCGCAAGGTTTGGGAATGAAGATTATGATTGATGTGTCTGCGGCTGTCATGTCATGTTTAGTTAGCTCTTGATTAGAGATGAGCCACCACCCCGGTGTTCGAATTCGATTCGATTTGTCGAATCGACGGGGTGTTCGACGAATGTTCGTCGAATGCTCGACGAAGACCGTCGAACACCCCGGAAAATGAACAAACCGGGCTTTGTGGGGCTTTTTCACTTCCACAATGTATATACATACATTGTGGAAGTGAAATAAAGTCAAATAAAGTGTAAAAAATAAAAAAATAATGTATGCTCACCTGTCCGCGGTCCACCGAAGCCTCCGGTATGGTCCTGTGTCTTCCAGGACCTGTGGTGACGTCAGTTCTCGCGGGAACTCCGGTCACATGAAAGCTTAAAATAGATATTTTTATGTTTCGGACCCTTTCTTTAAGTAACTTTTACTTAAAGAAAGGGTCCGAATCATAAAATATCTATTTTAAGCTTTCCGGCAAGGTCCGGTGCTTCCAGGACCTGTGGTGACGTCACGTTCTCGCAGAACTCCGGTCATGTGACCGGAGTTCCCACGAGAACTGACGTCACCACAGGTCCTGGAAGACACAGGACCATACCGGAGGCTTCGGTGGACCGCGGACAGGTGAGCATACATTATTTTTTTATTTTTAACACTTTCTTTCTTCTAGGGAATGTTCATTTTGGCTCAAAATGCGGCAGATGCGGTTTTCTGACCGCATCTGCCGCATTTTTGAACCAAAATCGAACATGTTCGAAATTCGCCGAATTGGAACCAAATTGTTCGAATTCGGCGAATGACTCGAATAGGGCCAAAATCAACTCGAATTTGAGATTGGCGAACTATTCGAGTCGAACATCGCTCATCTCTACTCTTGATGTACCTAAACAATGGAATTCCCCCACAAGTGGTCACATTATGGAAACTAGACCACCCAAGAAATTTATCTCGATCTGTGTAGAGAACCTTGAACCAGCAGGTACTTCAAATAATATTTCAATGTAGAAACATGAGAATGGAATAATTAGATTTTTGCCACAAATATGTTGTTTTACCACCAAATATTTTAATTTTCTTAATCATAGTAGGAGTAAATGGACAACAAAAGGCATGCTATTTTTCCTGAATACGCTGATATCCCATATCTGGTGGAAAATTACTAATTGGGCACAAGGCAGGGCTTGGGAGGGAAAGAGCACCATTTGATATTTGGTAAGTATCGTTAATGACCAGCGCTCTGTCTTTTCTTATTGTGATGGTGCTATTGCGGAAAGGATCCAAGATCCTCAGTCTATAGGTAGTGAAATCCAAGCACTCATCGAGTCATGAATAGTTGCTTATTAAGTGATTTATTGAAGACATACATAGAATGGGTGGTGACAGCAAACGTTTCAGTCCAAATTTGGACCTTTATCAATACGTCACTATGAAGTAAAACAAAACAAGGAGTACAGTGAGAATATTTACACCTTTGCTTACAACGACACGACAGGAGCATCTATACTAGCCCGGATACGGACGGGCACTGAATTTCTTCGTATTCCCAACCGGGACATAAAGACTAAAGATTGCGAGAAGGAACTCAAAAAACTCATCTCATTTGAACTACACTGCGCCACACTAGGAGAATATCACAGACAAAGCAGAATCCCTAGAGGGCTGAGATGCAGCCTGAGACCTACATTGTTCTCGGATAATAAGGAATATTGTGCCACGTTTCAGAAGATTCTCAATAAATGCTCCCTAGATATCATTCTACTAACCATTGAACATCTGCAAGAAGCTATTAAAGAATCGGAAGAAAAGTGTACCTCCATCCAGACCCAATTGGAAGCAACTCTGAGCTCAACTGAATACACAAGTCTGAAAACCAAAGTCGAGACAGCATTGGCATCACACCAAAAGACCTTAGAGGAACGGAAACGCTCAAAATTCCAGAGGGATACGGAAGGTTACTTAACCAACAGAGTGTATAGATGGGACGAGCCGTTACCACAACCCAGAAAACCCTGGACCAGACCACGACGACCAGCAGGGGGACGACCACTGTCTGGAGGATCAACCCCATCAGGTGGAACTCCAGCTGGATCGGGAAGCGACACTGGGGGCTCGCCAATGCCACGGCCAGGACCTTCTGCTTCTTTTTTAGGTCAAAGCGGACCACTAGGAGGTCTCAATCCAGGAGGCGCAGACCGACAAATGGTCCTACGGTCACAGGTAGGGGTCCAAACTTAGTTGTAAACATCTCCGACTATTCTCTCTCCCCAATTGAACTTTCAGGCCTAAACAAAGGTTTGTCCTTTTGTCCGACACCGAGATGGGACACATTTCAATTAGAGTCAGACTTGCAGAGATTCTATAGATCACTCAGACTAAAGGCATACTTTGGGCATCAGGTACCACAAACACTAAACCAACTTGGCACAAGCACGATACATACAACAACATCACAGGTCTCAATCACCAGTTTAGGTTTGAGAAACCCAAGTGACTTCACGCCTCCCAAAACTGACCATGCAGTGGAAACTTACATCAACTTACTCAATAAAGACATAGGTGGTCTTGTTCGTGAACAGCAGGTTGGCCTCTTACCTGTCCGCACTAACATATCTTCCCTTGAAAGACAGGCCATTACAGCCCTCAAAAACAACAAAAATATAATAATAAAACCAGCGGACAAGGGAGGGGCCATCGTTGTCATGAACAAGACCCAATATGTCTCGGAAATTAACCGACAGCTGAGTGATACGAACACGTATAGAAAAATCCCACATGACCCTGTATACAATATCAGGACTAAAATACACCATGTAGTCAGTAAATACCATGGCAATAACACCATAGACATGAAAACCAGAACTTTCCTCACTAAGGAACACCCTATAACACCTGTTTTGTATACACTACCGAAGATACATAAGAACCTCCAGAACCCACCCGGCCGTCAGATAGTGGCAGGTACAGACTCCATTCTCATTCCCCTCTCCATGTTCTTGGAAAAGATACTAACACCCTACACTAAGTTGACCAAATCCTTTATCCTTGACACTGGGGATTTCCTTAACAAACTACGGGCACTAGGCCAAATCCCCAAGGACTGTATTGTGTGTACATTTGATGTCAACAGCTTATATACATCAATAAGCCACGACAAGGGGATGGAATCAGTTCATGACACATTAGAACAACATGGGGTAGAGCCCAACCTCACTCATCTATGCATGGATCTGCTGGAGCTGGTACTCAGAGAGAATTATTTTCTTTTTGAGGACCAATTCTATGTGCAGACGTGCGGGACCGCGATGTGTTCAAACGTAGCACCAGCGTACGCTAACCTGTACATGAACAAATTCGAGGAGACATATATCTACCCCAATGATCTATTCAGAACACATGCCACGACATGGTATAGATATATTGACGACGTATATGGAATGGCTCAGAGGGGAGCTTACAGTGTTTTTACAACTACATTAACACTATACGACAGGAACTCACTTTTACTGTAAACTCCAACTACGGCGAAATCCCCTTTCTTGACACCCGAGTAATAAAAAACACTGATGGTAGTCTCAGGACCGATATATACTCCAAACCTACAGACTGCAACGGCCTTCTGCTTTATGGGAGCTGCCATCCCAAAGCCACAAAAAACAGCTTACCAAGGTCACAGTTTAAAAGGATGTCCCGCATAGTGACAGACCCAGAAACACGATCCACTAGACTACAAGAAATGTCCAACAAATTCCTGGAACGTAATTACCCCCAAGCCCTATTGACATTTGAAAGGGAAAGTGCCATGGGTGACAGAGACGTTGTAACAAAACAGACAACAACACAGAATAGACTACCTTTTGTACACACCTATCATCCCATTATGCCCAAAATACATCACCTTATCAGAAGCAACTGGAACCTATTAACAAAGGCACACCCCAACATAGAAACTTTCCAAAATCCTCCATTGATGTGCACAAGAAGGCCCACAAACATAAGAGACCAGCTAGTTAGGGCAGATATAGGTTCACTAAGACAACCTCTGACGAGAACACTTACAGGGGCACGTAGAACAGGTACATTTCCATGTTTAGGTTGTCTCAGTTGTTCAAACGTCATCAAGGGCAGCGAAATAATACACCCACGGACAGGAAAGACATACAAGGTTAGGGGACTCTATACCTGCGACACTAACTTCGTAGTCTATCTCATCAAGTGCCCCTGCGGCCTTCTCTACGTGGGGGAAACTACACAGGCCATCAGAGATAGGATGAAGAGCCATAAATCCACAATACGTACTGAAAAGACATGGTTGCCTGTGCCGCACCATTTCGTGGAGGCGAAACATAACGTGGCCCAACTTAGGTTTCAGGTCATAGAGCAAGTACCCAGACCACGACGAGGGGGTAACCATATTAGATTACTTAAGAAACGGGAAAGCTATTGGATACATACATTGGACACACTGACACCAAAGGGACTCAATAGGGAGATCGAGTGGCTTAACTAAATTTCTTGTTCCAGACCAATACCTAGCCTTCCCTGGTCATCTCAAAGCACGATCGACAATTGGGTAAGACATCTCAAAAGACCCCCATAGAATTTTTACAAGTTTCATTTCTCCATTTCTTCTTTCGTTTTCCCTTATATTTAGTATATTATATGGCTTGGACCCCGTAACAGCCTGTGTTGTGTATATATATAGATGTGTGTTGAATATACTCATGATGGACTAATGGGATGAAGATGTAACAAAAAATGCTGATTATCATATACTAGCTGTGAGCCCGATGCAAATGCATCGGGATTCTAGAACGTGCATTAATTTGCTTATAATAGTTATAGCTGGTCTGAGTACTTTTTGGGGGTGTGTGAATACTTTTTGGGGGGGTTGAATATTTTTTGGGGGGTTGAATACTTTTTGGGGGGGTTGAATACTTTTTGGGGGGGTATTAGATTAATTTTTTTATTTTAATTAGTTAATGTAATTAATATATTAATGTTATATATTTATTTTTATTTTTTTTTATGATTATGTTTTATTTTATTGTTTATTATTTATATTATTTAGTTTTTTTTTTAAATTATTTTTATTATTATTAAATTTAAAAAACCGCACTTGCTTTTTGGGGGGTGTTCAATACTTTTTGGGGGTGTTCAATACTTTTTGGGGGTGTTCAATACTTTTTGGGGGGGGTATTAGATTAATTTTTTTATTTTAATTAGTTAATGTAATTAATATATTAATGTTATATTTTTTTTATTTTTATTTTTTTTTTATGATTATGTTTTATTTTATTGTTTATTATTTATATTATTTAGTTATTTTTTTTTATTATTTTTATTATTATTAAATTTAAAAAACCGCACTTGCTTTTTGGGGGTGTGTTCAATACTTTTTGGGGGGGTTTAATACTTTTTGGGGGGGTTGAATACTTTTTGGGGGGTGTTCAATACTTTTTGGGGGGTGTTCAATACTTTTTTGGGGGGTTGAATACTTTTTGGGGGGTGTTCAATACTTTTTAGGGGGTGTTCCATACTTTTTGGGGGGTGTTCCATACTTTTTGGGGGGTGTTCAATACTTTTTGGGGGGGTTGAATACTTTTTGGGGGTGTTCAATACTTTTTGGGGGGTGTTCAATACTTTTTGGGGGGGTATTAGATTAATTTTTTTATTTTAATTAGTTAATGTAATTAATATATTAATGTTATATATTTTTTTTTTTTTTTTTTTTTTTTTTTTATGATTATGTTTTATTTTATTGTTTATTATTTATATTATTTAGTGTTTTTTTTATTATTATTTTTATTATTATTAAATTTAAAAACGCACTTGCTTTTTGGGGGGTGTTCAATACTTTTTGGGGGGTGTTCAATACTTTTCGGGGGGGTTGAATACTTTTTGGGGGGTGTTCAATACTTTTTGGGGGGTGTTCAATACTTTTTGGGGGGGTTGAATACTTTTTGGGGGTGTTCAATACTTTTTTGGGGGGTTGAATACTTTTTGGGGGGTGTTCCATACTTTTTGGGGGGTGTTCCATACTTTTTGGGGGGTGTTCAATACTTTTTGGGGGGGTATTAGATTAATTTTTTTATTTTAATTAGTTAATGTAATTAATATATTAATGTTATATATTTCTTTTTTTTTTATGATTATGTTTTATTTTATTGTTTATTATTTATATTATTTTAGTTATTTTTTTTAATTATTTTTATTATTATTAAATTTAAAAAACCGCACTTGCTTTTTGGGGGGTGTTGAATACTTTTTGGGGGTGTTCAATACTTTTTGGGGGGTGTTGAATACTTTTTGGGGGGTGTTCAATACTTTTTGGGGGGGTTGAATACTTTTTGGGGGGTGTTCAATACTTTTTGGGGGGTGTTCAATACTTTTTGGGGGGTGTTCCATACTTTTTGGGGGGTGTTCAATACTTTTTGGGGGGTGTTCCATACTTTTTTGGGGGTGCTCAATACTTTTTGGGGGGTGTTCAATACTTTTTGGGGGGGTATTAGATTATTTTTTTTATTTTAATTAGTTAATGTAATTAATATATTAATGTTATATATATTTTTTTTTTTTTTTTTTTATGATTATGTTTTATTTTATTGTTTATTATTTATATTATTTAGTTATTTTTTTAAAATTATTTTTATTATTATTAAATTTAAAAAACCGCACTTGCCTTTTGGGGGGTGTTCAATACTTTTTGGGGGCTGTTCAATACTTTTTGGGGGGTGTTCAATACTTTTTGGGGGGGTTGAATACTTTTTGGGGGGTGTTCAATACTTTTTGGGGGGTGTTGAATACTTTTTGGGGGGTGTTCAATACTTTTTGGGGGGTGTTCAATACTTTTTGGGGGGTGTTCAATACTTTTTTGGGGGTTGAATACTTTTTGGGGGGTGTTCAATACTTTTTGGGGTGGTTGAATACTTTTTGGGGGGTGTTCAATACTTTTTGGGGGGTGTTCAATACTTTTTTGGGGGGTTGAATACTTTTTAGGGGGTGTTCAATACTTTTTGGGGGGTGTTTAATACTTTTTGGGGGGTGTTCAATACTTTTTGGGGGGTGTTCCATACTTTTTGGGGGTGTTCAATACTTTTTGGGGGGGTTGAATACTTTTTGGGGGGTGTTCAATACTTTTTGGGGGTGTTCAATACTTTTTGGGGGGTATTAGATTAATTTTTTTTATTTTAATTAGTTAATGTAATTAATATATTAACGTTATATATATTTTTTTTTTTTTTTTTTTTTTTTTTTTTTTTTTATGATTATGTTTTATTTTATTGTTTATTATTTATATTATTTAGTTATTTTTTTTTATTATTTTTATTATTATTAAATTTAAAAAAACGCACTTGCTTTTTGGGGGGTGTTCAATACTTTTTGGGGGGTGTTGAATACTTTTTGGGGGGTGTTCAAGACTTTTTGGGGGTGTTCAATACTTTTTGGGGGGTGTTGAATACTTTTTGGGGGTGTTCAATACTTTTTGAGGGGTGTTCAATACTTTTTGGGGGTGTTCAATACTTTTTGGGGGGTTGAATACTTTTTGGGGGGTGTTCAATACTTTTTGGGGATGTTCAATACTTTTTGGGGGGGTATTAGATTAATTTTTTTATTTTAATTAGTTAATGTAATTAATATATTAATGTTATATATTTTTTTTTTTTTTTATGATTGTTTTATTTTATTGTTTATTATTTATATTATTTAGTTATTTTTTTTAATTATTTTTATTATTATTAAATTTAAAAAACCGCACTTGTTTTTTTGGGGGGTGTTCAATACTTTTTGGGGGGTGTTGAATACTTTTTGGGGGGTGTTCAAGACTTTTTGGGGGGTGTTCAATACTTTTCGGGGGTGTTCAATACTTTTTGGGGGGGTTGAATACTTTTTGGGGGTGTTCAATACTTTTTGGGGGGTGTTCAATACTTTTTTGGGGGGTTGAATACTTTTTGGGGGTGTTCAATACTTTTTGGGGTGTGTTCCATACTTTTTGGGGGGTGTTCAATACTTTTTGGGGGGTGTTATATACTTTTTGGGGGGGTTAAATACTTTTTGGGGGGTGTTCAATACTTTTTGGGGGTGTTCAATACTTTTTGGGGGGTGTTCCATACTTTTTGGGGGGTGTTCAATACTTTTTGGGGGGTGTTCAATACTTTTTGGGGGGGTATTAGATTAATTTTTTTATTTTAATTAGTTAATGTAATTAATATATTAATGTTATATATTTTTTTTTTTTTTTTTTTTTATGATTATGTTTTATTTTATTGTTTATTATTTATATTATTTAGTTATTTTTTTTAAATTATTTTTATTATTATTAAATTTAAAAAACCGCACTTGCCGCACCTGCCGCAAGTCTCCCTATACTTTCTATGGGAATTACCGCAACCGCGCCGCAAGTGTAACCGCATCTGCCGCGTTCGCCGCATAACCGTTACACTTGCGGCGCGGTTGCGGTAATCCCCATAGAAAGTATAGGGGGACTTGCGGCAGGTGCGGCGGCTGAGGTAGCGACTCGCAATGGCCTCGTGGCCATTGCTCGCGCTACCTCAGCAGTAACTCGCTAACTTTGTGGCCGAGCCTCTGGTTCTATTTTCGGCCAGCATTTTGGGCTGAAAAGTACCCCCCTCGGCTTATACGCGAGTCAATACAGCATACAGCAGCCCCAGCAGCCCCAGCAGCCTCAGTAATCCAGGGCCCCCCCCCCTTGCTCCGGTAACCTATAAAGTAAAATATACTTATCACTGTCCCGCTTCCGTCCCCGCCGCTGCCGACATCGCGATCCTCCATCTTCATGCGTCTTCTTCCGGTTTCCTATGTTCGGCGCAGGCAATGACGTCATTGCCGGCGCCGAACACAGAAAGCCAGAAGACGCATGAAGATGGAGGATCGCGATGTCGGCAGCGGCGGGGACGGAAGCGGGACAGTGATAAGTATATTTTACTTTACAGGTTACCGGAGCAAGGGGGGAGGGCCCTGGATTACTGAGGCTGCTGGGGCTGCTGTATACTACCGCTGGGTCTGCTATATACTACCACTGGGGCTGCTGAAGCTGCTATATACTACCACTGGGGCTGCTATATACTACCACTGGGGCTGCTGGGGCTGCTGTATACTACCACTGGGGCTGCTGGGGCTGCTATATACTACCACTGGGGCTGCTGTATACTACCACTGGGGCTGCTGGGGCTGCTATATACTACCACTGGGGCTGCTATATACTACCACTGGGGCTGCTGTATACTACCACTGGGGCTGCTGGGGATGCTATATACTACCACTGGGGTTGCTGGGGCTGCTATATACTACCACTGGGGCTGCTGTATACTACCACTGGGGTTGCTGGGGCTGCTGTATACTACCACTGGGGCTGCTGGGGCTGCTATATACTACCACTGGGGCTGCTGGGGCTGCTGTGTACTACCATTGGGGCTGCTGGGGCTGCTATATACTACCACTGGGGCTGCTGGGGATGCTATATACTACCACTGGGGTTGCTGGGGCTGCTATATACTACCACTGGGGCTGCTGTATACTACCACTGGGGCTGCTGGGGCTGCTGTATACTACCACTGGGGCTGCTGGGGCTGCTGTATACTACCACTGGGGCTGCTGGGGCTGCTGTATACTACCACTGGAGCTGCTGGGGCTGCTATATACTACCACTAGGGCTGCTGTATACTACCACTGGGGCTGCTGGGGATGCTATATACTACCACTGGGGCTGCTGGGGCTGCTATATACTACCACTGGGGCTGCTGGGGCTACTATATTCTACCACTGGGGCTGCTGTATACTACCACTGGGGCTGCTGGGGATGCTATATACTACCACTGGGGTTGCTGGGGCTGCTATATACTACCACTGGGGCTGCTGGGGCTGCTGTATACTACCACTGGGGCTGCTGGGGCTGCTGTATACTACCACTGGGGCTGCTGGGGCTACTATATACTACCACTGGGGCTGGTGTATACTACCACTGGGGCTGCTGGGGATGCTATATACTACCACTGGGGCTGCTGGGGCTGCTGTATACTACCACTGGGGCTGCTGGGGCTGCTGTATACTACCACTGGGGCTGCTGGGGCTGCTGTATACTACCACTGGGGCTGCTGGGGCTGCTATATACTACCACTGGGGCTGCTGTATACTACCACTGGGGCTGCTGGGGATGCTATATACTACCACTGGGGCTGCTGGGGCTGCTATATACTACCACTGGGGCTGCTATATACTACCACTGGGGCTGCTGTATACTACCACTGGGGCTGCTGGGGATGCTATATACTACCACTGGGGTTGCTGGGGCTGCTATATACTACCACTGGGGCTGCTGTATACTACCACTGGGGCTGCTGGGGATGCTATATACTACCACTGGGGTTGCTGGGGCTGCTATATACTACCACTGGGGCTGCTGTATACTACCACTGGGGCTGCTGGGGCTGCTGTATACTACCACTGGGGCTGCTGGGGCTGCTATATACTACCACTGGGGCTGCTGGGGCTGCTGTGTACTACCACTGGGGCTGCTAGGGCTGCTATATACTACCACTGGGGATGCTGGGGATGCTATATACTTCCACTGGGGTTGCTGGGGCTGCTATATACTACCACTGGGGCTCCTGTATACTACCACTGGGGCTGCTGGGGCTGCTGTATACTACCACTGGGGCTGCTGGGGCTACTATATACTACCACTGGGGCTGGTGTATACTACCACTGGGGCTGCTGGGGATGCTATATACTACCACTGGGGCTGCTGGGGCTGCTAGTGATTCAGACCTAGACTGAATTTCACCAAGGCCAATAATTATTGCACAAAAAGTCTCCAGTGATAATCTCAGGCTTACCTAGGTATTAAAATGGCTGGTGACTGCTGTGGAAGGAACCCTACGATCGTTTTGAGGGCAAAATGCCCACATCTTGGTGGAGATGCTATCGCTCCCTTCTGAAGGGCCTTTTGTGTGACCCACTGTCTGTAACGTGACTGTCAAACTGGATGTAGGTGGGACGTCACTCGGGAAACCAGAAGACGCCTCCTGGATGTTTACGCTTCAGGCCAGAAGGGAGAGAGGCATCACTATGGATACAAAGGATGCTCATCCACCAGGCGCAGAATAATGTCGTTGGTCGGGATGCATCACCATAACAGCGGCAAGCACCTACACACCGAAGATGGCGGCCTATAATAATACAATATATCCGGTGGCATAATTGTTATGTATTATGGGAAAGCTAGCTTAGGTAAGAGGAACAATCACCAATACCACAGTCCCCCATAATATCAGTGTAAACCCTAATATAAATACATATATATAACAACATTTCATGTGATCAGAAAATACATTGGTAACTGAAAGAAACGGTCAACAAGGTCCAAATGGCAAGGGGGAATTTTTCAAGAAGGATGGAAAAAGGGGTGCAGGCACAATCACTGTGTACAGAATTATTAGGCAAATGAGTATTTTGATCACATGATATTTTTTATACATGTTGTCCTACTCCAAGCTGTATAGGCTTGAGAGCCAAGTACCAATTGAGTAAATCAGGTGATGTACATCTCTATAATGAGGCAGGGTGTGGTCTAAAGACATCAACACCTCTTGTATCTGTACGACCGAATTGTCCACATTTATTGTTACTTGTATTGTTACTATGTTACTTGTCCTAGTCTGCCCCTTTTAGCATGTAAAGCGCCATGGAATATAATGGCGCTATATAAATAATAATAATAATAATAATCAACACCCTATATAAGGTGTGCTTAATCATTAGGCAACATCCTTTCCTTTGACAAAATGGGTCACAAGAGAGATTTGATGGGCTCTGAAAAGTCCAAAATTGTGAGATTTCTTGAGAGGGATGAAGCAGTCTTGAAATTGGCAAACTTATGAAGCGTGATCACCGAACAATCAAGAGTTTCATGGCAAATAGCCAACAGGGTCGAAAAAAGTGTGTTGGGCAAAAAAGGCGCAAAATATCTGCCCATGAATTGCGGAAAATCAAGCGTGAAGCTGCCAAGATGCCATTTGCCACCAGTTTTGCAATATTTCAGAGCTGCAACATTACTGGAGTATCAAAAAGAACAAGGTGTGCTATACTCAGGGACATGGCCAAGGTAAGAAGGGCTGAAAAACGACCACCTCTGAACAAGAAACATAAGATAAAACGTCAAGACTGGGCCAAGAAATATCTTAAGACTGATTTATCAAAAGTTTTATGGACTGATGAAATGAGAGTGACTCTTTATGGGCCAGATGGATGGGCCAGAGGCTGGATCAGTAAAGGGCAGAGAGCTCCACTCCGACTCAGACACCAGCAAGGTGGAGGTGGGGTACTGGTATGGGCTGGGATCATCAAAGATGAACTTGTGGGACCTTTTTGGGTTGAGGATGGAGTGAAGCTCAACTCCCGGACCTACTGCCAGTTTCTGGAAGACAACTTCTTCAAGCAGTGGTACAGGAAGAAGTCGGTATTGTTCAATAAAAATATGATTTTCATGCAGGACAATGCTCCATCACATGCATCCAACTACTCCACAGAGTGGCTAGACAGTAAAGGTCTAAAAGAAAAAATAATGACATGGCTAGCTTGTTCACCTGATCTGAACCCCATAGAGAACCTGTGGTCCACCATAAAATGTCAGATCCACAGGGAGGGAAAACAGTACACCTCTGGGAACAGTGTCTGGGAGGCGGTTGTGGCTGCTGCACGCAATGTTGATCGTAAACAGATCAAGCAACTGACAGAATCTATGGATGGAGGCTGCTGAGTGTCATCATAAAGAAAGGTGGCTATATTGGGCACTAATATTTTGGGGTTTTGTTTTTGCATGTCAGAAACTTCCAAAAATATTAAGCTTTGATATTTATGAGTCTTTTGGGTGATTGAGAATATAGTTGTTGATCAATAATAAATATAATCCTCTACAATACAACTTGCCTAATAATTCTGCACACAGTGTAGTGATAAAAAGGGATTAATAAGAAAAGAAGTTAATTAAAATTCTAATTACACTAACGAAAACGCGTTTTTAAAGGAAGCCAGCATAGCTGACTGTCTTGTTAAGACCATCCGGAATGAGTGCCCCCAAAGTGATGATCCATTTTGTCTCACACTGGGCTAATAATCTCTTTAAATCCTCACCCCTGATCCCTCCATGTATGACATCTTTTCTTTTCTTTTCAATTGTCTTTTTATTGAAAATGAGATAAACATACAATCCAAAACATTGGACTAACATTAAATCGAATCTGAATCAATAAGTACATGTATACAAAAGCACATTAATCAGGACATAACTTTGCGTAAGTTCAGCTTCAATAATTAAGCATCCTGCCATTACCTCTTACAAGGTGTCGCTGTATGACATCTATTCCAAGAAAGCTGAGGAACCACGGGTCACATCGAAGGTATTCTCTAAAGTGCCTTGGTAGGGTCTTCATGGTGGCTACATGTTTCTCCTCTACAGCGGCACATATGTCGCTGCAATGCTCGCATATCCTTATGCGAAATTTGCATGAGGTAAGGCCAACGTAGGCAACTGCACTTGGCTTAGTAAACCACATAGGTTGTACTACAGGAGATGTATTTCAAGATTTTAAAACTTTTCTTTCCATTGGCAGTATCAAAAGCTATGGCTTATGCTGAAAGGCGTACAAACCATGCTTTCACTGCAAAAGCGCGCGTACAAAAAGAATTGACATGCCAATTCTTTGTGCTTTTTATGGGCGCTCTTTTCCCACAGTCTACATGTTACATTGGCGTCGGGAAAAGCGCTCCGGGAAAAGCATGGCATTGACATGCTGTCACGCTTTTTGCACTTAAACGCGCGCAAAAAAGCACAACTGCACAATACGCGGCCAAAAACGCCGTGTCTGAACGCAGCCTTAGCCAGTTAACAAATGCTCCTATATTTATGTTCTGTGCAGTTACCCTATAACACACTCATCTTAGTGCACCAAATTTGTTACCTGCTTTATTGCTACCATAATAGATCAGGTAGAAAATGTTTGTACCATGTTAGCCTGTAGATAGATTAATTTAAGAATTGGGAGTCCTCAGTAGTTGATACCTTTTAATGACTAACTGAAAAGATGGTAAACATAGCAAGCTTTCGGGAGACTGTGGCCCCTTCGTCAGGCAAATAATGACACAGATTCTGAAGACACATACATATATACATAAGCAAATGGAACAGAAAAAAAAAACAGTGTTAGATGCTGTAGTAAATGTGACAGGTGACATAAAGCAGAGTCAGGGTAGGGAGCAAGAGAGGGGTTGGGGAATTGAAACTAAAATTCTAAGCGGAACAAATTGTATTATTGTTATATGGTAGTAGTCTGTGGAGAACTGAAAATACTTAAATGAGTTAGGGAAAGCAATAAAAGTAAGTGAGGGTATTCACATAAGAAGTGTCATACGTTCATTGTCCTCAAAATGGAATCTGTTGGAGATGTAATATCCCCAAATCTCTTTTCAATTTATATAAAAACGAATGAATCTGTAATGTCCCCAAATGTCCATTCCTGTTATATAAAAAGCCATGAATCCATGTGATACCTTTAATCCTGTTTTGAATGTGTCAAAGGTCGTTAACAATTTGTATTTCCAAATTCTTCTCTCTGAGATTTGAAGTTGCTTTTTAA